>OZ037743.1:23278731-23668731 GCA_964035475.1 Salix caprea | reverse complement strand
GTTGCTATAAACGCAGAGCTTCGTAGAACTAAGGCTAGATTGCTTGAGGAAGTCCCTAAACTGCAGAGACTAGCTATAAAGAAGGTTAGTTTTGAAAACGATTTCAAGTGATTTTCTCTTACTCGCTGTACATTTACTCGAGAAATTGATATCACTCACGATTAGAAATTGATATCATTCACGATTCCTCTGTAGTATACACGAATTACAATTGACAGCATCAGGGTTGGCGTATTGACAGGTTAAAGGACTTTCTACAGAAGAACTTGCTGCACGAAATGATTTGGTCCTTGCATTGCCAGATAGGATTCAAGCTATACCAGATGGAACTGCAGCTGCGCCCAAACAAACTGGAGGTTGGGGGGGTTCAGCTCCCCGAGCTGAAATCAAATTTGATTCAGGTGATTTGTTCACTTGTATTGAAGCTGTGTTGAACAGTGAATAGTACAATTTATTTCCCATGATCCCTAAGATTGTTATGAGTGGGGATGTTTTGAATTATTTGTAGCTTATTTCAATATTTAGGAAGTGTTGTTTGATACTTTTCCTCTTTGTTGGCTCATGGTTCATGGATAATTAGTGTATTCTACTCATTTATTTTCTTTGGGTAATAGATGGGCAGTTTGATAATGAATACTTTCAAGAAACTGAGACGTCTAGTCAATTCAGGCAGGAGTATGAAATGCGTAAAATGAAGCAGGTAGGTCTCATAAAGCTGCAGTGTGTTTGTTTTTCATCTTTTAATTGAAGGAAGCTGTTGGGCTCATGGTTTCCCTTGCTATTAACTTCGACATTCCCCAGGATCAAGGGTTGGATATGATTTCAGATGGTTTGGACACGCTGAAGAATATGGCTCATGACATGAATGAGGTATTTGTTTTAAATAATGTCCTTTCTTATCCCCTTTCATGTGGCAAATATGTTGTAGTGTTGGATGTGCAAGCAAGGCTGTTTGTAAGTGATTATTGGTAGATTTGTAATTATCCATGGCATTTGAATTTGTTGTGCTACTGATATGTGCAGGAGATGGACAGACAAGTTCCTTTGATGGATGAAATTGACACTAAGGTGAGAACATTGCTGTATCCTTCTAAATTTTCAGTACCACTCTGATGAAATTAGAGTTTACAAGAAGTGTGCTCTGTGCTTCCTTACAGGTGGACAGGGCAACTGCTGATCTTAAGAATACCAATGTTAGGCTTAAAGACACTGTGAACCAGGTGATTGAGCTTCATCTCAACAAAGTTCAAGTTTTTATTCTTCTGAGTTGCATCCAGATCCAGGCTTCTTTTTTAATCTGACACAAGTTTCCATTCTGTTCCAGTTGAGATCTAGTCGGAATTTTTGTATTGATATTATTTTGTTGATCATAATCCTCGGAATAGCTGCCTACTTGTACAAGTAAGTTCCTACTACTATCATAAGCAGCTTACATGTCCACATCATTCATATGCAATCAAATGTTCTGCTGTATATCTCCATTATGTTTGGGTGAACTTTCTTTGTTTCTAATTCCACCATGGGTGTTGAGCTAAAAAATAGATCTTTCCTCTATTCCCTGTACATAGTAAGATCAAGTCTTTAGTAGGACTTGGTAGAAAATATGTCGTCAATACAATCCTTGGATTAGGATTAGTTCATGTTTGTTAGATCCTGGCTCAGTGAGTTTTTTATTTTGCTATGAACTGATGCTGTAGAATCCTTTTATCGTAAGTTCATGTAGCATAGCTAGGATGAACTAGCTTTGAAAGAAGTACTATATCAGGAAATTTGTGGAAATGGGTCAAAGAAGATTTTTTTTTCCTTTCATTAACAACTCAATTCAAGTCAGCTTCATCCCACAGTTGGGAAGCTACACAGATTTGTTTCATTTAATTCTGTTTTAGGATGATCATTTTATGTCAATTTTGGTTGAATTTGTATCCTCTCAAGTCCCAATATTTTAAGAGTATTCATAGATTTATGATGCATATTGATACCACATTGAAAATCATTGTCTCTCTATTCATCCTCAACAGGTGCCATCTTCATCTTCCATGGATACTCATTTCTTGTCCAATCGTTTCTAGTGTGTACAGACATCTGTATTAACACCTTTATTTTAGCTATGTTAATCAGCATCTTAACTCACTATTTTTTTGTTATTGAGGTGGAATAAACAACAGGAATCCACTGGTTGAGTAAGAACACAAAGAAATCAAACCCTGTGATGGCAAATCAAGTTCTCATTTCCATAATAAGAGCTGTCCAATTACATAGTATTTTAACAGGCACACCTAAATTTTATACAAGAAAGAACAGGAAAGAACACAAAATCTTTATTGAAACACAAAAATATAGTTAAAATAATGAAATAAGCATCCTAATTTCAATTGAGTTGCCTTCTTCTACCTATATTATTGTTTATAGTTGTGGAGGGTTGATCAAGTATTGGATATTGTGACAAACTAACTGATGAAACAACATGCTAAAAGACTAGATCAATGACTCCTTAATTTAGGTATAACTCCTTTGCAGATGTTTGTGCCAGAGACAATTTGATGTACAGGTTAAAATTAGGATCACCCATTGAATTCTACTCTCTTAAAGAACACGAAATCTGTTTTTCATGCTTTTATTTCCAAATATCTTGAGTGCATTTTGTTAATCTTGGCTGTCCTCTAGTTTTATAGTTGTAGAGGCTCTAATACCATCAGTTCTTGAGGTATAAGTCTACTAAATGAAAGTATTGGATATTTGTGATGAATAATTAATGAAAAGGGTATGGTCAAGAACTAGAGCAATGAAGTTGTGAGAATTTGGAGATAACTTCCATCTTAAGGAGGTTTGGTCATTTGCCAGAGAAAATTCATTTATAGAAGATCTGTTACAATTACAATTACCTTTCCATTGGATTCTGAACTCTCGAAGGACATATTGTAATTCAAATGCAGAATATGGTCACCCATTGTATTGCTGTTTTTATAATATCTGTACAATTGTTGACTGGGGTCACCTGGCATCTTGATGGCTATGAAATAAATTTAAAGTGTAGACTGCAGAAAGGAGATGGTCCAACATTTACTTATTTTAATATTGTAACATTTTATAATATGATGATTTCAGTGTTGGTTTCTGACCTAGTTATTGAGATGGGTGCATATGAGTAATGGGACCTTCAAGTTATTGATTTACCAAGAGAATTTAGGAAAGAGTTTGTGCTTTGTTCTAAACCAAGGAAAATCTAATTGATATGATTTCTTGATTACCTAATTACTACTGGTCAGCTCATCTTTAGATTGCCCTTAAAAGTCAAATGTCTGGTCATCCTCTCATGTCTCTCTGAAGCTTTTTGTGATGGATCAGCTGATGTTAGCTCTTTTGTTGTTTGTCAAGTGGGAAGTTTTTCTGAAAAAGCATCTTCCTTTGCAGTGTGCTGAAGTGAAGAAAATGAAGACTCTACCCAATCTATTTCCATGGTGCAGCGATGTTGGCTTTTTTCTGCTATAATGAGACTTCAATGGTGCTTGTGTTTTTCATTTGATTTGTTTATCGTGCTGGGAGTAACTTCTGATGCTATAAAAATGTATGTTTGTCATTCTTATACTCTTATCATATGTTAATATCTTGCAATTTGTTTCTCAGTTTGGATATTGACGTGCTGAATCGGACCCATAAAAATTATGCCAAGGTTTGTAATGGCAGACTTGTTCCGCATTGCCATGCCTATTCAGAATCTCGGGAGGATATTTCTGGTTTGTTGTAGAAATAAGTTTCCGTAGGTGTTTTTTTATGGATCTTGCATTATGTTATTCTCGGATCCGCCATCCAAATTCCTTTCTAGCCTTCATCCACTTGGCCGTCGATTATCTTATGTATATTGCACACTTATTATTAACACGCTGACGATTTGATAGGGAAAGGAAAGCCGAGCATGATGGTTTTAAAAATAGGCACAGAAAAAGAATGGGAAAACATGCGTGCTTGCATCATTGCCACCTAGACAAGCGTACCTTATGACAAAATAATAGTGGAGATTTGAGGTTGAGTGAACATAAAGAGCACCAAAGGGTAAAGTTTTGGTCATTAAAGATAAGAGGAAGGTCTAAGTGTAGAGAGAAAATTAGTGGTGAGAAAAGAAAAATGTGTAAGAAAAATAGGGAAACACTTTGATTTTTATGTAAGACAGAATGATCTTACAAATGCATATTTTTTTTAAAAATATAACTATGATTTTACTCTTGTATAAAAAGACATACTTTAACACTTGCAAACTTGATTATTGTATTTCTTGCGTTTGTTTTTCTTTGTTCCAAAAGCTTAAAGATATATTTCCTAATAAATTCTCAAGTAGATTGCCACCTAAAACAGAATATAATATTAGATTGATCTTGTATCAAGTTTGATTATTTCCAAGAGACTCGATTATAAAAGTAATCTAGAGGAAACAAGTGAGCTTTTGTCACGACCTGATTCCAGGATCCGTGACTAGCACATAGGAATGGTCCCCTTCCAAGGTTCCACACCTATGCGAAACCAAACTTACACACAAACTTATCATTCAATTTCAGAGTTCAACGCAGCGTAAATAAAAAGTTAACTTTATATTAGAATTCGATTGTCTTAATACAAGAGTTGATTACATATTGCTATAGCTGTGGAGCACTGACTAGGTATAAGAACAAAAGTGTTAATTAAAATCAAAATAATAGGTTCCGAGAGTACGATAAAAATGACCTTCTAGCAAGCTACGAGCCTGAAAATAATAAATAATGAGGGGGTGAGTTCAACAACTCAGTGCGTAGATAACATCTAATATACACATGAGATAATACAACAATGAGAAGTATATTATTGAATCGGCTCGAAGTTCTTACAAGAAGTTTCTCAAATAGGTCATAACAAGAATTTAATAGGTAAAGCTCGTCAGAAAATCAAAATGCAATGAGCTTGAGGCTCCGTACTGGGGGATAATCAGTCCACACAGGTTGATGACTCCCCCAACCAGCTAGGGTTTCAGATACGATGTGCACAAAGGCTAACACTACCCTGTTAGCATGGGTATTCTGACTGGCATACCGTAGGTATATATTATAATCAAACAAACATATTCATATCTCAAGGCTCAACTCATGGTATCAATCAAATGAGAAGCTATCAATTCACAAGCAGATATTGGCTCATATCAAGAATGCATATTCAATAATTGATTATGCTCTATCGTATCAAGAATAGTACTCAATGTATATATTATCAAGAAGCATAATCCAATTCATACTAGCAATTCAAATATTTATACTATTTCTCATGCATATTAAATATTATCCACTCACGTGACTCAAAAGCAAACAAGGTTCAAAAGCATAATGTTGACGAAACCTTATTGACGTCCCGCAGGTTGAATATCGGGATTATCTGAATATATAAAAGAAGATATACTCAAAAATGAATCAAAAGAAATAAAATACCTTTAATAACATATCTAAGAGTTCAACTCATAATCCTATGTGTTTTTGAATCAAACTATCTATTTTTCACAAAAACCTAAAACAAAGGTTTTTTCCGAAATCTAATTCCAAATACACAATTCATAAAATTGATAATAATTCATCAAATAAGCTTCAACTATCCATCAAGCCAATCTGAAATACTATTATTTCACCTAGGGACCATTCTGAATTTTTCTTATATTTTTAGGGTCAAATTGAAATTTTATCAAATTGAGTGCCTAATTGAACTCCTCATAAATTCATAACTACAAATTTTGCCCATAATTCAACCTCAATTCTGTCCAGAATCTCTAATTTTACTCCAGGGACCAAACTGTAATTTTCCAAAGTTCAGGGACCAAACTGTACTTTTCACAAAAAGGACCAAAATATAATTTCATCATCTTCAACCTCCAGCCCAGAATTCCAGCAAGGGTTTTTCACCATTTATCAACATTTTCCTACACCAAACACATCAAATAACTTCAAAATCATCTACAATCAAACTAATTAAACCATCACCCAACACATTCAACCCTTAACATCTCTCTTAATTCATCAATCAAACCCAAATAAAATCCTCAAACCCCAACAATCAATACAAGCAAAAATCATAACTAATAACCACATTTATACATATTAAACATACACATTACCTTAACAACTTATTTCTCCTTCTTTTCTCCTCCTTTTCTTTTTCCCTCTTTTCTCTTCTTCTTCTTCTTCTTTCTTTCTCTCTTCCTGATTCTGTCTCTCTCTCAAATTTTCAGATTACTTCTTTTTTTCTTTTCTTTCCTATTTATATTTACTAGCTTATACATTTACTACAATACCCTTAATTCATTTAAACTTAATTCTAAGCCACCAAGAGCATTCATGTATTTCTCTTTTTTTAAAATTTTCAAAACACTACAATCTCCCCACCTTATAAAAGTTTCGTCCTCGAAACTAAATAAATGTTTGAATACATACCGAGATTATCAAAAAGATGAGGATATTCCTCATGCATCTTATCCTCAAGTTCCCATGTCGCTTCTTCAATTGAATGATGTTTCCACTTCACCTTCACCGAAGCTATATCCTTCGACCTAAGCTTTCTCACTTGTCGATCCACTATAGTTTCTGGTTGCACCTCATAAGTCACATCATCTCTTAACTCAATTGGATGCAGTTCTAACACATGAGATGGATCCGACATATACTTCCGTGGCATAGAAACATGAAATACAGGATGTATAGTCGACAAATTTGGCAGTAAGGCCAACCTATAAGCAACTACTCCAATTCTCTCCAAAATCTCATACGGCCCAATAAATCGAGGACTTAACTTGCCTTTGTTTCCAAACATGAATACTCCTTTGGTCGGTGAGACCTTTAAGAACACACAATCACCCACTGAAAACTCTAAGTCACGCCTCCTTTTATCCGCGTAACTTTTCTGCCTACTTTGAGTTGTCTAAAGCTTTTTTTTTTATCACCTCTATCATAATTTGAATCAACTCAAATCCCATTAACCTTTTCTCACCAACCTCAAACCAACAAACTGGTGATCTACATTTTCATCCGTACAAAGCCTCATAAGGTGTCATCTCTATACTAGCCTGATAACTGTAGTTGTAGGCTAATTCCACTAATGATAGGAACTTACTCCAACCAACCCCAAAATCCATAACACAAGCTCTCAACATATCCTCTAAAATCTGAATAGTCCTTTCAGACTGACCATCAGTCTGAGGGTGAAAAGTTGTGCTCAACTGCACTTTAGTACCCATCGCTTCCTGAAACTTCACCCAAAATCATGATGTGAATTGTGGACCTCTATATGAAATTATCGAGATTGTCACTCCATGCAATCGTACAATCTCGCTAATAGACAGTTCTGCCAACTTCGCATAACCATAAGTAATCCTAACTGGTAGGAAATGGGCTGATTTTGTCAATTTATCAACAATCACCCATATTGAATCATAACCATCCTGACTCCTAGGCAACCCTGTCACGAAGTCCATTGTGATCCTTTCCCACTTCCATTCTAGTATCAACAATGGTTGCAGCAATCCAGGAGGTCTTTGATGTTCACCTTTTACCCTTTGACAAGTCAAACACCTAGAAATAAAGTCTGCTACATCAGCCTTCATCCTATTCCACCAATAGCACACCTTAAGATCTTTATACATCTTGGTGGAACCCGGATGCACTGTATAGACTGTCTGATGTGCCTCCGTCATCATTTCTCTCTTCAAATCATCAACATCAGCTACACAAAGTCTATCCCCAAATCTCAACACATCATCATCACCAATCACAAAACCTGCAGTTTTACCCTGCTCAACCTCACTTCTAATCCTGAGTAGTGAATCATCTTTCTTCTGAGCTGCTTTTATCCTCTCAAACAAGTCTGATTTAACCTGAAAGTGAGCAATTATTGCTCTACCTTTGCTAAGGTTAAATTTAACTCCATCCACTAATCCATGCAACTCCCTAATTAAAGGCCTTCGTACCTCTTGAATATGAGCTAGGCTCCCTGATGATTTCCTACTCAAAGCATCGGCAACTACATTTGCCTTGCCTGGGTGATACTGTATAGTACAATCATAATCTTTCAACAGTTCCATCCATTTCCTTTGCCTCATATTCAGATCTCTCTACTGAAAGATGTACTTCAAACTTTTATGATCCGTAAAGATCTCGCAAGTTTCTCCATATAGGTAATGCCTCCAAATCTTCAAAGCAAAAACTACAGCGGCCATCTCTAAATCATATGTAGGGTAGTTTTGTTCATGCTTCTTCAACTGCTATGAAGCATAGGCAATAACCTTGCTATTTTGTATTAAAACACATCCTAACCCTACTCTCGAGGCATCACAATAAACTGTGTAACCACCAGAACCCGATGGTACTGCTAGAATAGGAGTTGTAGTCAATCTCTGCTTCAATTCTAAGAAGCTTTTCTCACAAGCTTCAGACCACTGAAACTTAACATTTTTCTATGTTAACTTAGTCAATGGTGTAGAAATCTGAGAAAAGTTCTCCACAAACCTCCTATAGTATCCAGCTAAACCCAAGAAACTCCTAATTTTGTTGTCGAAGTAGGTCTAAGTCATTGCTTTACTGCTTTAAACTTTTGAGGATCAACCTCAATCCCATTTCTTGACACTACATGTCCAAGAAATGCTACACTCTCCAGCCAGAACTCACTTTTTGAGAATTTACCATACAATTGATGATCTCGCAGAGTTTGAAGCACCATCCTTAAGTGTTGCTCATGCTCCTCTCTAGACTTTGAATAAACCAAAATATCATAAATAAAAACTATCACAAATTGATCAATAAACTGTTTAAACACTCTGTTTATCAAGTCCATAAAAGCTGTTGGCGCATTTGTTAATCCAAAAGACATCACCAAGAACTCATAGTGACCATATTGAGTTCTAAAGACAGTTTTTGGAATGTCTTCCTTCCTTATCCTCAACTGATGATACCCAAATCGAAGATCGATCTTACAAAAAAATTGAGTTCTCTGCAACTGATCAAACAAATCATCTATTTGAGGGAGTGGGTATCTATTTCAAATTGTCACTCGATTTAGTTGTCTATAATCTATACATAACCTCAATGACCCATCTTTCTTCTTCACAAACAACACTGGGGCTCCCAAAGGAGACAGACTTGGCCGAATGAACTTCTTATCTAATAAATCCTACAGTTGTTTCTTTAGCTCTCTCAATTCTGCTGGTGCCATTGATATTGGTTCGGTACCCGGAACCAAATCAATAGAAAACTCAATCTCCCTATACGGAGGCAATCCAGGTAACTTATCAGGAAATACATTGATGAACTCCTTAGCTATAGGAACTTGGTCAAACTGGGGAATTTCCTTATCTACATCCACTATGTGAGCTAGGTAACATTGTACCCCTTTTCGTGCCTTTCTCCTCGTGATAGTCGACAACATAATTGATAAAGACACAATCTTATCTCCTCGAAACACTAACCCTGTTTCTCCATCTAATTCAAATACTACCTCCTTGCCCCAACAATTTACTGAAGCCCTATGCTTTGACAACCAATCCATTCCCAAAATCACTTCAAAATCAATCATATCTAAAACATTCAAGTCTCCCATAAGGATCTTATCTCCAATTTCTATCTCACAATTTTGATAGACATACTTCACCAATATTGATTCATCCAAAGGAGTAGAAATTGAAATGGTAAATTCTAATAGAGTTGGTTGTCTATCTAACCTCATGGCAAAATATAGGGACACAAATGAATGGGTGGCACCAATATCAAATAAAACTTTTGCTTTAAAAGAGCAAACAGGAAGAATACCTGAGATAATTGTGCTGGATGTCAAGGTAAAGACTCCAGCATGCCTCTGATCCTATTGCATCTGACCTCTATCACCTGTACCTTGGCCTCTCTGACCACGACCACTAAAACCTCTGCCACCATGAGCTATAAACTGACCCGTTGATGGTGACTAAACAGGACGTTGAGCTGAACTAGATGCCCTTGAAGCTGATGACTATCTCCTAGGGCACTCTCTAATCTTATGGCCTAGCTGGCCGCAATTAAAATAAGCTCCAGTCATTCTATAACATTTTGCACCAGTATGACCTCCTCCACAGTGATGACATAAAGAATTGTCCCTCGATAGAACAAATGAGCTACGAGGTGCAGTTTGATTAGAACTTTGGCCATAACTCTGAGCACCACCACTACCACTTTGATTACCCGAGCCACTAACTGCAGTTCTCGGTCTAAACCTCTTTTGAACCCAATAATCCTCACGACCACTCCGTCCCCTAAATGGACCTGCACTCAATCCTCCTGGTTGTCTAGAAGACTGACCCTCTTCTCTAGACTTTTTAGGTTGACTTGTCCTCAAATTCTCGCGCATCTATTAGTCTAGCGCAATCAACAGCTGAGGAGTAAGATGGAAACACCTGGGACACCATCGCTATGAACATAGTGGATTTAAGCCCTCTTATGAACCTTTTGACTCTCCACTCTTCCGTAGGTAGAAGATGTTCAGCATATCTAGACAGCTGAGTGAACTTCAGATCATATTCATCAATCGTCATGCTCCCTTGAGATAACCTCTCAAATTCATAAAGTCGAGCATCTCTAACACTCTGAGGGAGAAATCTGTCTAAAAACGTGGTGCTAAACTCCTTCCATGTCCATTGAGCCTCTGTTGGTCTTGCCCTCTTCCTAGACTCAAACCAAGAAATTGCCACATCTCCCTCCAACCTAAATGACGCCAAACTTACGGCTCGATCCCAAAACTTCACATCGACACCATATATCATCAAGGAACCTTTGAGGATCCTCTGAACTATTCATCCCAGTGAAGGTAAGAGGTGCCAACTTCATGAAGTCATTCAATGGCACATTTACTCCTTGAATAGTATGAGATGATAATGGTACATCTCTATCCCTTCTCCTATCTCTCTCCATAGTAAATTCCATCCAAGCTCGCATAGCCTTACTAAGCTGCTGAAACTCCATCATTGTTTCAGTGTCAGCCTCTCCCACACCTGTTTCATTGACCTCATTTCCCTCTTCAACCTCGTAAGACTCCTCCTTCACTGATGGAGGTATCTCTTCAACATATTGAGGCGCTGGTGCACCTCCTCTTCTTTGCCCTAGTATTTCTCAACTGTACAATAGGGATGTCATCCTGATCGTCACCTACTCTAATATTATCAGCTACACGCCTATTCCTCGACATATCCTAGAAGAAATAACACACTCTTGTCATTCCAAAACAATAGCATAATAGTTATCAAATAATTATCGGAAAGCATATCTATAGAATACATAAGAAATCAAGAAGACATGCTTGATGAGAATTCAGAATTTCAAGGATAACAGACAAGAAAATACGAATCCTAATGCTCCACATATTATACAGTAACTTTATTATTGTTTCATGAATAGAAAGCTTTGATACTAAATCTTGTCACTACTAATTTATATTTACTAATATATAAAAAAGGTAAAACTGAATGGGTACTAATTTCAAAAGGATGAAAATGAGAGTTACTCTACCTAAATATGAGTTTGTTGACAAGAATAAAATGAAAGAAGCCAAAGCTTCTATCCATGCATCAATCGATCAGGGAGTAGATTTCAGCAAGATAAAAACCAAAGAGATAAGGGGTCTTGACATGATTGTCATAACCCAATTTTGGATTGATCCCTTAAATCTATCCAAAATAATAAAAATAAAAATAAAAATAAAAGGGGCTAGTGTCGGTAGAAAAATCGAGGAGGAAATTTGGATGTTTTCGAGAGCTCGATCGTATCTCTTTTGTGATAAAAATGAAGGAAAATACAAATTTAATGCTAAAATAATTTTTAATTTTGGATAAATTTGTTTAAAACTTAAGTCAAAAGACATAATTACATTTGTATGGGTCAACTTGATTTAATCGCCGATCAATTTAAAGTGTAATTATGTTTAGGGATTAATTTAGAGCCCAATTGAAGGATTTAATTAAGCAAAAGGACTTAATTATACTTTAAATGAGTCAAATTAATTTTATTAAGGGCTTAATTGGTGAGAAATTAAGTTTGGAAACCTAATTTGGGTTAAACTGAGAAGATCAGAATTTTCAGTGACAAAACTTTTTGGGTGAAATCAGAAGAAAAAATTAAAGAGAAAAACATCGTTCTTTCTGGTTTTCCGTCGAAAAACTCGTTTTGTAACAAATCATTTTTTTTAGTCTATTTTATATTAAAAAAAAAACTTACCTAGCCGAGGCATTACTATATTGTGCTCATGCCGACAGCCATGCCTACTACCCACTACCACTCCTACAGCCCATAACACACCATCCCCTGGACAACATTCCCATACTTGTAAAAATTTATAAAAAGGAAGCAAATTTTAACAACAAGAGGGGAGGAAAATTTGATAGTGAAAGAGGAATGACAGGGAAAATTTGAGCAATTTGTAGGACGAACACAGACCCAGACATGAGAGGAATTCAACCAACCCACAGGTAAAAAACAAACAAATAGCCCCCTCTCGTCTCCCTCGGCAACAGCAACCCATCATTTTCCTCGGCATCATAGGAGCTCCATTGTTGGCAACAGTTCTCTGTCTCTCTAAAACCAGTCACGCCGTAGCACTCTCTCTTCTCTAATAGCATCCGGTCGACCACCTAGCACCACCCCTGTCAGCACCAATGTCTTATCCTCCATGACAGCAGGTCCACCGTGACCTCCCATGCAGCAATAACCTCCAGCGATGCAACAGTTGTAGAAGCAATAGTGACAACAATAGACCAACCTCTTTTAGCACTCCTCCCGGCCACCAGAGATCACCATTTTTGACGCCACTACCACAAGAAAACCATCTCGACCTCCTCTACCCGGCAGCAGTAGCAGGTATTTATTGTTCACGCTACGTGAACAATGTTAATTCATTTATTGTTCACGCTACGTGATCATGACAATTTTCCCTTTTTTTCTGTTTTATCTCTTGGGCTGGACTGCTTTCAGCCCAACCCAAGTCCAGCAGAGTTGGGCCTTTTGGCCCAACTTGGTGGGCCGACCCATATTTTTTTAATTTATTTTTAAAATATAAAAAAATTGCATTTAAAAAAACAAAAAAAAATGTTGTTTTTGTTCATACAACCGAATTCCAAGATTTTTCAAGCATATTTTTCATAAAAAATATATATTGCATCTTTCTAATATTTTGAACGAAAATTGGATATCGTAACTAGTTTAGGATTATCCATTAGAATTTGGCCAAAATATAAAAAAATAACAATTATTTTGTTTTAGCTATCGCAGTGTAAAATTATATTTTAAAGTACACACAAATAGTTAAAAACAAGGTTTTCAAAATGCAGTGTAAAATTCTTGTTAGTTAGTCATTCAACTCGCAATGAGATAGAGATTCTTTCACGAAGAGAGATCTACGTCGAACTTTAGAAAAGACCAACAAAAAAATCAAACTTAGAAAAACAATCAAACAATAATGCAGCTTGTCTTAGGTAGTGTGAACGGGGGGTGGTGCGTCTTTCCCTTGCACAACAAGTTCCCTTACCTAAACTCTCGCGGACCAATAGGTTTTCTAGTGACCGTAATACTAGGTGACGACTCCTGATAATTATAATCTTAATTTTTATGACTATAAAAACACATCATTTCACCGCACGTCATTCTCCCCTCTCCGGGGATGGTGTGGCGCGACGAAGTGCGAAAAAAAATCATCGCAACAATGATGATCAATTCAACTAAAAGGGTGTAGGAAGGGATATTAGTTGTCGTGATGGTTTGGGTATAATTTTAAGGGTATCATGATGAAAGTTCTAATATTTTAAGGGAGAAAAGATTCAAAAGGTTATTTAAAATGGAAAAGAAAGGTTTAGATTATATTTAATTATTGTAACTATTTAGAGGAGAACTAAGTAAAACATTTTGTCATTAAATTTACTAATTATGTTCTAATATGGCAGGGTTAGCCTACATTGAGTAAGAGAAGGAATCAAAAGAGACATGTTGATACGTGGGAGAAGATTAAAGTAATCGTGAGGAAAATGTTTGTTCTAGGACAGTAATATCAAGAATCATAAGGTTATAATTTTGACTCTCAAGGATTTAAGAGTGTTGAATATTATCATAAAACTATGGAAATCATTGTGATTTGGCTAATATAGCAGAGGATAAAGAAGTAATTATAGCTAGGTTTCTAAATGGTTTAAATCATGATAGCAAATATAGTTGAGTTGCAACATTATATAAAGTTAGAAGACATAGTATACATGGTTATGAAGGTGAAACGACAACTTAAAAGAAATAGCATTGCTTGACAAGTTGTTAATTCGAGTTTGTTTCATTAGAGAGCCTAATTATAGGAGTAATAGGGCAACCTAAACCAAACCATTTATGGGTGTTAAGGTCAATTCTCTTAAGGAAAATAAGTAAGCTATTACTTATTTTTAAAGTAAATCTTATATTTAACCTACTTTTAACAATGTATTAAGTCTTTTAAGTATTTGGGAGTTAGACATATAGTTTTTAAATGTCCTAACAAGGGAGCTATGATTTTAAATGATCATGATGAGATTAAGTTTGATAGTGATTGTCGTGACGATGATTTTTTCATGCTTCGCGCCCCTCCATTCTCGAATTGGGGAGACAACGACGCACAGTGTTTCATAGTCGTAAAAATGACGACTATAATTATTAGGAGTCGCCACCTAGTATTACAGTCACTAGGAAACCTATTGGTCTGCGAGAGTCTGGGTGAGGGGACTTGTTGTGCAAGAGGGAAGACGCATCACTCTCAGTGCACCCTACATAAGGCAAGCTGCATTGTTGTTTGATTCTTTTTCTAAGGTTGATTTTTTTGTTGTCTTCTAAAGTTTGACATAGATCTCTTTTCGTGAGAGAATCTCTACCTCGTTAGGAGTTGAAAGACTAACCAAAATAATTTACACTGCATTAAAAAAAACATTTTTTTAACTATCTGCGAGTGTACTTTACAATGTAATTTTACATTGCGATAGTTAAAATAAAATAATTGTTAAATTATTTTGATATTTTGGCCAAATTCAAATGGATAATCATAAACTGGTTACGATATCCAATTTTTGTTCAAAATATGAGAAAGATGCAACATATATTTTTTTTATGAAAAATATGCTTGAAAAACCTTGGAATTTGGCCGTATGCACGAAAACAACATATTTTTTTGTTTTTTTTTAAATGTATTTTTTTGTATTATTTTTTAAAATAAAAAATAAAAATTTCGAGCTGGGCTAGCCTAGCCTAGGTGGGCTGGGGCTGGACTGAGAACAGTCTAGCCCAACTAGAATAAAACAAAAAAAGGAAATCAGGACACAGTGAATTAATATTCACTCTGCGCACTGTTCATGTATTACATGAGCAGTAGCAAGGTGGTCGGCCGACCACGACGAGAGGCTTACCTGCTACTACCGACAGGTAGAGGAGGCTGAGGTGGTTGTCTCTGTGGTGGTGGCGTTGAAAATGATGGCTTGTGGTGGCCGGTAGGGGTGACGGAAGGTGGTTGGTTCATGTTGTTGTCGTTGCTACTAATGTGTTGCCGGAGCTGGAGAAGCAAGGCTGGGCTGTTACAGGTGCTGCCGAAGCTGAGGAAGGAGACCAGGTGGTGGTCGGGAGCTACTGCTGGAGGCCGTTGCTGAAGAAGGAACTACACTAGGCTGTTGTAGCGTGGAGAGAGAGAGGTGGACGTCGGTGTTGCGGCTGCTGGGGAAGAGAGAAAGATAGAGTTGTCGCCGAAGGTGATGAAGATGATGGGTTGCGGCTGCTTGAGGAGAGAGAGACAGGACCGTTGGAGTTGTCAAATGGAGAGAGAGAGAGAACGCTGGCAACAATGGCTTTGTCGTCGCTGAAGAAGACGATGGGTCACTGCGTGTGTGTGTTTTTGCAACTCTCACACTGTTTATTTGTCTTCCTCCTGAAAATATCCCCCTCTGTTCTGGTTTTTTATCCTCTGTTAGTCTCCCCGTTTTGTATTTATCTCCTTTTTTTCAAGATTTTTTTCCCAGTTTCAGGATCATTCCCCTGTGTTCAATCCCCCTATAAAAAAATTTCTTCTCATTGTAACTATCGCCCCCCGTGTGTTATTTCCCCCCTTCCGTGCTCAATCCTCTCTCTTTTATAGACTCAATTGTGCAACTTGCAGTATGGGAGAGGTGTTCAGGTATGGTGTCTTGTGTGTGGGAGTGGGTGGCAGGCATGGTGCAACATGACTCTAGTAAGGTTTGAACAGTTTTGGTTTTTTTTTAATAGTATAAAATAGACTCACAAAATGGGTTATTAGAAAAAGAGTTTTTCGACGCGAAGAATGATGTTTTTCTTTTCAATTTTTGGCTTCCAATTTCACCCAAAAATGTTTCATTTCTGAAAATTCTGATCTTCTCAATTTAACCCAAGTTAGGTTTACAAACTTAATTTCTCATCAATGAAACTCTTAATAAAATTAATTTGACATATTTAAAGTATAATTAAGCTCTTGCATTTAATTAAATCCTTCATTTGGGCTCTCAATTGATACCTAAACATAATTACACTTTAAATTGACCAATGATTAAATCAAATTGGCCCATAAAAATATAACCATGCCTTTTGACTTAATTTTTACGCAGACTTATCCAGTAATAAATTACTTTAGCATTGAATCTGCATTTTCTTTCATTTCCGGGCAAAAAAAGATACGATCGGGCTCTCAAAAACATCCAAAATTTCCACCTTAATTTTTCTACCAACACCAACCCTTTTTATTTTATTTTTGTTATTTTTGGATAGATTTGAGGAATAACCCAAAATTGGGTCATGATAGTGATAACATTGAATATAAGATTCCAGCACTTGATAATGTTAGCATTAGGGTTGTAGAGTATTTAGTTTAAGGAGAATCATTAGTTATTTGGCATCCACTAAATGTTTAGGTTGAGGAAGATAATTTAAAGTAGCAAGGGATAATATTTTTCATACAATATACCATTTCAGTAACAAAGTAGGTAGTATGATCATGGATGGTAGGATTTGTGCTAATTCTGTTAGTATTACACTTATTAAAAAAATAATCTTGAGCATTACTAAACATCATACACCATATAAGCTTCATTGGTTGAATGAATGTGAAAAGGTTAACATGAACTTTTTATCATGATGTATTTTTCGATAAGAAAATATCATATTATGATTTTATGTGATATGGATCTCATACATGTGGGTTATTTTTTATTGTGAAGGTCATGGTAGTTTGATCAAAGCTGTCAATACCGTTTCGGTTGATGCTTTATTTTTTCAATTGGAATGGAAAGTTTCGATTTCAAAGCGTTTCAGCGCGCCGTTTTGGGGTTGTACTGTTTGTGTGTGTGTGTGTGTGTGTGTGTGTGTGTGTGTGTGTGTGTATATTAATTCAAAATAAAATAGTTCAAATCCAAAAATAAATTTATTTAGGATTGTGCAATTTAATCTAAAAAAATACACAATAAAATGATTTTTCTAAACAAAATTATGAATATGTTTAATATTACGAGAATGTCATCATCAATCTCGCATGGTCATTATATTCTCCGATTACTCTGAAATTGTAACATAATGTATATAAATATGTCAAGAGACTCGTAAAATTTCATCTCAATCTAATGATCGGATTAAGAGATATGATTGATATTGTAAAATTATTTATTATTTTAAAAAATACTATATGGCCGAAGAAAAACGGGCGGAATGCAACCGGAATGTTTCAACCGGTATTTGGCCAAAAAATTCAAAATGGGCCAGAATTTAAACTGAGGTAAAAATGACGCCGTTTTGTCTAGTTTTTCTTAACTGGTACGAAACGTTTAGTCCAAACGAAACAAAATATACAACTATGAGTTTGATAGGAAGGTTGTACGTCATGGGTTTAGAAATAGATGTAAAAAAAAATCATCACACTTGTACTATTGTCTTTGAAACAATTTTACAATGACCAATTGAAATTCAAAAGGGAAAGTAAGGTTAAGGGAGTGAAACTAAAGATTTGGTTATGATCTATGAGAGAAAAGAAAACTCATATTTATCTAAGAAGGAAAACAATTAATGATTTAGCCAATAGTAGACACAAAAATTTAGGAGAAAGACACACATAACAAGAAAAGAGAGTATTGCTAAACTGTTCTTTATAGTAACAATCTTATGCAAAATATTGTTGTTGTTTATTTGTTGTAGGATTATGCGGATGAGGATGTATTACTCATAGATGGTGTACTAATAGTCATTAGGGTGTGATGCATTTGAGGAAGAAAACATTCTTAGTCCATAAAAGATCTAACTTACAACATACAGATATGGTCAATTCCAAGTTCTTAATCAAATCAATGATAATGCATATTAGGAAGAAAAGATTTTCAGCTCATAGTTAAATAGAATGTTAATGTTTTTTTAATATTTCTATTTTTTCTGTTTATATAGTTGATGATTTGATATAGAATGTTTTTAAGTAAATGAGAAATGATTAGAACCAACAAGAAACATACAAGGATCCATTAGAGGTGTTTATTGGGTGAATTACAAGGTTAAGTGCCAATAAGATTATACAGATGGTTTTCAGCTTAATTTTTCTGATATTAATTTTTATACTAGCAAGAAAACTTTCCATATGATTATCATATCAAACTAACATTTTATAAAGAATTTTTAAAGGCCTTGTTATTTATAAAGATACAATTTATCAATAACCATAGTTTAATAAGGTCTTACAATAAACACCAGAAGCTATAATACTAGAATTGAGTTATTTTTCTAGTTGGTTTACTATTATCTTTCCTTTTGATTTATGAACTTCCTACAAGAAAACTTTCTTATTCTAATGTGAATACTTATATGGATTAGATATATAGACACCCACTTAATGAGTTATTTAGCAAATAATTTCTTTATTTTGTAGGGAAACCAATTTAACAAGGATTCATAGTTGGTAGCTAATTTTTTATTTGTTAAGGAAACATATATTGAAACCTCAAAGTTCTATTTATGCAAGGATTCCATATTTTTAAGGGCACCAGTCCGATAGCTTGTTTGAGGAATATGTTTCCATGTTTTGCAAGGATATATAAAAGTCAACAACTTTATTCCTTGTTTTTCAAGGACTATAAATTTAGTAGCCTAAATAATCTATATAGTTGTGGGTTTCTATACTTTATCTTACAAACTTTAGGTTGGTTTTAATTGGGCTTACTTTCTTCCCATTAGTCCATTAGGGTTTATATTATTTTATGAACTATAAATACCCTTTTAAAATACAGTACATGTTAGATTAGATTATTATTAATCTTGCCATAACTTTTATGTGCTTGTGTGAGGATTTCTCATATCTATTGGTTCTTTATTATACTATCTTGAACTTATTACAGACCAATCATCTTTATAGTGTTCTTCCTTATATTTCTAGTTTGCAATTCCTTGTAATTGTTAGGTTGGGGTCGTTAGTCCAATAACTTTAGTGTCTTGGTTTTTATAATCGTTGTGTTAAATTTTCACTATCCTTAAATCAAGTTTTAACATCTATATGTTGTGCCTTTCTTGTGTGTGGGTTCAAGGGTCCCTACCCTCTATGTTCATATCAATGATGATAGATATTTAGCTGTGCAACGTTCACATAAACCTATATTAGAAATGGATAATATATGTCTTAATATATAGTTTTAGTAAGCAAATGGTAGTACGTATAAGGTGACTGATAGTAGATTTTGCTAGGCCAAATAACCTATAATTAAAGACAAATTGTCAAGAATTTGAAATATAGGATAATGAGTCATTATACTTAGTTGCGTGTTAATTGAAGTAACTTAAGAATTAAATATGATTCTAGATCAATTCATATAAGCTTAATATGCCAAAAGAATTTTAGAAAAATGTGTATCATTTTTATACATATATAAAGATCTTCTACTTTGGATTATGATGAAATGCCTATTTTTGATAACAATTTGGTCTAAATCTTATTGATAATGATAATCAAGCCTTCGAGTTTATTATCATTATTAATAATCAAGCCTTGAATTAAGCCATATAAGCTACCATAATGAAGAATACCTCCAAACATTTTGATCATGTGAAGGAAGAAATCAAACGGCTTCTAAAGTTGAATTTATTAGGCTAATAAGATATGTTGAATGGATATATCACACATTGTTGGTATTGAAAAAGAATAGCAAATCAAGGGTTTGTATAGATTTTAAAACTATGAATCTTGCAACTCTAAAAGTTGAATATCCAGTACTATTGGATGGTATGTTCATTGATGCAACATCTAGCAATTAAATACTCGGCTTTATAGATGACCACTTTAGCTATAACCAAATCATTATTATAGAAAAAGATATATTTAAGACTACATTCAAATGTACTAGTTTCTTAAAGCTATATAAGTTGGTTGTAATTTCATTTGAGTTAAAATAAATAAATAATGGTGTGATATACTAAGGGAGAATGAGCTTGAACGTCTACATTTGATCTGGAGTTTTATATTAATGTTATTGCCATAAAATCAAAATTTTAATCGACTCATCTAGTTGAAGCACGTGTTACATTTGAGTGAATGAGGATGCATAACCCAACAACCTGAGATTTTTCTAGGACTTTTTAGTGCATCAATAAGGCATAGAGATGGATAAGACAAAACACAAGAAATCTTGAAAACACACCTCCTTGGAATAAAAAGAAATTCCTATGTCTTCTTGGCAAGATTATTTTTTTAACGAGGTTGAATGAAAATAAAATAGCAAATGGTAGAAATTTTACGAAGTTATTAAAAGAAAAGGGCTTTGATCATTTTAGCGAACTGAAAAGTAATAAATTGCATTTAATATATGAAAGCTTATCTAACTAAACCATTGGTATCGGGCCGAAAGCCCTTAAGGATGAACATTTCAATAAGAAGTGAGATTTAACAAAATATAAAACCTGTTTTCTTTTATTTTTAGTAAATTAAATGGGGTTTGAGTTTCGTTTCTCAAAATGAGGGTATTTCCATCGGCTTATATAGTAAGAATGACTAGAATGATAGGTTTAAAAGTGACTTAAAATATTATGATAGATTAAGAGTTGTGGAAACAAATTAAAAATGAACTTAGGACAGACTGAGCAAGTACCTCTCCCTCATCCCATCATTTTCCCTTCCTTATATCACAATTGTTTTCCGAATTAAGTGGTAGTGAAACTAAGGTTGTCAATACAGTTCCGGTTGCTGTTCCGGTTTTTCTATTGGAACAGAACATTTCGGCGTGCTATTTTGGGGTTGTACTGTTCATATATAATTAATTATATATATATATATATATATATATATATATGAAAAAAATTAAAATATTAATTTAACAAGTATAATTTAAATTCAAGATAAATTAACTTTAAATTATACAATACAAACACAAAGTCAAACAAACATAATCTCAAAATTAGAAACATCTCTAAAATTCTAAAATATTATGATAGTAAAATGTTCTAAAATAAAAGAAATATTATGATTTTGAGCCGGAACGGTACCGAGACGTTCCGCCCGGAATTTTGCCGGAATTTTCGGAACAGGCCGGAATTAAAATCGAGATGAAAACGACATCATTTCATCTCGATTTTTTTAATGGCACGGAACGTTCCGGGCATTCCGGCCGGAACAGAACGGAATTAATAAGCATGAGTGAAACCCATAAACTTCCATATTACTTGTAGCAATAGCTTGCCTTGTTACACCAATGGATAGGTTAGGTGGTCAAAAGATTTTCTGTTTCTTTTCTGAGTTCGACCAGAAAAATCACTTTCCTGAATGCATTAAGTCAATGTTTGATTAAAAATATTTAATCTCTGTCAAGGCATAAAGATACCTGATCGGGGGAGTTTTGAGAAAAACACATTACCCTATAGAACTTTTATTTATTTTTAATCATGGGATTGTTTTGCAGTGATTATGAAATACGTAAAAGGCTAAAACCCTTGGCCCCATAAGGTATACATTAAAAATATACTAGATGATCAGGGCACAGTAATCCAAAGCCTTTTTTATTCTACAAAACCCGTAGTTCAAGATTTCTCTAATCTCTATTAAATTTAATATTGCTAGCCCGAGCCAAGAAAGAGATTAGAGAATAAAGAAAGAGTGCGGCATTCTCTACGTGTAACATTAGGGTTGGGTGCATGCGAGAGATGTCGTATATGGTCGGACGCGTAATTTGTGAACTCATTCCCTTCCTGATCACCTGGGAATTAGCAAGGCTTAATTTTAGGGTTTATATTGCCAACTAACACATTGTGATCAGTACAGACGCTTGCATCTGTAACTGGAATATGTTTTTGAGACATATAAGTCCAAGTAGAGAGGTCACTTTGGATACCCAGATGGGGAATGAGAAAGTATCATTTTTTTTTAATGAAACTCCGTGTGCATGGAGCCAAAAAAAAACATATAATAATTGGTTTAAATTATTAAGTATATGATTCTGATCAGTATTATTGAGCTATGAAACAATGAGTCTGCTCAAAGTCAGCTCAGATTAAGACGTCGAGCGTGTGGGGTGCTACCGACATGAATTTGCACCTTTAATGAAGTTAAATTGACATGTCAATCAAAATAGGAAATTAGAAACACCCTCTCCAGAGGGAGATTGGAGTTCTTATGTTCATATTCAGTTCAATTTTCTGGCCATAAAATATCATGTAAGGATTTCCCCTTCTAGTTAGTGCATTTACGGCGGTCATAATCAATGGCCAACTTGAAGAAGATAAGAAGATACTGCGCAAAAAAATATCGAGACCATAAGCAATTATCCATACATACTTATCATCCTAATTTGCAATGTCAAATATAATTAGTCAAGGGGACATACATGTCCTTAGCATTAGTTGGCTATTCCTTGCTCAAAAAAGAACAAAAAAAGAAGAAGTAGGAATTGAAACACTGACAACGTAGATGGAGATCGAAAGTTTAGATATGGAATCAGGGATGGATCGGGAAAGAAAAGGGTTGGGAGGGGCCAAGAAGGTTTTTACATTATAGCAAATTGGAGATAAACATTAATCATCATGTTAAGAAATATATTTTTAGCGGATGAAAATAAATACATTTTTGTATTAGATATTAAACTTTATGATTTTTAGAAAGTCAGGAGAAAAAATGCATCACCATCTTTGTATATATATATATATATATATATATATATATATATATATATATATGGATGGAGAAATTAGCTTTTCCTGGTGAAGGCATGTAAACTGCCTTGTATAACAAAATCATTTTACAATCGGTTTTCTGTAGTTTTTTTTTTCATTAACAATGTAATAACCACTTAATATATATGTTAAATTCATAACTTATAAAATCAGTTAAAGTATACACAAATTATTAGTAAACTACATTAATAAATAAAAAAATCATTTTACTACCCACATAATAAATTCAGGCTTGTCGTCACAGGAGGTAGCTCACATGCACGCAAGCTTTTGATGGAACGATGAACTGAAGAAAGATGATGATGATTGTGATGATCAGAGTCTAAACTTGGGCCCCACATTCACAACCTTGCAGGAAGACGGTGAATCACGGACGGTCCTATCTGTGCATTGCCTAGGGAAACGTAACCACCTTTCTCTCTCTCCCCAACACACCACTTCACTGTCTCTGACTCTCTCCTGCATCTTCAATCTGGGTCCCTGAAACTGTAATTATGGTGTAATCATTTCAATCCTTGTTCATGGGCTGTAAAGGCTATCAACTTTTCCAGTCCTTGTTTCACATCAGATCATCAGTATCCTCCCTTTCCTAAAAGGATTTTTTTTCTTTTTTAATTTCGCACCGTTTGGAAACAATAAAAAAAATTCCAAACTAACAGGATTCCTCCTTCTAACTCTAAATACAAATCCTAAATAAGACTTTAACCCTAAACTCCAACGCTAACTATGTTTTAGTTTATTTTTATATGTAGTATATATATTTTTAAATGTCCCCCACATGATCATTTTTTCAATTTTTTATATTTATGTTGTCTAGAATCTTAAATCAAGCATTTAACAGTATTATATTGTGTGATTACCAACACCATTACTGTTCTGCATGTTAAATTGTGCTGTTACTGTAGTCGAACAAAAGTTGCAACAATGGGGCTGCTACAAATGTTATCAGAGTTGAAGATGCAATATATACTTCTACTTTATAAAATACAAATTGAAGAGCTTGTAATTCACTGGGATGTTTCTTTCCCTTATATATCGGGAGAATCTTGGTGATTGATTGATATAACATTCATATGTATTCTCTCTTGGAAAAAAGAGAGGTGACAGAAAGTACTACTTTAGAATTTAGGATGAGAGGTTTGGGGTTCGGGTTTGGATTTAGAGTTTGAGTTTGCTACAGCTAGCTAGGGTTTGGGTTTAAGGTTCGTTTTCAGGGTTTGAGATTTTGTTAGGAATTGTTTAAAGTTTGTATTCGAGGTTGGAGTAGTTTAGATTTGAGGTTGTTGTCGTGATTGTTATTATGTCAAAATCGCTGGTGCCAGAACATTTTTCAAATTGTTTTTAAGAGGAAAAACACCTAATAAAACAACAAATCCCATCGATTACCCTTTACTTTGCTTTCATGCACCGCATGCATCACCTCACTTTTACTGGTTAATACTACATGGCGCTACTATTTTATTGCCAATCATTCCTTTATTATAATAGTTACCCATGTTTACTTTCCTGCTGATAGTTGGAGTTTGAGCTCAAAAGGCTACAAAAAGACGCAATCCTACACATTCTTATTATACAAAGTACTGCCTCATAGTCTCTCTCTCGCACATTTTTTAATTTTACCGTTTTCCATTTTGTGTGTGGGAGCTCCTACTGTGTGTGCGTGATGGAGAGAGGTGTGGCCCATCATTGAAATATATGGCTGACCGACTTTCAGAAAGGAAAAAAAGGGGGGAGTAAGGCCGAGATAAGAGAGAGAGAGAGAGAGAGCGGTGTTGGAGAATTAGATAGAGATATTCTCTTTAGTCATCATGTTTTTTTTTGGTGTTTTCCTCTGAAATCAAACAAGGGCAGTCCGGATCTCTGTAAGAAGAGTCCGAAGTTAATTTGGACCATCTTTTTTTAGTGGGGGTGTTTAGATTCAAGCTTGAGTTGTGTTTTTCTTGTCCTTTGGCAGGATTGGCTAAGGAGTGAAGTCAGTATTTGAATAAACTAAACATTTAGCTGGTTGTGTTTGGAGAGACTCTTGCTTGCTTTTGTTTTCTTACGGTTTTCATCCTTTTTCGGAAGCTGCTGCCTTGCTGGGCTCGGTTACTTGATAGTTCAATTTGGGTAGAAATGATGTCTGGTGATGCTTTTTCACTGCCCTCTTTAATAGCAGGGTTTGCTCAAGACCAGAATAGTGCAAACCCTAAGCCCAATACTAACCCGGTGGCCAAAAAGAAGAGAAATTTGCCAGGAACACCAGGTAAGTAGCACGCTTAATTTCATATTTTGCTCGGTAACTCATCGCTAGCTTATCCCTGCAAATGTGCACGAGTTTCTTTAATTGAACAGTAGTCAGATAAACAGTTTCCGTGTCTTCGCAGATCCAGATGCTGAGGTTGTTGCTTTATCTCCTAAGACTCTCATGGCTACAAACCGGTTCATATGTGAAATATGTAATAAAGGATTTCAAAGAGACCAAAACTTACAGCTTCATCGAAGAGGTCACAATCTTCCATGGAAGCTCAAGCAAAGGACCAACAAAGAGGTTCGAAAGAAGGTCTATATTTGCCCAGAAAAGACCTGCGTTCACCACGAATCATCTAGAGCTCTAGGAGACCTAACTGGCATAAAGAAGCACTTTAGCAGGAAACATGGGGAGAAGAAGTGGAAGTGTGAGAAATGTTCAAAGAAATATGCTGTTCAATCGGACTGGAAAGCTCACTCCAAGACTTGCGGGACTAGAGAGTATAAATGTGACTGTGGGACTTTATTTTCCAGGTACTATTAGCTACTATACATACACATGCACTTGATTTTCAGTCATTTATTATACTTAACAGATGAAATTAAATGCTATCCCTTTGATTTTGAATTGGATGGTACTTCATTTATGAGTATACTAGGTAATAATAAGTGCTGATAGAACAATTTTTGAACTAGGTTTTCTAATATATATGTGTGTGTATGTGTACCGAAACAGGAAAGATAGTTTTATCACACACAGAGCCTTTTGTGATGCCTTAGCTGATGAAAGTGCAAGGAATACTTCAGTTCCAGAAACAGATCTAAACTTCAGAAACGACACGGTAAATTTTCCCCATGGATTTTCCAACCGGCCAGGAGTTCCAGATATCGCGGGCATTTCTCAATTCAGTGCAGGTTATAGACCTGATTTCAGTGGCTTGAGAACTCCAGGAAATTCTCTTGGAGCTGATCAACAAAAGACTGGACTTTCTCTGTGGCTAAATCAGGCTAATTCACACATTACTCCCAATTCAAATCTGTACGTGCCTCCGATTTCTACTGGTCTCCCTGATCAGATGGTGCAAATGGGAGCCAATCTCTATAGTTCATCGTCCTCGGCCAATCTTGGGAATATAACCCTATCTGGACTACCTCATGAGTTAAAGGAAGAAGGTATTAACAAAGCCAATATGGTGGATACGACGTCAGCTTCTTTGTATTCTGATAGAGTTCAAAACAAGCAATTAAAGCTAGCTGCTGTACCCATGTCTGCCACCGCACTTCTACAAAAGGCAGCCCAAATGGGCTCTACAAGAAGCAATCAATTACCTTTCTTTGGCAACAGTTATGGATTGATGAGCTCTTCTTCTTCTCCCACAACAAACCCCATCTCTCTCAACCAGAATCCAAACGAGCTATACCATGTCTTTCAAAATGTTAAGCAACCTGCAACCGAGAACCTAACAGCAACTCATAGTGTAGCAATGGGTGATGCAATGATGGGCACATCAAGCAATCTTGATCAGCTTGTGATGCGAACAAACGAAAACCTACAAAACGAGCCGACTCAGTCGAAGTTGCAGAGAGGTTCAGATTCTATTGAGAGTGGCTTAACGAGAGATTTTCTTGGTATGAGTAGTGAATCCGGTTTTCTATTTTTACCACAAGACCTAGCTAAGTTTGCTTCGATAAGTTCAGCAATGCGGTTGAACCATTTCACTGCCAATCATTGATGATCTTGCACACTACAGTGCATGCCTGTTTTAAAATAACACAGGCTCGAGGCTAAAACGCCCGATCTAGGGACCGGGTTGGCGCGGTCGTGGAAGGTACGGCAGCTCTTGAATGGTAGTGATAAATGAGACCGGAAGTGGTGGCCCGGTGGATGAAGCATGTCAGAAAATGACTAAACATTGAACAAACTCCAAGTCATGCATGTTCTCCTTGTTTTTTCTTGTTGTTTTTATTTTCGTTCTTGTTGTTTTATTCTCTGTCGTAACTCTTTTATCGTATAGTCGGATCAATATTTCCCTTTCTTTATTGAAATTGAAGGGCGCGGAAAACAAAGACAATCGTTGACTGATCGTCAACGTGATCCGGCTACCTCGTCAACGTCGATGGGTTTTGAAAGCAAAACCAAGTCCTTGCTGTAGTGAAAATCGAAAACAATGGACGCCGTACGTTGGTGCTCAGTTTGTTTAATATATATATAATATAGTCTTTAGAGAGATTCGGCTTTACACGTCTCTCTTTCTTGGCTAAGATCAAACAGTACTGTGTAATATTCCAGCGACTTTTGTCATCCACCTTATGGAATTCCCACGAGTTTGATCGATTGTTACATTTCCCTTGGCGAAAAAAGGTGTTTAAGACATGTTGAAAACATAGTTTTTAAACTGATTTGGAGTAAATATTGGGTAGTATTAGATTAGGTGGGTTAACTTTATGTCAACTTTTTATATATATATATATATATATAAAATGCGCGCAGATGATATTATTCAGAAAAATAATAGATTTTAACTAGACTTTTATAAATTTAATTACCGGATTATAGGGCAATCTAACTGTATCACCATATCATCGAAAGTTGACATGCATGGTATAGGCTCTAAGAAACCAGAGTCCCCAGGTTGGATTTTTAAAATTACATCAGGTTTAATAATTATTATTTTCTTTTTGGAACTCTCCCCCTAGCCACATAACTCAATACAAAAAAGACCTACGAGGCCAGACTGATGGCCTGCACAGATACATGAGAAGTTGCGAATCTTTGCAGTGTCACGGCTTGGTTTCAACCACTAACAAGTTGCAAGCCCTGTCTCCTAACTTGTTCTCGCACCATTAGATGTATATATTGTTGAGATTATCAAAGAGATGAAGAGATTATGCAGAAATGAAAGAATGAGATAAGAAGATTTGAGCAGATGAAGAAGAGAGAGAGATTTAAAGGGAAAGAAGAGAATTTCAAATTTGATTTTACTGTACTTAAAACATACAATACACATGTCTTGCTACTTATACACATAAGGGAAAACTTACGTATGCATACTATATACTTAACATCCCCCCTCAATCAAACCAAGCCTGAGATTGCGACAATGCAGGTGAAACAGAGGAGAGCTTAGGCCTTTGGTGAGAATGTCTGCAAATTGTTCCTGAGAAGAGACAAACTGGACAATGAGATTGTTGGTAGCCACATGTTCGCAAACAAAGTGTACATCAATTTCAATATATTTAGTTCGTTAATGCTGAACTGGATTGAAAGAGAGTGCAATGGAAGAGAGATTATCGCAGAACAAGACAGGAGGCTGAGATAGAATAACCCCCAAGAACACCAACAGTTGTTTGATCCAAGGTAGTGGAGAGAGCCCTGTATTCAGTCTCAGTCGAGGACCTGGAGATAGTTTTTTGTTTCTTGGATGATCAAGAAATAGGACTGGAACCAAGAAAAATAACCATACCAGTCGTAGACCTTCGATCATTGGGATCCCCAGCCCAATCAGCATCACTATATACTATGACATCTAGAGACCCTCTGTGATAACTAATTCCAGACTAAGAAGTGCCTTTGAGGTACCGTAAGATCCTCTTGACTACTGTAAAGTGGCTGACCATGGGTAATTGTATGAACTGACACACTTGGTGCATAAAAAATGCAATATCAGGCCGTGTGAATGTGAGGTATTGCAAAGCCCCCACAATGCTACGATATAAAGAAGGGTTATCAAAGAGTACACCATCATCCTTTAGCAGTCTCTGAGAAGGAAAACATGGAGTGGAACAAGCTTTGGCAACCAACATATATGTCTTGCCAAGAAGTTCATGAATATACTGAGTTTGAGACACAAACAAGCCAGACGACGTAGATGAAATTTGAAGGCCTAGAAAATAATGAAGAGGCCCCAAATCCTTAACCTCAAACTCAGCTGTAAGGGCCTGAATTACCTCCCCAATGATATGAGTGTCACTACCAGTCACAATAATATCATCTATATAAAGCAGCAGCACAATAACACCAGCAACAATTGGTTTGACAAACAAAGAAGCATCAGAGTAAGTGTGTCGAAACCCCAAGGTAGGTAAAAAAGAGGTAAACCTGGCATTCCAAGCTCGCGGAGTCTGTTTGAGACCATTGAGGGATTTGTGAAGTTTGCATACAACCTTAGGAAATTCAGGATCAGTGAAACCTGGGGGCTGAGCCATGAACACTTCTTCTTTCAGAACACCATGAAGGAATGTATTTTTAACATCCAGCTGTCGTAACAACCACCCAAAATGAGCTACAATAGCCATGACAAGCCTGATAGTGGTAGGCTTAACCATTGAACTAAACATCTCCCCATAATCAATGCCAAGTTCCTGACTAAACCCTTGTACCACCAATAGAGCCT
Source organism: Salix caprea (assembly GCA_964035475.1). Taxonomy (NCBI): domain Eukaryota; kingdom Viridiplantae; phylum Streptophyta; class Magnoliopsida; order Malpighiales; family Salicaceae; genus Salix; species Salix caprea. The sequence goes on along the minus strand of OZ037743.1, from coordinate 23,638,907 downwards.
TGTGACGAGTTACAGACCCATCAGCATGTTTCTTGATTTTAAAGATCCACTTGCATCCCACTAGATTCTTGTGAGGAGGAAGAGTCACCAATTGACAGGTATCCTGGGACTTTAAAGCATTAATTTCCTCTTGCATAGCTGCCAGCCATACTGGACTTTTCAAAGTAACTTTGTAGTCAGTTGGCTCAATGAGAGACAAATCAACAACATAGACAGTGAAACAAGTCTTCTGCTGAATAACCCCACTCTTACTACGGGTCTGCATGGGTTGCACATTCAGATCAGGAATATGCAAAACCACTGATATAGCTTCAGGTCTGAATGAGTCCTCTAATGGCTTATGAGGCAGTGACTGACTTGCATGACTGGATTCAGGCACGATAGGCAGAGCTGATGAATGCAAAGGTGCAGAAGTAATGGACTTAGACGAGGATGCAAGGGAAGCAGGGGCAGGGGGTGTGGGTAGTGGTGGAGACAAAGCAATCACACTGTTACTGTTGACCATAGGCATGAGATAGGAGATACATTTGGGGATAGAGATGATGACTGACTACCCTTTGCTAACTCAAGATAGGGGAATATGTGTTCATTGAATATAACATGTCTCGATATATATGTGCGCTTTGTAAGAACATCAAAACAGACATATCTTTTATATTGAGATGCATAACCTAAGAAGATAACATTGTGGTCTTAGGTTGTAATTTATTTGCAAGATAAGGATGAAGTAATGGAAAACACGCACAACCAAAAATGCATAAATGAGAAATAACTAGTGTAGTTTTGAATAAGAGTTCAAATGGAGATTGGTGATGTAAAACAAGAGAAGGCATTCTATTAATCAAATTTAATGCCGTATGAACTGCATAAGTCCAAAAGAAATATGGTAATTTTGCATGATGAAGCAGAGTAATGGTGGTTTCAATCAGGTGTCGATGCTTGCGTTCAACAAGTTCATTCTGTTCAGGAGTGTATGGGCATATTTTTTGATGAATTATCCCTTTAGTGGTAAGAAAAGCTTGAAGTGGTGATATACTCCCCACCCCCATCACTTTGCAAAATTTGTATAGTACATGAGAATTGAGTGCAAACATAGTTATAGAATGCAATGAACACAGAACACACAAAACTTTTATTCACCAATGGGAATAACAAACAATATCTCATATATTCATCAAGGAACGTCACATAGTATCTATAATCATCAATAGACACACATGGTGATGGTCCCCAAACATCACTATGAACAATGTGAAAACGTGTTACAGACATAGCATTACGAGAATAAAAGGGAAGTTTAGAAATCTTACCCTTCAAACAACTATGACACATAGATGTGGGAGAATCAAAAAAACACTTGACATTTGCCTTATGTAGCATTAAAGAAACAATGTTATTGGTAGGATGACCTAGTCTGCTGTGCCAAGTAGAAGAGAGAACAAGCTGACCGAGATATGACTTAGGTTGAAAATTGAGGAAGGACAGACCAGAATTGTGAGGAACAAAAGGAAGGGGATAAAGTCCATTACTGCAACGCTCTTTGTATATCATCCTCCCTGTGGCTTTGTCTTGAATCCAAAAACACAAAACACAATACATGATAATTATTATTCAAACACAAACGATGTACTGACATCAAATTTTAAGTAATTTGTGGAACATATAATACTGAATTCAGTTTGATGGTTGCAGTACTCGTAGGGATAATAGAATTCCCAACATGTGACACTAACAAACCTTCACCATTAGCCGTTTGCACTGTGTCATTGGTAGGATTAGGGGCATAAATAGAGAGATTGGACATGTCAGTTGTCATATGGTTTATGGCCCCAGTGTCTGCAATCCAAACTTGAGAAGAATGTTGAGAAGGATGCAGTATTGTGTTCATAGCTTGAATGCCATGAGGAGAAGCAGAGTATGTCTGAGTTGATGAATAATTGCTAGGACCAACACAATTAGGGCCACTATCATTATAGAAACAATATCATGTTGAATGAATTGTTCTGCCATAAATATTACATTTGAGTCTCTCATCTCATTTCAAACCACATGCTGGCGCAGTATGACCCTCACAATTGTACAATTGACAAATAAGCACACTTGAGGCAAATGAGTGAGTTGGAGAAGGACCAAGAACTCCTGAGTTCACCAAGGCCATATCATGTGATTTATCATGATACTGATGCTTATGATGAATGTTTCGCATACCTTGATGAAATCTTCCTCTTCCTCTGTTTCTATTAAATGACTTATAATTCCCACTGTCATAAGCATTATATATGTGATTTCGATGAGGCTGGTGAGTATAGTAGCATAGTTGTTAATTTCATTCCATTCCGGTCAGAACGTGCCGTTTCGTTCAAAAAACCGAGACAAAACGGCATCATTCCGGGCGTGCCTCGGTTCTGTTCCGGGCGTGCCGTTTTGGTCGTGACTTGCCGCCCCTTTTTTCCCTTATTACCGTATTTAATCGGAAGTGAACACAAGGAAGACGCTTGGCTGAGCGGTTGCAACGGCGTCAGTGCAACGCGAGGCGCGGGAGTTCGAATCGTAGGAACGAAAATAATTTTTGAGTTATGAACAGTGATTATATATTTTAATTACTCTCCCGCTCACCCTCTCCCGCCCTCTAATATAATATAATATATAATATATATAAAGGGTGAGCGGGAGAGTTCTCCCGCCCTCTTTATATATATATATATATATATATATATATATATATATATATATATATATATATATATATATATATATACACTATATTTATTATTAAAAAATAAAAAATAAACCAAAATCAAACCAAAAAAATAAAAAAAATATATATATATTATAAAAAAATAAAATTGTTGCATCAATTTTGATTTTATAAAAAATAAAAATTATATTTAATTTTTTAGATTTTTTTTTTCATATATATAATTAATTAATTATATGTAAACAGTACAACCCCGAAACGGCACGCCGAAACACTCCGAAACTGGAACGTTCCGTTCCAATAGAAAAACCGGAACGACGACCGGAACGGTATTGACAACTATGATATGTAGTAGGAGAAGCAGTAGATTTTGAGGTAGTGTGCATGGCAGTTAGATATGATGAAGTTTCAGGTATGAGAGTCTCCACAATTCTCTCCTCAGCAAGCAATTGTGACCAAAACTCCTTTAGTGTAATCACACTCTCCCTGTCCCTAATTACACACCTAAATGTGTTGTATTCAGCAGGGAGTCCGTTCAAAGCCAGAATTGCAATATCTTCATCAACAAAATATACTCTTGCAGCAGCTAGATAATCCCTAGCTTCTTTGATTTTAAGAAGATATTGACTAATTATGTCAGCACCCTTTTCTAATATTCTGTAGATTATATTTCAATTGAAAAATGCTTGTTTTTGATATCGTAGAGAACTGCTCTGTTAACCGAAGCCAAAGATATCTAGCACTTATACTAACAATTGCATATGACATAGCTATTGGAGATAATATAGCAGTAATAAGTTGTATAACAGCCCTATCATGCATTTTCCAAATTAACACATCATCACATTCAGCAAAAGAGGAGGAATCTGAAAAATTTGTACCATATTCATCCATTGTAGCAGAGGAGGGGCAGTTGTGAGTTCCATCAATAAACCCAATGATTCCATTACTCTCCAACACCAATCGCATTTAGAAGTTCCAATTCAGATAATTTGTATCGTCCAGCTTCACACTCACGAACATTGAAATTGTTGAAGTAAATGTTGTTATCGGAGATTGAAGAATTTGAAGCTGAGCTGCTATCACCATTGTCTTGAAATTGACAGATTTTTGAGGATTTTTCAGTAGCACTTCAATGAACAAAGTAATTTGTACACGAACACGGCACTCTGTAACTTGATTTTGAGTAAACGTTTTTGAATAAAAAATACCAGAGTTTGATGAAGAACAGATTACGGAAGCACGAAATTCTTCAAATTAATGTGTATACGTGAGCAATTGTAGCTCTGATACCATGTTGAGATTATCAAAGAAATGAAGAGATTATGTAGAAATGAAAGAATGAGACATGAAGATTTGAGCAGATGAAGAAGAGAGAAAGAGTTTAGAGGGAAAGAAGAGAATTTCAAATTTGATTTTACTATGCTTAAACACACAATACACATGTATTGCTACTTATACACATAAGGGAAAACTTACGTATGCATACTCATACGTATGCATACTATATACTTAACATATATATCTACGCTCTGCTATAGGGAATCAAAATTTTTAAAATGAAAAAAAAAAAACAATAATAGTTATTATAATTGAAGGCAAAACAAAAAAAAAATATTAGTACAATAAAAGAATATTATTTGATTAAAAAATAAATGAAAATAATTAAAGGACAAAAGCAAAATTGGTATTATTATGATTATAATATGATTTTCAACGAAAGAATATGATTATTATCATTTTGAATAATTATGTAAAACAAATACATCTTTGATAAAATCCCATAGGCTAGCCTTATTATATTTTTAAAATTTAATTAAAAAGTCAAACGAAGCATGGTTACCTAACATCTCTAGACTCGACATAATGTTAGGCCTAAATAATATGGATTTGACTTGCTTTGAGACTCATATTATTGAGTTTAACAATCGTTATTATTATTTCAACACTTTATATCTATAATAAAATTAATATAAAAAAACTATATCATTGAAAGAATAAAAAAAATGTTTTAAAATTATTATAAATCCCATCTACTAGACTTATTAATTAAAAATAATAAAAGGAAAAATCAATTTGATCAGTATAAATTGATGGGATTTCCCATTTACAAACTTTTCCAAACAAAAAAAAAATGATTTTTTTAGTTTTTTAAATCGTTTTGATATATTGATATGAGAAATATTTTTTAAAACATATTATTTTAAGATTTTTTAAATAAAAAACACTTTAAAAAACAACCATAAACTAACACCCAAGTCTCCTATTCATGCGTAAGCATTCACTATTCATATGTCAAGCAAACTTGCCAACAATTTTTTGCATAAAAATAATAATAAAACTTAAAATTATTTAAATACCCCTACAATCAACTCTTGAATTTTGCCTTTTCTAAGTGTACACCAATATTTTGACTGTAGAAAAAATTGAAATACCATAAACACCCTCACCGGCAACCCGTTGAAATTCTTCATAATGACAAAGTGAAATTTTTCATCACAAAATAACGAGAGACAATATTGGGGGGAAATCAAATAAAGGTTAAAAAAAATAGATAACAATCACAACAATAAAAAAGAATCAAATTTGACATAGAAATAATTCAAATCAAATCTTGAGAGATTGAACTAATACAAAAGTCATAGAATAAGGATAAAATAAATAAATAGAAATTAAAAAATAAATATAAAAATGTATATAAAAATTAAATGAAAATAAATGCAGAGGGATGAAATTAAAAAATGTATATACAAAGAATGAGAAGCAAATTATACACACAAAAAAATAAACAAAAAGGATAATTTTATATTTTATCAAGGAGAAGAAAGAGAAAGGGGGAGAAAAGAAAAAAGTTTACTAGAGTCATATTGTTGGTCCATCATTGACACGTGTCACACCGCCAATAAGATTTTGATTATGTCATTCTAAAAGATGATGATTAACTATGAAAAGAGTTCATACACATTACTTGTAAAAGCACCACCTCCTCTCACACGTTGGTATATAAAAATGCATATGAAACCAACTTTTCCTTTATAATATATTTATATTTGTCAAAACACCTTATTAACTTTGAGTTTATTTGACCTTTAAAAAATAGTAATGATGAAATGAATAAAACACCAATGTCCAAAAAAATTAAATTCAAGGGTATTTAAGTATTTATATTGTGAAAACAAATGATGAAAAATAAAAAAATATCTTTCCCCTTAATTATTTCTAAGTAAATCAATAATTCAACAATGCAACTAAAGAGGTAAAATTATACTTATTTAATTTGATGATATCAATTAAACATGTGAAAAGATTATTTTGTCATTTAATCTATGCTTCCTTTGCTTATATTGTAAAGAGCAAAAATATTATTTCTATGTAGTAATTTACAATATAATAAGTCTTGCTCCTTATTGTTTTAGGGATTGCTCTTATTTTATTATTATTATTATTATTATTATTATAGATAGATAGATAAAAATCATTATAGATTTGGGCTTAACTCTATATTGAACTTGTCATGACAAAACAACCAAGAACAACTCAAATATTTTTTCTTCGGACATGTTTGACAATCCTAAATCCTAACTTCAAATAATTAAAAACTTCAGTAACGAAAAAATAGCAGCAATAAAAAACAAAACAAAAAATAATAACAAGGGCCTCACGCATAGGACATGGACAAAAGAAAACCATTAGTGTGTCGGTCAGTATTTATCACTTTTTTTTTTTTTTTAATGTATCTTCATCTTTTCAACAATCGGTGCTTTAACTTCTAATCAAGTTCATTCTATATAATACGAAGAAAAGCCCATTAATAATCTAGTTAGAAAACCATTTTCCATGTTTCAAACAATAAAGGTCTTTTTCAGACAGTTTTAAGGGGACCATCATCGTGTGTGCATGCCTCCCAAAGTCTACGATGCTCTGTTAACCGTTGCTGGGTTACTCCGGGCAGCGGCAAACATTTGACTTTTCACGAGTGCCTTCCTATTTATTCATTGATTAACGCCTTGTGTGATAGGCATTTGCGAGCTGGTGAAATGGACAATGTTCTTAGGAAGTTGGAGTCTGGGATAGTTTATCTTTTCACCATTTCCTATTTATAAACACGAAAACTGTATATTTTTTAGAGCATTGAGGAAGAAGAACTTTATTGTAATGAGTATTACCTTTTTATCGGTACTTGTCACGACCATCTTCTTGAGACCTGGGCTGCGGAGCTTGAATTTACTGTTCCAAAACGACATCTCTCATTCTTTATGGGATGCTGCAGCTGCACAAACATCGAACTAGCTAGTTTTAGACAGATGTATTTGTCTTGCGTAGGATGCTAACGAAGTTGTTCTTTTCGTGAAGTTTCTAGGGATAATTCATGAATGCTTTATACTTAGATGTCTTCACAAGAAACCTAAAAACAAACGAGAGAGATCAGTCAACTCGTTAACTCATCCTATAGGGAACCTCTTTCAAATTTCATAATTTATAATGTTGGTTTAAACCTATGGCTTGGATACTTTTATAGAGTTTGTAGTCGACCATTGGCAGCCCTAATGAATGATAAGTTAACCCGGATGCAATTTATTATTATTATATAAGAAAAAAACACAGCAACCTAAGAGGTCTAAGTAAAACATCAGCGCATGTGAGGAGATCCATTGTTTATTTGAGCAGCGGTTTTTTTTTCTATTTTTAGTTCCTATAATTTTTTACGCTTTGATCCCTTAATTTCCTTTTCTTTGACAATTCGGTTTCTATTCTATGTATGTTAAGAAGCTATTTGTTAACACTGCAAACATTGATCAAAGCGTTGTTAAATGAGAGGCGTTGTTTATGTTGCAAAACTAGTTTTACGTTGGGCAAATAAAATTTTCTTTTCGTTACCAAATAAATATAACTACAAAAAATTTAAATGAACAAGTTATTTGATTACAAGGCCACAAATGTTCTTGAGAATTTTCTCCACACCCCACTTATATATATCGAGAGTATATGCTGCAAAATTGTGACTAACTTCTTTACTATTGAGCACTCATAAAACAAATTCAAAAACATAAGAAAAAATAAAAAAATAAAAATATTTGAACTAAGAGATCAAAAGTGTTGCACATGGGCTGATAATTGTTTTGGACTTGGAAGGTAAAGAATGGTGTGCTAGGACAAAAAAATCTTGTTATTTATTAGTAAAAAGATGAAATGGTAGTCTCCACAAGGAACCTAATTATTTTTATTTTAGAGATTTTGGGCAAGGGAATGGTTGGATAAAAAATGATATTAACACTCGTAATACATTTTATCGTAAACTGTATTTATTTTTTTGTGTTTGTTGTGGTTTAATGCTATCTATTTTTTTATTGGTCTACAATGATGGGTTTGATACGATGAAAAAATTATAATTTTTTTAAGTCAATAAATTGGTCTAGAAAGGTAATGTATCCTCAATTATCATTTAAGTTTCTTCCGAGATAAAACTGAGATTTTTGTTACTGTGTTATTCCAAATAATATTTCAAATAAAGTCCCTCGCAGTTTTTATCTTTTTATTAGTAATGAATGGGTTGTATAATTCATATCAATATTTTGGATAAAAATCCCATGTAGATTTTTTTATCCTTATAAATAAATATTATATTTATCACAGTTATATAACTTATATTATGAAGATGATTTTTTTTAAAAAATAATAAAATAAAAACACGTAACGCAACCTTTACCCTTTTCCACAGGCCCGGGTCCCGACCCTTTAGCAAACGCTACCTTGGATATCCTCGGCTAATCATTACCCACAGCCCACTTTCAAACGTCCAAAGCCCATTGAATATAATAAACCGGCTCACGTTCTTATGTCAATCCAACCCTAAATTTGAGGACGTATTTCTATGGGCCAAGCCCAAAATGTTGCCATCGCCAACAATGCTTTATGACGTGGCAGAAACTTACTGGGTAGAGCATTGAAACGTGTCGAGGATAATGCTTCGTGGACACCTTCATAATCCACATGTAAGGGAATGATAGGATAGAAAAACGTGGAATGACATAGCGAATGCCCGCACGCCTCCCTTCTCTTCTGTCGCTGATCTCTCCTTAAATCTTGAGTTCTTCGAATTCTTCTTCGATTATAGCACCGAAAGCCAAAAGCCCAAAGCCCAAAATAAAATAGAAATATTAGATTTCTAATGATTATTTTGGTGTAATTTAATTGAGACAATAGAGAATGAATCTAGTTGCGATGATGAGCATGGATGGTGTCGCATGGAGAGGATTCGGATATACAATTCTTATACTCCATTTTGTTTTTGTTTGTCACTTTTTACTTCTCCAACCTCTTGTTTCTGCCTCAGGTATGTTTCTCTTTTCTTTTGTTCTTCAATTTGTTGTTCTTGATGCATGCATCTATCAAGTCAGTGTGTGAAATTATTAGTTAAATTATTGAGCTTTATAGATTGTTAAATTATATTTATGGGTATGCAATTTAATTCAGAATGCATCCATTTTTTTGGTGGGTTTTGTTTGGTTTGGTTTGGTGCCGATACTAGTGCTGTATGTATTTGTAGATGCGGAAGCTGGAAATGCTGCGGAGTTGTTTGAAAGGGCTTCTCAAAGTATTAAACTTAAGCGTTACAGTGACGCACTTGATGACCTCAATGCTGCAATCGAGGCAGATCCCTTCCTCTCTGAAGCTTATATTCGCCGTGCCTCCATTCTTCGTCAGTTATGCAGGTTCTTCCTTTATTCCATCATTTTATTTCTGTTTTTACAGTTAAATCGTGTGCAATTCGTAACGTCGCCCTTAACACTCTGTTAGGAAGGAAAGTATGGGGGATAGATTGATGGAGAAGGATAGGATGTTTCCCTTGCTAGATGAATTAAGATCCCTCCTGTTCTTGTATATTTTACTATCGGTCGTTTTTGGTTGAATTGGCTTCGATTCTTTCTTTCTATTTTATCCTTTCCTTTCTTACCTCGTTCATCTTCCAACCCATTTGAGTAAAACTACTATTATTTTTATCAAATTGATGTTTTGACTATTCATGCGGAATGTTTCTGAATATTGCAAAAGCCTGTAGAACACCTCTTTGTCTCCTCCCCTGGCCCTTTGGTTTCTAACTAGAGACGGATAATATCCCGGGTTCTCTTCTGCTGATGTAGATATGATGAATCTGAAAAGAGCTACAAAAAGTTCCTGGAGCTAAAACCTGGGCATTTGACTGCGGACAAGGAACTTTCTCAATTGCATCAAGCTCAGAATGCATTGGATACTGCTTTGACACTTTTGGATTCAGGAGATTATGCAAAGTCTCTGGAATATGTTGATAAAGTTGTCCTTGTTTTTTCTCCAGCATGCTCTGAGGTGATTCCCATTCCTTTTCTTTTCTATTTTGAGGCATTGTTCATTATATTTCTCATATGAATTGTGCTACTTCAATACCGTACTAACTTGAGTTGGGAGTATGCCTCTAATATGTTCAATACTATTGCGGTGCAATGACTCCACATGCACTATGTATTGCAGGCCAAACTCCTCAGAGTAAAGTTGTTGTTAGCTGTTAAAGATTACTCTTCTGTCATCTCCGAGGCTGGGTATATTCTCAAGGAAGATGAAAATAATCTAGAGGCACTACTGCTCCGTGGCCGTGCCTACTACTATTTAGCAGATCATGATGTTGCTACAAAGTTAGTTTCACAGCAATTTGAAGTTTCTTATGTTGAGATTCCTTGTGATTTGTCTAGAATTCAATTTTATGTTTATGTACTTAAATCTTCTCCAGGCATTACCAAAAGGGTCTCCGTCTTGATCCAGAGCACAGTCAGCTGAAGAAAGCATATTTTGGGCTGAAAAATTTACTCAAGAAAACTAAAAATGTAAATTGGCTAGACTTCTTAAATAATGTCTTTGTTGTTTTTTTCATCTTTATTCCTTCTTTTTGGTTTAATGGCTGGGCTGTAATCTGATTATAGAGATTGGCTTTCTTTTGTGTTAATTACAATTAGAAGGTGCTTGCTCTTATTCTTGAACATGTTGTTTCTAACAGGCAGATGATAATGCAAGCAAGGGTAAACTACGTGTCTCAGTAGAGGATTACAGAGCAGCACTCGCATTGGACCCTGATCACCTCGCACACAATGTACATCTTCACCTAGGCTTATGCAAGGTCTTGGTTAAGCTTGGTAGGGGCAAAGATGCTATAACTAGTTGCAATGAAGCGCTCAACATTAATGGGGAGCTTCTTGAAGCCTTAGTTCAGGTTTGCTATTTTGTCCATTCACCATGCCTTCAGTAATTCTAGCTACATTTTCCTAACCTGGATATTCCTCTTCGTTTTGTTTCCCTTTTTCTCCCATTCCCGCAGAGAGGTGAAGCTAAACTCATAGTAGAGGACTGGGAAGGAGCTGTTGAAGATCTGAAATCAGCAGCTGAAAAATCACCTCAGGTGAGTCAATAATATGTAATTCACTGGGGAATTCACAAATATATGTAATTTACATAGTGAGTTCATCTGAGGTTTGTCAGTGTCTGCTTCAAAGCTGCATTTTCAGTGGCAACAAAACAGACCAAAATTGCTTACAAGGTCAACATTCAGTAGGTGATGTTGTGGCATCTATGACCTTGAGCATCAATGTTTCATCTCATTTAGTATAACTTTTCAAATGTCTGCTGGCATAACATCAATAAAAGGGAAAGGTGCTGAAAATCAAGTTGCAACTTAAACATGCCTCATGTTTATATTGGATTGCATCCATCTTACAAATATCGTCAAACCTGCCTTTCAGCCGTTCTCTTTCCTACTCTCATTGCATTAAGTTCACTCTCAAATATGCTTTTGTACTCTACCTCCATTGATTGATTGTACTGTTTTTTTGGATTGAATTATTTGGTATCTCTAGGTGTAATTCCTCTAACAATCTGATTATTGTTTTTTGTTTGTTTATTATGTTGAAATGGTTGATGTTAAGCAAGTTTCCCTTAATAATATTTTTTAATGAGAACCAGAATTCTTCTGAAGTAAACTGTAGTAACTGGAAGATGATTTAGTTAGTCCTTAGTGGAGTGTGCCAAAAAGGATTAAATGTCCCTGGTATTTCCATAACTTGTGGCTGTTTAGCGATTCACCTCTCATCTCTTTAAATATAATCCAGGATATGAGTATCCGGGAAGCTTTGATGAAGGCAGAGAAGGCTTTGAAGATGAGCAAGCGCCGGGATTGGTACAAGATATTAGGAGTTTCAAAGACTGCATCTGTATCTGAAATCAAACGTGCCTATAAAAAGCTTGCTCTGCAGTGGCATCCAGATAAGAATGTTGATAATAGAGAAGAAGCAGAGGCCAAGTTCCGAGATATTGCAGCTGCATATGAGGTCTGATTTTTAATGACTTCCATCATTTTCCTCCGTGGGCGTCAACCTATCATGTTGCATTTTGTCTGTCTCTATAATACTGGCAACTGAAGGAAACATTATAAATTCCTGCTAAGTTTTTTGTTTCCAAATGGTCCAAAGTGTTCCCATTTAATGAAGCTCAAGGTTTGGTATTTTTCCTGCCTGAAACCTGTGTTGCTCTCTGCAGGTTCTTGGAGATGATGATAAGCGCTCAAGATATGATAGAGGAGAAGACATAGAAGACATGGGGATGGGTGGAGGTGGCGGCGGCAACCCATTCAGCAGTGGTGGACAGCAATTTTCATTTCATTTTGACGGAGGCTTTCCTGGGGGTGGATTTGACGGAGGCTTTCCTGGGGGTGGTGGATTTCAATTCCATTTTTGACGTGGGTGAAACGAAGGGATTATTTCTGCTGTTGCTTTTCTATACAGGAGGTTTCGTTTCCTTCAGTCCTAACCAATTTGACTAATACTAACAGGTACATCTTAGGCAATTAAAAGAGGTTTCTTGTTGCACGATCAATGTATTTCTTGATAGTTTTACTTCCAGAATCTTCCAAGTTCTGGAACTTGTATTGGTTGATTCAAGGAAGTTACTGAGCTAGATTCATTCACGTGTTGCATCCATCATTATATTAAGCGTAGCTATGATAAAAAAAAAATCACTTTACAGCCAAATTCTTAAATATTACACTTTACAATTTTAATTAAAATAAATTTTAAAAATCAATGTAAAGGCAAAAATACTATCACATGATACATGTATTGAAGCATAGAAGGTAACAATAGCTCTCTTCAATAACAGCAGACCAGCACCAATCAAAGCCTTTGGTCTCCGTAGCCACCACGAGTTCCCACATAAAATTTCACCAAAACTCACCCAAAAATCCCAGCACGGGTTTTCTTCAAACAGCTCAGCCTCACCGTCTTGTGACCATGACAAAGATTGGAAGCTTGATCATTTAAAATATAATGATCGGGATGAGGGATGGATTAATCTTAAAAATAAAAAAGATTTAAACTCTATTAGTTATTACTGGAACCGATTTCGCAAGGAATGGGTTAATCTTCAAAATGCAAGATTTTTGTCTCCCTATTGTTTATTACAGGAAGTGGTTTCGCAAGACAGGAAATTTTTGCGTCATGAATCCGAGGGCACTCAATCTTGTTTTTTATTCCATATCTGTGCAGCCAAAACGCCAAGATTTATTGACTTGGGAGGATTTAGGTATGTTTTATATGGGTTAATTTGGATAGGATCTCATGGCTGTTGTTTTTTATATGGCGTCGTATGAGAGGGAGGCGTTGTGGTTGCTGGATGCAGACGATGGCCGATGAATTGGGACTGGAAAATCTGGATTGACAGTGGTGGCTTCAGGATGGTGAGGGAGATGATAATGTGGGTCTCGGTTAGAGCTTACTAGCTGTAGAGGGAAAGACGAAGAGCGTTTGGGCATGAAGAGATGCCGGCGTGATGTAATAAGCTTGTGATCTGCACAGTGAGTCTCAAGTTCAAATCGGTGCGTGTATCCTTTGTAAGAGCTAGGAACAGCCGGGATTTTACTCGCTCCTTTAGATTCATAAAATATGTTTTCCGGGATGAGTTTTACTCGCATAAAAAAAGAAGAAGAGAGGCTGTGTAGGAGAAAGAAGGTAAGGAATTAGAAAATAATAGGGCTAGGGTTTTCTGTTTGATTTTCTTAAAAAAAAAATTATATGGAACTGTTTTGAAAAGAAAAGACATTTTAGTTGTTGTTTTAAACTCTTAATTACAATTGTTGTAAATAAATACATATTGTTTTTGTTGATTGTTTTTCTTGTATCAGCTTTTTAAAGGAGTAAAGTAAAGTGTTAAAGGTCTTTAAATTTCAAATTAAAAACCATGGTTGAAAAGTGAAAAACATGGCCAAGCTATATGATCCTTGGAGCAATTCACTCTCTCTTTTTTTAATCAAAGGATTATAGGTGCCAATAAAAAGATTCGATATAACCCTAAAAAATTGAAAATAACAAATTTGTTCATGTGAAAAAGATCATGTTATGCTAATGGCTAGTTATTTAGTTTGTTTCAAGAAAAGCAAAATGATATTTTCAGTATGGACAGTGAAATCTGTGTGCTTTGATTTTAGCGGATCCCGTCGCTGCCACTTATCAGATCACCTGTTAAATAAAGGTGGTGTTCCTCAACACCTAGCTAGGCAGAGTGCATCAAGGAAATTTATTGGCATTTTAGCTTTATATTTGAACATAAGAATCACAAAATTGAGTCAATCATGGTACATTACATTAAGAGGAGAGGAAGAGAAACCAAAGAATAATGCAACTCGAGCTCAAATCACAGCAGAACGATAAAACAGTAACTCCTCAACGATTTCCAAAAACAAACTCTCTCATATCTTCAATGAAATTGCTGCGATCAGCACAGCCCCGAAGGATACTGTTGCGATGGATGCACCTGAAGTGTCAACGGACGCGTCTTCCTTGGACCCTGCAGGAGCTTTTGCCGGAACATCTTTCTCGGGCTTCGAAGGTGCAGGAGCTGGTGCTGGTGATGTGCCGAAAAGACCCAACGGCAGAAGGACCTGGTCCACCTGATACACCACTAGCTGGCCATCGGTGTATATGGTGTTAGCCACGGTGGCAGTATTCACCCCTGTTGTTATGTTCACTTGGTTCCCCGATGTAGTCACATTAAGCGGGAACTCGCCGTCGGCACTGTTTCCGGCTTGAGTACGCAAGGGATTGCTGACAGTCTGGAAGTTTGACATGGAAAGGAAACTTGGAAGGATGTGAAATTGCACCAGCTGGACCTTCTGCTGGTCACCGAGCGAGTTCAGTGTCCCTGCTTTGAGGCTGGAGAAGGAGTTATCAGTCGGTGCAAAGACTGTTAGGCCCTGGTTTGAATTGTTGAGCTGCGTGTTGATCTGGTCAGCCTCTTGGGTGCTTTTCATTAACCGAATCAAGGTTGTGAACTGGCCAGCTTTCTCAAGGATAGCCGTTATGTTGGTTGGGCCTGACGGTGCTGGTGACGGGGTTTGAGCGAGAGAGGTGGAGCTGTAGAGGAAGAACATCAGGAAAGGAACGAATGGGGAGAGGAGTTGCTTTCTCATCGTTGGAGGTTAGGTTTTGAATGTGTTCAAACTTGCTAATTGTGAAGATGAAGAGTTTGAGTTGTGGCGAGAGGTGTATATATTGAGGTTTAGCGGTTGTTATGGTTAGGTGAAAGGGCACAAATTTGAAGGTGAGAGGAGAACATCAGCGCTGATCTTTATTGGTGAGGCAGGGAAATCCAGAGATATTGCTTGGTAAGACAGGAAATCCAGCAGGGGGGTGGGTACCAGTAAGAGACAGCCATAATTAAGAAGAAACCTTCAAGCTCAAGCTAATTTTCGGCATTCAATTATCGCATTGCGTAAGGTCGTCAATGATTGCGAGGGGCCAATGCATGGTAGCCTCCACTGTGGATGTCTCGAAAGCTATTCCTGATGGGGTGCAGGCATAATCGTTAATTTAATTAGTTGAGGTACGCGAAAACTAATCTGAATACTGTAAGCGATTCTATGTACTGTATATCCCGTGACCGAATAGAATGCTAGTCGGATAAGACATGATTTAGAACATGTGATGGGAGAGTTTAGTGGCCATGGATGAAGTCATTTGTAGCTCGTCAAGTTTGAGTTCGAGCTGTCTTGTTTGTAGATCGTGGATTAATGGACCGGGGAGACTAGCTAGTATTCTAAGCAATCTAGTATTCTAAATTAAAAATACAAGACCAGATCATGGTGTACATGTTACTTTGGATAACGGTACGATGTAGTTTTGCAAGTGGATGGGATAGAGGCCAAGAGAAGAGTGTTTCAATCAAATTGTCGAGAGAAACTCTGCAGCATTCACCTGGCCTGACAGTTGAAGGCCATTATTAGAAGCTCCGAACATGTCTGTTGTCAAACTTTTTAATGATTTACCGTCCCTTTTTCTTGCTTGAAATCATCATGGGATGAAGATGACAGCTAGTTCTCAGTAGGAAATATCATATTTGACCGAGTTGGAGGTTAAACAAACAATGTTCAAAATGAAAACTTCAATGATCGCCCACGCCGCATGCTTTGGATGAATTTCTTAATATATATATATATGTTCACGCCGCCATAATAACAATAGCATGATTAATACACAATATAAATATTATGATGATTGGAATAATCTTGTATATTTTTTTTGTCAAAAATTATATGAACCCAAGTTAACTTTACTAACTCAACACCAATATGAGACTAAGATAAAAAAAAAATAGCTATAAGAAAATCATAGTTAAATTAATAAAAAAAAAAAAACAACTAGTGAAACCTAACTAACTTGACTAACTCCCACCTGGATAGGATCATGAAACAAAATCCTCAATCATTTAATGTCAAATGATGAAAGTGAAAAAAAAATACTTAATCATAAGAAAATAAAATTAAATAGCAATCAAAACAATAAGGACCAAATATGGTATAAAAATAATAATTAGGGATTGAGTTGAAAAACAAAATAAATTAGAAAAATGATTACAGAAAAAACAATCAAAATAATGAAGAGCCAAATTGGATGCGAAAACTAAATAAAATTAAATTTTGAGGAACAAAATTGAAAAACAAAATAATTAAGGAAAAAATAGTAATTAAAAGAATAAAGATAAACTTAAATAAATAAATGTTCAAAGATGAAATATAAAAACAAATAAGCTTTTAAAAGCATTAAAATCAATACAAATTGCAATAAGAAAATGAGGACCAAAATTAGAATAAATATAAACTTGAGAACTAATTAAGTATAATTATGATTTAATCATGGGCCAATTTGAAGTATAATTATGTTTAAGACTTAATTTAGGTTCAAGTTGAAGGATTTAATTAAGTGCAAGAACTTAATTATACTTTAAATTGGTCAAATTAATTTTGTTAAGGGTTTAATTAATAAAAGATAAAGTTTTTTAGCTTAATTCGGGTTCAATTGAGAAGATTGGAGTTTAATGGTCAATTAAGAGTCAAATCGCATAAATCTGAAACCAATGACCAAAATAAAAAGGTACGCAAAGTTAAGGCCGCCTTTGAAATTTTAGCGGGGGTATAATTGCACAAATTTAAAAGTTTAAAACTAATTAAGAGTGCAATTGGAACAATCACAAATCGAGGGACCAAAATGCAATTTCACTAGGTCCCACACCTGTAGTAGCCATGCACGCGCACTGCAAAAAAATGACGTCTTTTTTTACTTTTCAAGGCTATTATTAGTTATAACTAGCTATTAGAATAATATATTTACTGATGGCAAATTATGTAATATATGGTATTATGTTTTATAATTGTTTTTATTAACTATAAAGGGATTTTGTTAATATTAGCAAAACAAGATTGGGTTAATAATAGCAAAACAAGATTGGGTTAATATGGCAAATTATGTAATATGCGCTATTATTAGTTATAACTAATTATTTGTTTTGCTTATGTGTAGCTTCAGCTTCTAGTTTAAAGTAATTTTTATTTGAAAAAATCAAATTGACTAACGAATTATTTCAATAATTATTCTCATTATTGCTTTCATACTTATTAAATTGTCATAATTATTATAGCTGTCATTATAACAATTATTGTATATAATTAATATTCTACTTATTAGTGGCAATATCATCATTGTTACTACCATTATTGTTATAAAAAGAAATCAAATTATTTGTTTCTATTTTTTAAGATTTATTTTTTATATTATTATATTTTACGTGATATTAGAATAGTGGGATTAAATTAATTTGATATAATTTAAAAAAAAATAGTTCATTTTTATATATATTTTAAGGCGTAAATATTAAACAAATATCAAAAGATATAATCATTCATAATTTTAAGAAAAAATACCTTTAAAATAATAATTTTTATTATTTTAAACACATTATTCATAATAAAATAAATATATAAAAAATCAAATAATCGAAAGTTTTATAGGTTGATTATTTCGCGTAGATGTATAGCATAATAAAGAAAATATAGGTTCATTAATATTTTTTCACATGTTTAAAAATTTGGTTGTGGTTGTGGCAAAGCGTAAGGCAAGTGGCTCGTATTTGTTTAATTGTAGATAAGTTGGTCCAATTTTTCTACCAATTTTATCAACATGTGACTTCGTATATTTTTTATTTACGTGATGTTAGATATCAAATATCATACGTAAAAAATGCTGCAAAAATCATTTTTTTTCAAAAAAATAACATCAAATAATAAATTATTTTGATTATTATTCTCATTGTTACTATTATGATTGTTAAATTGTCAGAATTATTATAGGTATCATTATGACTATATTGTAAGTAATTAATATTCTAATTATCAGTGACAATATTATCGATGTTGCTATCATTATTATTATAAAAAAATTACACTATTTATTTTTATTTTTTAACGATTTATTCTACATATTATTATATTTTATGTGATATTAGAGCACTGAGATTAAATTAATTTGATATTTTTTTCAAAAACATTTAGTTCATTTTGATATAAATATTTTAAGGCATTGTTATTAATAAATATCAAAATATATAATTATTCTCATTTTGTTCAGAAAAAATGATATTTAAAATAGTCGTTATAATTACTTTAAACACATTATCCATAATAAAATTAATATATATATAAAAAACTAAATAATCAAAAGTTTTGTAGGTTGATTATTTTGTTAAAATATATAACATTATAAAAAAAAATATAGGACCATTAACATTTTTTTCACATGTTGAAAAATTTAGTTTTGACTGCGGTGAAGTATATGGTAAGTGGCTCATATATTTTGAATGTTTGAAAAGTTTGAAAATCCAAAAACACTCAACCCACAACTCTTGGTTTTTGTCTTTTTTTAGAGTAATATGGTTATTTTATTATGTATAGAAATGTAAAAATTCAAAAATACTCCTAGATACGCAACTATTTATTATATGTTGACAGGGGTAAAAAAATATTCTTATAGTTAAAAATCCAATTGAGGATAATTGAGAAATAAAATAGTAATTACACTATTATACTTAAATCCAAGACTAAAAATGAGCTCACTGGAAAAAAAATAAGTAATTACACTGTTACACTCTATCTATTGCCATAATAATTAATAGAACTAATTTTGCTTATTAGAGCATCTCCAGTGGGAGTGCTATATGACAAGGCATAAATAAAATATCAATTGTTTAGCTCTTTTATTTATCTTTTTGAACTGCAGCGGGGGTGCCATTTGCAGAGCCAAAAATGGCACCCCCTCCATGAGCTGCTATTTATAGCAACTCATGAGAGATGAGGTAAAATTTTGGCCCCACCTTGGGGCCACCTCCTTGGATTTTTTTCATTCTTTTTAGCTATGTTAAAGTTTTTAAACGAAGACCACGTGTATTTGCAATTGTTAAATGGGAAAGAACCATTTAATTAAAAATTAAATTAATTAAATATAATAAAATTTGATTTTTTTATTAAAATATAATTAAAATTTTAATAATTATAATGTTGGAGGGTTTTTTAAAAGCATTTATTTAATTATATAACTTACTCTTATTAATTGTATAATTAATTACATAATTAAACTACATACAAAATAATTATACTATATTTAAAATAATATAAAAATAAATTCCAAAATGGCTTTTATCATTAAAGCACACATCAATAAAAAAGCCATATATATATATTATTTAAATATCCATTTTAAATATTTGACTTTTCAAAATACCTACTCGCATTGAAGGAGATGCTCTTAGAGTTCAAAGTCCAATGCTCTGTAGGCATTATCATGAGAAAAAGGGGGGATTCGGTTGAAGTATCAATGGTTCGGTGAGTGCCACGTGGATCCAATTAGATTTTCAAAGCCTAGGGCTCTATTTTTTGGATATCCATATAGGATCGGGGGAACCACATGACCCGGAAAGCGCACTTTGTGGGCCCAGGGCATGCGTAAACCTCCGACTGTCCCAGACTCTTACAGGGGACCTGACGGTTGGTTGTCGAAGCTCGAACCCTGGTCTCTCGCCGCTGGACGAAACAACCAAGGCCTTTGCCGCTAGACCAAGCCCCTGGGGACAAGCCTAGGGCTCTATGCTGTCTAATATTTGATAGAAAGTTGTTATATGAATTGGCTTTCGTCAAATCTGAACAAAAAAGATATTTCTTTTCTTACTTGTCCTCTCGATCTTTTCTAGTACCATGTCTCAAGGTGCCACGTAATCTCAATGTGCCACGTGAAAGCATGTTAGCTTATTAGTTAATGCGGGGAAGTGAAATGCCGCAAATAGGTTGTGCGTGTCACTGTTCTGTCCACGGTGCAATGAAAGTGAATGAATAGTATAACCTTGATTTCTTTTAGTTTTTTAGATAAAATATTAATTTTTATATATGAAAAATCCAATTTATCTCTAAGTCTTTGTTTTGCACAATTAAGTCATTTTAAACCCAAAATTAGAGTCAAATTGTATTTTTTTTTAAACAATTGAGGATTGAATTGAAAGATAAATAACTAAACTGAAAATATGGGTAACAGATATGTAATTTATTTAAAAAAATTCATTTTAATCCCTTGTCATTTTAAGTTATTCTTTTTTTTTTGAATACGAGGAGAAACCACTTTACCTGGAAAGCGTACTTTGTGGACCCAGGGAATGAAAAAAACTCCGACTATCCCAGACTCTTACAAGGCAGGAATGACTCGCGTCCCTAGGGCGCGCCCCAACTCGAACCTTTTGCTGCCAAGCTACCCTGGGGATGTTTTTTAAGTTATTCGATAAGCAATCTCGTAAGTTTTTATAAAAAAAATATATTTTGATACGAAAAATTATTTCTCGCTCGTTTTTTAGTTTTTTATTAGATAGAGGAGACAAATGAGGTCACTGAATTCAGCATAAAATAAAATAAAAATGAGAAAAAGATTTTGACAAAAAAAAACAGTCAATTTTTGTGTAAGAAAAGGTTTTATGGGATGCAAGGATTAATACTATGTGTTTCTTTTTATCTTGAAAACACCTAAAACACTTTGCATGTATTTTAATTTTTTTTCATGATTCTTACATTATATTGTAGGTTTTATGGGATTGTTGCTAATTTTATTTTTTAATTATTATGTGCGTAATATAGATAAAATAATAAAAATAACCTATGAATATTCAATTAAAAAATAGTCTTAAGACTCTTTAAATATATTTTTGACATGTTTTTATCAGTTTTTTTTTTGTCTTCAATCAAATACAAAATATTAAGATGTTATTTTAATATTTTTTAAAATTATGAATTGTTTTTGTCTATAAAACAATGCTTTTATTTAAAAAATGTGATTTCATCGAAACAATTCCAGAGATGCATTAATAAAAAAATAAAGTTAATTTAATAAAATATACTTTCCTAATGACTATAATTTTTAACAAACCTTTATTTTAATTGTTGATGCCTTTTATTAAAAATGCTCCTTATTAAAAAAATTATGGTGTTTTTTTATAAAAAAAAAAAAGATTCCAACCATGATATCTATAAATTATAAACTATGGGAGTTAACTTGGATTGTCCAAGTTTTATTTTTATAAGAAACCATTTAGTCAATAATTATTTTAAGTTGTATTTAAAAACTAAATAAAGTCAGGTTCTTAATGGTTCTATCAATCTATGGGGGCGACTGTCGTGTGATTGAGCCCACGATAGTTTAGTTTAGGGGTGAATATTTTTGGTTTGGTTTTCATCAATAAAAATTATCAAATCAAAATATAAAATTGAATTCGATCCAATTTAAACCGACTAGTTTTGGTTTGCTTCGGTTTTTTAATTAAAAAATTGAAAAATAGCTTTTGGTTTTTTAATGTTTTTTTTTACTTTAACCAAGATTTTTCCTTCGCCCATTTAACCAAAATGAAATCAAACAAAAAAAATTGAACCAAAATGAAATCAAACAAAAAAATTTGAACTGAACCGGAAAAATAAAAAAAATTATAGTGTTTGGTTTCAGTTTTTAAAGGTAAAACTTGATAAACCTCAAATTGAATCGAACCGAATTGGTTCAAGTTAAAAAATATTATAGTGTATTTAATTTTTTTCAATTTGAACCAGTTTGGTTCGGTTCACTTTCAGTTTATCAAGTTTTTTCTTAAAAAACTGAAAGCAAACCGAACGAGAAGTTTTAAAAAAAATTCTAATCGGTTTAATCATTTTTGTTAATGATTTAGTTCATCTCAGTTAATATTTTTTAGTTTTCTCAATTTAATCGGTTTTTCAATCTTTTTTGCTTTCACTTCTGTTTGAGAGTGTGGTTGTGGTTGCTTTTGAAAATGCTTTTGATTTAGAAATGCATCAAAATGATATTTTTTATTTTAAAAAATTATTTTTGACATTAGCACATGAAAATAATAAAAAAATACCATTTTTTTAATTTGAAATAAAAAAATCATTTTTTTTTCAAAAACGCTTTTGAAATGAAGTGCCAAACACATCAGAAACTTGACCCCGTTGAACATAGTATCAACATATCATCATGTTAATCCACCACTAACATTATCGAGAAGTTCCGCACATCATTCTTTTTCTCTATCATCTCCAACGTCTATTCAAATGACTTTTAAGACTTTGAAGTCAAACACAAAGGTCTTTATAAAATAACCACTAGCCAATGCTCCCGCACCCCGTCGCGGGCGACACCATATTTTTTTAACGCAAAAAATATTAATTGTGTGAGAATTTTTTTATTATAATATAAATTCATAATAAATGTGTGCAAAATTCCTGTCAAGTGCAAGTTTTCTAGAAAATATATGAATTTTAAATTGATATAAATTTATCTATTTAGTAGGTTTCAATGAAATAACTAACATAAAATTATCATCATCATTAAAAACACAAGAAGTTTCGGATGTCTGAATTATTGAATTCACTCCATTAAGATTAGTTAATTTTATAATTTAATTTAAATCAAACACAAAAATAAAATATAAATTGTGAAAATACCTGCAATAATCAAATAAAAAAGATAAGTAATTAATTTTCTATCAAAAAAAAGATGAAAACATAAATTAAAAATTTATCCCTACGTTACCATCATTATCATTGTTATAATAGTTAAAATTATTATCAACATTATTGTCTAAACAATTAAAATCATTAAATTATCCTGAAAAACTAAAAAAAAAACAAAATATTTTTACAAAACAAATAATAAAAAATAATCACTAAAATTATCATTATTATTGCGCAAATAATAAAATCACAAAAATCATCTGATCCAAAGAACAAATAAAAATAACTGAAAACACAATGAAAAAATGAACAAAGGGAAAAGGGGACCAATATTAATTTTATAATGATCACCAATATAAATTAAAATTTCAGGATTGAACTGATTAAAAATAAAATCCCAATAAAAAAGAACAAAAAAAAACTAAAAGCATAGATGTATAAATACAGATAAAAAATAAATATCGTCCAAGAATGACAAAAAGAAAGCATAAGAATTAATATCAAATAAAAAATTCAAAGAATAAGAATCAAAATGAAAAATAAAATATATAATTAATTTCAATAGAAGGATAAAATTAAAACAAATAAAAATCTTGGGACCGAAACAAATAAAGGTATTTTAAAAAAATTACAGTGTAATTTTGTTAAAAAATTAAAAGAATAAAGACTAAAATGAAGTGTAGCATATATGACCAATTACTATTGGAGGACACAATTAAAACAAATTATATATGACATTTAATCATATATATAAAAACAAATTAAAACCAATTTATAATTAATACCAATTTAAGGATAAAATTGAAGCAAATAAACACTTTGAGACCGAAATAAATAATGACATTTTTAAAGGTAATTGCTGTTTAGTTTTGTTAAAAATTAAAAGAATGAGGACTGAAACAAAAAGTAGCATATATGACCCATTTCAATTAGAGGACAAAATTAAAAGCAATGAAAACTTGTGTACTGAAAAATTAAAGAAACCAAAAAGAAATCAAAAATCAAAAAAATAAGAACTGAGATGAAAACCAACATTTATAATCAGTTTTAAGTGAAGGGCAAAATTGAAAACAATCAAACTTTCAATTAAAGAAGTCAAGAATAAAAACGAAATCAAAACCTTAGGGACTAAAATAAACAAACTACACACATGAAGGATTTATATGTAAGTTGCGACGACAGGAAATAGAAAACGGAGAAAAAATCTAAAATCATTTGGCAGCATTGCTCGAACACCGTAGACGTACACAAGCGACACCGATGGATAGAGAATAGAGCAACGAATTAGGGGACACGAAGGAAGTGCAGTTCTGACTGCCTAAAGACACCACACGTGTCACCTTATAGGCGTGTCCGCATCAAACACTTTGTCTGCGACCTAATGACGAGCCTTGCAGTGTTTCAGAAAAAAATAATAAAATATTGGTCAATTATCTTTATACCCCTGCACCCAGTTAGAATTACGAAACAACCGGCGTAGAATATTCGAAGCTACCCCCGCTACAGTGTTCTATTTTGTCTTTTTCGAGGGTTATTTCAGTAGATTTACTGTGCAAAAATAATAGAAAAACCGAAAGCACCCCCGGGTCCGGGGCTAATATTTTGTCGTTTACGGGTGTATTTTTCATAGTTTTACTATACAACAAATCCAGTTATACCATCTATATTTTTTGGAAAATTCAAAAAAACCCTAGTTCCGGGGACTAAATTTTTTTATTTTAGGGGCAAATGATCATTTCGCAATAGCAATTTTACTATAGCATTTTATAGTGAACTGTATCTAGATAACAACAAAATGCACGGTAAAAGAGGGAGACGGTTTATACTTTAGTTAATTAATAGTAAATCAAGCATTAACAAGCAACGTTCTCTCATAAGCCCCGAAACAGAATATCCGCGCCCCACCCCCTCTCTTTCTGTGATCTCCAAGGAAGACAGATAAATAGCAAAAAAAAGTAAAAAAACAGTTTTCTCGTCAATAATAAAAAAATCACAAGAAATTTGTTTTAATTTGTTGTGTTTATTTTTGAGAAAGAAAAGAGTGACCAAACCCTAGTGTCATGATCAGATGCTTTAAGGTATACAGCAATCGAAGTCAAGACCAGCATGATCAACCCCAGCAACGGCATGATCTCAACGTCATCTACATCGGCGAACACGCAATCACCGGGATTAAAGACTTATTTTAAAACTCCAGAAGGACGCTATAAGCTTCACTATGAAAAGACACACCCTTCTGGTCTCCTTCACTATGCCCATGGCAAAACTGTTACTCAGGTTTTCTTTTTTCTTTTACTTCATTTCATTTTTTTGAGTTCGTATATCAATACCCATTTTGTTTATCCGATTCCTATGACTTTTTTCTGGGGGTTGATATTTGTCTCAAAGCGTTTTGGGATTGCCCATTTCGTTAAAAGCCGAATATTTTATGAATATATTTTTTGGTTTTTGGCTCTCTAATATTCTTTTGGCCCATTTCGTCATCCCAAGTTCGGGATTGCCCGTTTTTGTCTCAAGCATATTCCTTTGACAGTATATTTGTTGAATGGTATTTTATCATCTTGTTTTATCACTGTTAATTCATTTTTTTCTAGCGGTTTTATTGACACCGTAATATGCGTGTTAGAATCAACATGTACATGTTTATCTGCTAAATTTGATATTCTATAGTCAGTGGTAGAGGCATCTCTTAGTTAATTTGATAATGCCTAGCTGTATATTTTATTGATGACTCAATTTCAGTTTTTGAAAAGAAATTTGATTTCAGGTAACCCTAGCTAATATCAAGGACAAGCCTGCCCCATCAACCCTGACAGCCCCACCGTCAGGTTTCAGTGCAGGCAGTGGTGTACGATCAGCTGCTGCTCGGTTCTTGGGTACTAGCAATGGAAGCCGTGGGCTTAGCTTTGCTGGAGGGAATGGTGGGAGTAAAAGCATCAGCAGTAGCAGTGGTGGTAATAATGGTAATGGTAGTAGCAGCAGCAGCAGCAGTGGTAGTAGTAGGATTGGATCATTGGGGACATCAAGCTCAAGTAATTCCATGATCAACTCAAATTTTGATGGGAAAGGGACTTACTTGATCTTCAATGTAGGGGATGCCATCTTTATAAGTGATTTAAATTCTCAAGATAAGGTAACTTGATATTTTTTGTTGTAATGTTTTAATGGAAACACATTTAAGAGGTTCTTTGTTTGAATATAGGAGGACCCAATAAAATCGATCCATTTTAGTAATACAAGTCCTGTGTGCCATGCCTTTGATCAAGATGCTAAGGATGGACATGATTTACTTATTGGCTTGAGTTCTGGTGATGGTAAAATCTTAACTCGAGGTTGAATTGCATTTCTTTTTCTTTACTAAAAATTTAAACTTACTGATTTTAGTGGCTATATTTTTTCTATTGCAGTCTACTCAGTGTCACTGAGACAGCAATTACAGGATGTTGGAAAGAAGCTAGTTGGGGCTCATCATTATAACAAAGATGGTTCTGTTAATAGTAGGCAAGAATATCTATAGTTCAGCCATTTCTTTATCATGCATGCCTATACTTCCAGGCTGTCTTATTTAACTGATGATCTTCTTGTTAAATAACTTCAATGATCTGTAAAAATCAGTGTGACTTGGTCATAATGCAAGTTACAAAGTAAGGTTGCTTAAGGAACAGTTTTATAATTTTCATTTCATAATTTATTATAGAATATTTATGACTCATGAATCATCAAAATATTGAAGATAGATTGCACACAATGGAAAGTAGTTTGGGCAAAGATATTCTCTTTGTTTTCATTATGAGGTACATCTTTACAAAATACTTGGATCGAGGTCATACAGCTGTGGAATGATTTGATTGCAAAGAAAAAAAATGCTGGTGAGGTTTTATAATTAGCCATGTTTATCAATTCTCTCATCTTTCAAGAGTAATTATGATTACTCAGGAAATTGGGAAAGCTTCCAATATATGGGTTCTGGGCTGTTATCAGAATGGACCACTGAGTGACATAGCACATATTTGAATTTGTGCTCTACAAGTCTTTTTCAATGGTTTATGGATTGGAAAATTTGAGACTCAAGGGTTTTAGGATAAAGGATAACGGTATATATGGTTTGTATATTGAGTTGGGGATGAATGGGAAGGGCAGCTAGCATCACACTGGTGGGGTTTCTAGAAATCACACTTAGAGAGGAAAAACCTGAACACATAGGGTTGTAAGGAGTCTCACTTAAGATTGTTTGCATCACACAACTGTAGAGCATGACTTTTGAAAATTCTTTGAAAGTTGACATCCCCTAATAGCCATACTAGTCAATTTAAGACTTATACATAAAGTACACTGTTCATATTTTGAGTAAGTAAAACCTAAACAAGAAAGTTAAATATTTAAGGAATACTAAAATAGAAACATAACCTATAAATTTCCAGCAAATTGAGAGATTACAGAAAGATCCCTGTAAATCTTCAATGCACAAGATACCCTTGCATTGTAGAACTAAAACGTGAAAAATGATATCTTTTTGTTGCCTGCGTGACCGGGTGCTGCCAATGCTTCCCTGTGAAATCAATTATAAAATGGACATTAAAATGTCCAAATACTTGAATTGTGTTGGTATGCAACCTTTTCCCAACAGTGCAGAACTTTCTTTAGCCTACTAATAGAAAAGCTTTCAAGCAATCCACACCATGCAAACTCAAAATGGTTTGTTGATCTTGCTTGATATCTTCTAGAAACTCTGAAATCTTGGTTCCTCTTTTAGGAAAAAAAAAGAAAAAAATCTCGAGTGGAGATGCTGGATAAAAAGATCATTTAGTTAACACATGTATAAATATGTATATATACACATTGCACTTATGATAATTGAGTTCTATTAGCAAAACCAATTTAATTATTGCTGCACCTTTTCAACAGTCGGTGTATGAGTATTGCATGGGTCCCTGGAGGAGATGGTGCTTTTGTTGTTGCACATGCTGATGGGAATTTGTATGTCTATGAAAAGGTAAGCCTCCAACATCAAAAGGATCACTTTGTCCTGTCTTCCCAAAATTTCTTAGTTCAAGTTGTGTCAAGAGATCTTAATTTCTGTTCTGCTACTTTTCTTTTCCTCTAGAGCAAGGATGGCGCTGCTGATTCTTCATTCCCTGTTATCAAAGATCATACTCACTTTTCTGTTTCACACGCCCGCTACAGTAAGGTAGAGGAGTTTGTCTTCTTGGAATTAAAGTACTATGATTGATGCTTCTTAAACAAGTTTCAAATGGTGCAAGCAATTTCTAACTAGGAGTTATTTTTAAAATCAGCAAGCAATTATTCTTTGTTGTAATCACCATATATCTATTACTTCACCCTTTATTAGGTTGCTCCTTCTCAATAAATACAATAGCCAAGTATTGCTCAAATGTCCATGAGACATGAAACCATTTTGCATTTTGTTGCCATGGTAAGTTCGACGTAATACGTAGAAGTGTAGAGATGTGCAAATGACACCATGATTGAGATTTTATATCTTTCTGCAATATTATGTTTTGCATGTTAAGGTTCATTCTTTTAGTGAATAATTACTCTCATCCATGATTTCTGTTGACTTTATCTGGTAACTCAGTTTTCACTGTTGTATTGTTCCAACTGTTGCGTGGAAAGCAGTGGCTTCACTGGACACTGGTCATCTCACTTCACAACTAAAGTCAATATAGTGAATGATATTATTTTCTTCTTGTAAATGGAGGGTCTTGTGCTTGACTGCTGGGACAAGTCTTCACAGTCAAGCTTGTCCTCTTAACAATTTGTGTTGATTGGTTAACTTTCATCATATGTATCTTGGAATACATGTATTTGTGCATGTTTGTGTGTAAATTTGCACGTGCTCATGTTTTTCTGGTTATTATTAATTTATGCCTGCCATTGTTGCTTTGTTCAGGGTGTAAACAAATTGGATTCATGGATGCAGTTGTAGTATAAAGTAATATAAAGAGTAAACTATACTTATGCCCAATATATGTGATTCATCAATGCTCTCTGTCCTTATAGTTTAATATCTCTCAACATTACCCCTCTGGTTATCATGAAGTTCCCTGTAGTAAACCCTCCTTTCTAGTTATATTTGGCTTTTAAAAGGTTTCTTTTAAGTATTTTTGTAAGATAGGATCACATATATTGGGATTTGAGAGGAAAGGATGAGAGACAGGTGAAATAAGAAATAGAAGGTTGTAAATTGAGCCTTCCATTGAATTCTGATAGCTATTTAATGGTCAGGGTTAATATTGAAATTTTTTGGATACTACAAGGGTAACATTGGAGTTTTAAAATTAAGTTTACCATTGTATAAAGTATAGTTAAAATGTTGTGAATAAAATAATTCAAGATTTTAGGTTTGTTAGTTGTGTATGGAACATGCCTATTTGGTTACTCTAAATGTAAGAAGCATGCAGGATAGGTTTCTAACATCTCAGGACTTAACCCAACTTATGTTTAGATTGTTGCAGCAGTTGTATTGTGCCAATGGAGAGACCAGTAAAGCAGGGCCCTGTCACTCAAACCTCATTTGCAGTTTTTCCAATTCCCCATGCCTACTTGTATTTTTGTTGATTTTATTATATGGATGGCATACATATGTGGTTAACTGCTTTTGTTGGATTTGTATGTCCATTCCTCATTTCCTATCTTCAAATCTCCAATCCAAAGGCTTTCATCCTGCTCTAGTGATAGATTAGGTTTCTCATTCATAAATCATGATTTCTATACTTATCCAACTAAATATGCAGTTCTTTCCTTGACTCCTACAAACTGCATGCAGAGTAACCCAATTGCCAGATGGCATATATGCCAAGGTTCAATCAATGGCATTGCTTTCTCCAATGAAGGGGCCTATTTAGCAACTGTTGGAAGAGATGGTATGACACTGTACATATCGTTGCATCTAATATTTTTCTTGTTTTTCTGTGTTGGTAGGTAATATAATTGATCTTAGTGTTTTGCTAGTGCAGGTTACTTGCGAGTCTTTGACTATTCAAAAGAACAACTTTTATGTGGTGGGAAAAGTTATTATGGTGCTCTACTATGTTGTGCTTGGAGGTGACTAGCTTTACCAGTTTTCAGTCATAATTTACTGCTACCTTTTGAAAATTTTCTTCCAATATTTGAATTAGTTGTACACATGGGGAAAAGGCCATTACTTTGAGCGGATGTAGCCTAAGACCCTTTTTCATATAGCCTTCAATTCTTTCATTTCTGTTGGTCTTTTGCATTTGAAATATTGATATTGCCTTCAAGAAAGCTGATGATGAAAAGTATCACCCTATCAGCAAGGATGCAAAATATATTTTGACTGGAGGAGAAGATGACCTGGTTCAAGTTTGGAGTATGGAAGATCGGAAGGTTGTTGCATGGGGTGAGGGACACAATTCATGGGTAAGATTCTCAGATCTTATGTTGTTAGTCAATTACATGTTTCTGTTCATCTTATACAGTTTGTATCGGATGGTGCTGGCAGGTAAGTGGAGTGGCTTTTGATTCATATTGGTCATCACCGAACTCAGAAGGCACAGGGGAGAATGTTGTGTACCGGTTTGGTTCTGTTGGTCAGGTACAGTACACATTTTTATTGCATTTTATGGCTGACTTGTTGCACTGCTAGCTGAAAGCAGTTTTAAGTTCCAGGCAGATAGAGCTCATAGGAATTGAATGTGATATCCAAAAAACTAATATCAGGGTGCTGAGCATGATATATCACTGTGGTTTTAAGTTAATACTGTAGTGGAGGCACCCCGTGCCCAAGATTCTAGAATCCTGGGAGGGTGCTTTCGAACAGTCATGGTTCTAAATAGGCCATAAGATGAATATTTTGTATTTTAGCTCTAGCAAAACTGCAGAAATAGGGGAGCATTCGTATTGATGGAAAAAACATATTGATTGCTTTAAATAAAAGCACAAACTATGTCAAAACACTTATTGTATTTTAATAACTACTATTGCTTTTAATAATTTTGAATTACTACTTTTGGGCTTCCTACGTCAATACAAACTCTAGTAGACGTGTAAATCCTACATAAACTCTATGCCATCAAGTTTGTTAATCTCATTTCCATATAACAGTTTACTCAAAAGTGGAGACAGAAGCTCGATTCTAAGGGCTTGTTTGGGAGAGCTGTTGTGGTAGCTTTTCAAAGTGCTTTTCGTGCTGAAATACATCAAAATGATGGTTTTTTTTTTTAAAAAAAATCATTTTTGACTTTAGCACATCAAAATGATCTAAAAACACCCAAACATATTCATTTAAAATGATCCAAAAAATTGAATTTTTTGGAAACGGCGTTTGAAACTCCGTCCCAAACGGGCACTAAGTATAGTCAAATTGCTGTTGAGAGGCTTCCCCCCCTTATGTACAAGAGGCTCATATTTGGTAGTGGTGATTCTGGGTGGAGGTGCACCAAATTGCCAAAACATAAAAAATGATGTGTGTATTTTTCACACAGACCACACTAAACAACTATTTTCAATTAGTTTTTATCTGCATAGCCAAACAATGAAAAATAATGTATATTCTATGAAAACATTTATCACAAGTAGAATATTTTGAAAATAAACAAGTATTTTTACAAGACATGGAGCATTAGAGTTTCAATAAGATAAAATTTTCCTTATTGTGTAGTTGGGCATTGGGCCCTTACTTTTTTTCTAAGAGAAGACAAACAAGAATATGTATTTTAATCTGTGATGACCTTTTTTATGATTTTATTTAGTTTGCAAATACACGTCAGCGTGCGTAATACATTTAGTTGTATTATTTTTGTGCCACTTGTACAACACATGCATAGAACCTAGTTAATAGAGGAGTGCGGGAAGTTGTTTAAAGACTACTTGATCAGATTAAAAGGTTGAGTTATTTTGATTATTCTTGTTTGCAAGCAAAAAAAGAGAGTATAATATTAACTGCTAGTGCAGCTTAAAACCGTTCTAATTGTATATTTTAGCTTGAAGGGAGCAACATCTCCAGGGAGTTGTTCAAAAGATGAGCTTTTGAGATAAAAAATCGAAGTATGCCCTAACTCTTATCCCCAGAACCCTGCTTAGGAACTCCAATCAAAATGTGTAATAATATGGCAATACATTTATTATGGCAATACATTTATTAGTCCTTTCACAACAAGAAGAGGAACACAACTTACTCACCAGGATTATTACTTATTTTGTATAGATCACTTATCGGTAAAAGCCCCAAATGGTGGAATCTGGCTTATCTTAACCAAACCCTTTGCTTGATGGGCAAGTTTGGTTCAAGTCGTCATTGATCGATGGATGTATAATAGCCTATTAATGAAGCAAATTCAATGAAGCATCAACTGAGGAATTCATGTTCTCATCGTCTTTGGTAAAACCAAAATTCACTACGAGGACATTCATAAACAGCATTTGTATATTTGCAATGTGTTGGACCTCTGTCTGTGTTTATTTTCAAACATTAGTATTAGAAGCTGGTTAGGATACTTTTGGTAGAGTGAAAACCAATGCCTGCAGCAGTTAAGAACATGTGGTATGGGTTAAAACAGAGACTTTGGGGAGTGACGGGATGGGATTGAGGTGTGATATGTATTATGGTCTTCTATAACTTTCCTTTTCTAGTTTTCCCCAATTTTTTGACTCCTTTAAAAGCTTCATAAGTAACCATTTTGCAACCTGTTTGTTCTGTAAACAGGACACACAGTTACTTTTATGGGATCTGGAAATGGATGAGATTGTAGTGCCATTAAGAAGGTGCCCTCCTGGTGGATCTCCTACTTTCAGTACTGGTAGTCAGTCTTCCCACTGGGACAGTGTTATCCCAGTTGGAACTCTGCAACCTGCTCCTAGCATGTGTGATGTTCCAAAGCTTTCTCCTGTAGTTGCTCACCGTGTTCACATGGAACCTCTTTCTGGTTTAGTATTTACACAGGAATCTGTTATTACTGTTTGTAGAGAGGGCCATGTAAAAATCTGGACGAGACCTGGAGCCTCAGAAAGCCAGCCAAGCAACTCGGAAACCATCTCAAGTACCAGTTTGAAGGAGAAGCCATTATTGTCAAGCAAGATTGGAAGTTCTACATATAAGCAATGATCAAATTGTCATGAGATTCCGAGGCAAAATGGATCTCTTTTTCATTGATTTGATTTGAAATTGCTGGTGTGGTGGCTGTTCATCCCCTTTCCACAGTTCATTTTCTCAGAGTTAGAGCTGGATGAATGCTCTGATTGCTGGGGGGTTCATCAACTGGGTCCATTTATACATTGAGAGATCAAATTCCATTTATGGCACTAAGAGCACAGGAAGGAGAAAACCCCCTATGTAAGTACAAAACGGCTGTTGCTAGGATATATCTTATATAATGTTTAATTGCTGACAGAAATAATTGGAAGTTACTCTTTGAGATTTGCATTTCTGAGGTGCGTAGGAGCTCATTTGATTCTGCTGGTAATGAAATTTCACAATAGCTTTATAATTTTGGCTGGATATCATGAAGCTCGCTCACCGCAATATGTGATCAGCTTCGTGTTATGGCTATAAGGTATTTATTTATCTCAGTGCTCTAACTTTTCAAGATTATTGGATTCATTGATGAGATGAGATCGAACACTAGTGTTCTAGTTTATTATGATATCAAATAATCAAAGATAGATTATCCTTTTGCCTCTCCCTTGCCTACACTCTAAAAAAACACAGGAGGCAACACTAGAGTGAAGGAAGATTTTATGATGGTTCAATTTTTAAGAGAGCTTTGATAATTTTACAGCCTACAAATATTTATTCCTTGTTGAGATTCAAATTATAAAATCATGGCTGTGATCTTTTGTGCAAATAAATTTTCTTGACTTGTGCACTTTGTTCCCACCTGAGTTTTTGAAATTTTGTAACCTTCAATAGAATAAAATTAAACATTCTTTTAAAATAATTATTCTTAATGTTTGTTAAAGTGAAACATCATTTAGTATTGCCTTAATGCATTAGTGATCTGCTGTTACATGTGAAATCACCATTATAGTTTCCATTAAATATTTGATTTTTTATATCTTTTACTCTGCTTATAAAAACAATACTTCTTACTTGCTCGCTTTACTAGCAAGTAACTAATCTTTCTTTTAAATGAAACCTTTAATAGATGGCTCTTCAGGTATGTTCTTGCACATCAATATAATACAAAATTTATTATAATAGTACCTAATCTTTCTTTCCTTCTTTGTAGCTTATGCATGCTATAATTCAAAAGGATGCTAGCTCTATATGTTTAATAAGCCTAAAATGGAATGATAAGGATCACATATCTGTAAGCCAACATCGTTTTCCCATATTATAATATATTCCTTAACTTGAGTGGATATGGATCAGATACAATCTAATAAGTAAGAACCATCCTAACCCTTCTCATTTAGATATAAAAATCATCAAGAACAAATTCATACACTTGATCACTAGTTTTTTTTCTTCATTTTCTATTTCTTCACTGGTCCAAGCTCAAGAGTACAATTCTTTTTGATGAACTCACACCATGCTTCTTACACCACTTCAAAGAACCCTTCTTCAAAACTTTTTTAGTTGAAGATACTCTTTTTCAAGGTTTTTTTAGGTGAAATCCTCTCATCAATACCAAGAGTTTTTACCTTACTCTTAAACATTTACAATGATGATTTTATTTTCATAATAAACTCTCAATATAGTGAATATTATAATTTGAAGTTTTAATATCTCTATACCTCACTAGATATCACTTATAAGGTATACAAGTATTTAATTGTAGTGACAATGATATTGGATACTCATTATGCTATAATATGGAGATTTAATATCATAAAATAGAGTGTGATCAAGGTTTAATAAGTGGTCAACCAATTCATTTGATCACCCTAAATGTTCAACCAATTCATATGGAATTCTAGATTTTACAATTTTATTTAAGTTAATTCTTAGAATCATTTAACTTGGACTTTATCTGATCATTATCAATCTTTTAATGCTTGTAGAGTAAAGCATGTGAGTTTATTTTAATAGTGATATAATATATATATATATATATATATATATATATATATATATATATATATATATATAAGAATAATAATAAACAATTATTCTAAGTTGTTCACTTTGCTCCCAACTTGTTCTTTATATAAAACCTCTTTAAACTTATTCTCAAGCAAACATTATTATTCTATTTTCTACTTTGCTATTATCATCAAAATATATAAAAGATGAATGTATGACTCTAAAGGTAAAAAATTCTAACCGTTTATACCAATTTTCTTGTTTACTTTTTCATTGTTCACATAGATACAAATTAATATGGATTGCGACAGTAAAATTATTATTTTACCCCAAGGCTAAAAAATTTAACCCTGGGACCAAGGTCATTTTTGACATTTCTAGGAGACATGCAAGATATTTGAGAAAAGGTCGCGGAACAGTGGAGGGTATTTTGTTTTTTTTCAAATTTTTACACAGTAAAACTACTAAAATAGCCCAAAAAAAAACAAAAAAATAAGCCCAGGAGCGGGGGGGTATTGAGGTACTTTCCCCCTTGGTTTTTCCGTGGTTATCATTGGGTCCAAGGGTGTTTAAGTAATTTATCTTTATTTTATTATTTCTTTTCTAAAACACTATAGGCGTGTCGTATGAACGCGCCCACAGTGTTTCACACGCACTCGTCTTTAAGGCGACGTGTGCTGCATCTTACAAGGTCCTGGCGCGGCGCATGTCAATGTTAGGTGGTCGGTGAAGCGCTGATGGATAGTTTTACGTGTTTTCTCTCTTTTCTCTCTCATGCTGCCAGAAAAAAACATGTCCGTCCTTAATGTTTATGATGTTTTTATTTTAGTCCATGTCCTTTGTTTTCAATTTTATTACTGATTTCTACAATGGAAATTTTGATTTGTTGCAATTGTGCCCTTCAATTGAAACTGATTATATATGTTGGTTTTCATTTCAGTTCTTATTCTTTTGATTTCCAGTTTGCTTTTTGTTACTTTAATTATCTGGTATGTAGGTTTTAATGCGTTTTAATTGTGTCCTCCAATTGAAATTTGTCATATATGCTACTTTTTATTTCGGTCCTTATTCTTTAATTTTTTTTAACAAAATTCAACTGGAAATGTTTTTTAAATGTCTTTATTTATTTCAGTCCCAAGGTTTGTATTTGTTTCAATTTTGTCCTTCAGTTGAAATTAATTATATATTTTGTTTTTATTTGTTTTAATTGTGTCCTGAAATTGAAATTGGTCATATATATTACTTTTCATTTAGGTCCTTATTCTTTTAATTTTTTAACAAAATTACACTGCAATTTTGTTTTTAAAAATACTTTTATTTGTGTTGGTCTCATGGTTTTTATTCGTTTCAGTTTTGTCCTTCGATTATAATTAATTATATATTTTCTTTTTCATTTCGATCTTTATTCTTTGCATTTTTTTTATTTGATATTAATTCCTTTGTTTTTTCTCAGTTATTCTTTGACAATATTTATTTTTTATCCGTATGTATGCATCTATGATTTTAGTTTTTGTTTTTAATTTTATTTTTTATTGGGATTTTATTTTTATTCGGTTTAATCCTGAAATTTAAATTTATGTTAGTGATAATTTTAAAAATAGTATTGCTCCCCTTTTCCCTTTGTTCTTTTTTTATTTGTGTGTTTTCTATTATTTTTATATGTTTTTTAGATCATATGATTTTATAATTTTATTCTTTGTGCAATAATAATGATAATTTTAGTGATTTTTTTATTGTTTTTGTAAAAATATTTTTCTTTTAATTATTCTTCGGGGAAATTTAATGATTTTAATTGTTTGAGCAATAATGTTGATAATAATTTTAACTATTATAGTAATTATAATAATAATAATAATATAGAGATGAATTTTCAATTTTTTTTTTTTTGAAGATATAAATTTATCTAGAAAATTTGGTGATATTGCAATAGATCTCAAAAATAGAATATCCGTTGCTGATTTCAAATAAATTTTTAAAAAAGCATGTAGTACAGTAGTCCTTCTTTTTCGAGATGTGGATCTAAAATATCTTGCTTTCTGAAGTCACATCTATGAGCGAAGATTCCTATAATCTCTTGCTCGCTTGGATCGGAGACAGCTCAGGGAAAGGAAGAATGATGGGTCGCTCGCTAATAAGGCCCCTAAATGACCGTTCAGAAGGCCTACCCATTTTTTCCCAATATGTCACTTGCTCGTCCCTCTCTCATTAAAGATTGTCTCTCCTCCCTGGCTCCGCTGTCACTTCTGTCATGGCCCTTGATGCCGATGACTTTGTTTTTCGTTCTTAGGAATGCGATTGATCATTGCATTAGGTTTCTGCACACTATCAGATGAGCAATAATGAATAATCCATTGGAAATGCTTTTTATTAGTAATATAATTTGTTGCCATTTTTCTTTTTATTAGTAATCCATTGTAAATTCGTTAAATACTTTATTTTATTGTTTTGAATAATTTACTACTTTTTAGCAACGGAAATTCGTTGCAGAGTACAATATTAGCAACGGAAGTTTTCCTTTGAGGAGAACAGCCCGAGGGTGCACCAAAAAAGGAAACCATCATCCAAATCATCACTGTATCTTTTGAGAATTAGGTGAAGTAACAATTCAAAAGCCTGCATGGCTCCTCATCGATTGGCCACATGCAAGTGATACGATCCTTCAGCAAGCCCCTGATCCACTTTATTTACAAACCTAAAACTAAATTAGATACCGTGGGAGCAAAGAAGTTGCTCAAGAGAACAGAAGCAGGCAAGCATGCTGGCAATGATGAGAACACGAACATCCTGCCAGAGCTACTGTCTTCCAAAATGAGATAATGAAATTCAAAATCAGCTGCTGACGGCTAGAATAATAAATCACAAGTTTTATATGAACACATGAAATTTTAACATGTGACCTAGGTCATCGACACCACCATATTTTATTTTTTTGTTTATTTTTTAATTTAATTATATAATAAAAAATAAAAGTTAATGCTGCTATTGAAAATTTTGAGGAAATACAATTATACAAATTTAAAAATTCAAAGTCATTTGGGAATGAAATTAGAGCAATTAGAAATTGAGGGATCAAAATGCAGTTACACCGTCTCCCAAAACTGCAAACCCTTTTATTTAACAAGGATGTTCATACAACAGTTTCTGTTAAATCATAGGGCTAGATACCTAGCATTAAGTCGCAGTGTGAACAAAAAAAAGTTTTGAAAAAAAAGCCATGAACTTTTTAGCAATGAGGTTAACCTCGAATTGTTTTCAATTTGAGTTTTTAATTAGCTTGAATTTTAAATTAAATTATTTAAGAATGATCTAATTGGTAGTTCCAAAAATAACCCGCACAACTAATAAAAATATAATTTGAATTTAGATAAAAACTTTAAAATTACATTATATCTTTAGATATTGATATGATGATGTAATGAATCAGCTTGGTTTCATGACCTAACATGTGATCTAGGTCATGGACACCACCATATTTAATATTTTTGTTTATTTTTTAATTTAATTATATAATATTAAAAATAGGCATTTGCAGGGTCCAATTGAAATAAAATGCAATGACTTTATTACACTTTAAATTGGTCAAAATAGTTTTATTAGAGGCTTAATTGATATTTAAAAAATCAAGTTTTTGAGCTCAATTGGATTCAATTGAGGAGATTGGAATTTTCGGAGACCAAATTGATTTTTTCCAAATCAATTGTCTGGAGTCAAGGACAAAATTAAAGAAAATTGAGAGTTTAATGTTCAATTGAGGGTCAAATTGCATTAATCAGAAACCCATGACTAAAATAAAAAAGTGTGCAAAGTTAAGGTTGCTATTGAAATTTTTAAGAGGATACAATTGTACAAATTTAAAAGTTAAAAATTGGGGGTGCAATTAGATTGAGGGACCAAAATGCAATTACACCTCCCAAAACTGGAGACCCGTCGCAGCATGCATGCCGTTGTAGGCACGCGGCCACCGGAGGTAAATCACCACCGCACACAATGGTTACCATTTATGCCTATAAATGGGGAAGAAGCAGAGGCAAAGGGGAAAACAATAACATAGTGAAAAAAATTGCAGGGACGTCGTGACTAAAAAACTTGCACACGAGCATACCTCCAGTGACTACCACTCTTCCCCTTCCTCTACATCGACAGAATCACCATCGACAACTCTCTCTCTCTATTTCACATTGTCAATCCTCTCTCTTACAGCGTCGAAAAGTCTCTCTCTCCTCTAATAGCAGCAGGCTAAACACCTTGCGTCAAAACAACAAGCCCATCGTGGCCTTAGGTGACGCAACTGTAGCAGCAGTAACACAAAACAACCAGCTTTTGGCGGCTCTCCCAGTAACCACATGCTGCCATTTTTTACGCCACCACCACAATAAAAACAACCTTGGCCTCATCTACATAACGACAATGACAGGTACACCGGTCGTCACCCTCCACCCATCACCATTTCACTGTTCATCATTTTGGTGCACTATGTATTGGTCGGGCTAGGCTCTATGCCCAACCTAGCCACCTAGAATCGGTGGGCCGATAAGCCCACCGGGGCTGGGAAACCAGCCCAAAAATGACTGGGCCGACCGACATGATTGGCTTGGAAGCCCAAGCCAAAATTGGTTGGGCTTATCAGTCCACCTGGACTGGAGGATGAGCTCGAGGGGAGTGTGGGTTATCATTCCACCAAAGTGATGGGCCATTCGTCCCATTCGGACTGGGTAGTCCAGGTCCAAATGATGGGCCTCTCGGCCCATCATGGTTGCATCCCAAAAACATAAAAAATTAAAAAAAATGGAAACAAATATTAATTATATTTGTTTTAGTTATGAGGGTGTAAAATTATATTGTAAAGTACATCCATAGATAGTAATTGTTTTTCTTCAAATGTGGTGTAATTTTTTGTAAACTTTAGAATGATAAGTTTTTCAACTCCCAATGAGGTAAAAACTCTCTCACGAAGAGAGATCTACTTCAAGTCTTAAAAAGACCAACAAATAAAATCTAACTAAAAAGAAATAATCAAACAATAATGTAACTTATCTTAAGTAGGGTGCATTAGGAGCGATGCGTCTTCTCCTTGCACAACAAGTTTCCATACTTAGACTCTCATAGACCAATGAGTTTCCTAGTGACCTTAATACTAGGTGACAACTCCTAGGATTTATAGTCATAACTTTACAATTATAAAACACCTTTTTATCTTGCTTCTTCCCCCCTCTGGAATGCAGAGCACGAAGCGTGGAAAAAAACATTGTCGCGAGAAAATCAAACGTTAATCCAATGTCAAGATTGTTTTTGAAATTAAGCTCCCACATAAAAATAGATCAAAATAAATTATCATTTTTAAATTTCAATCAACACAGCATTGAAAGATCAAATTGAAAACAAAAAAAAATGTTGGATAAAGGCAAAAATAAAATAAAATTAAAGGATCAGAATTGATATCGCATTTGTTTTAAAAGCAAAAGGCCATAAGTTTTCTTTGTTTCAATTTTGGTTTTCTCATTTTCAATTTCATGCAAACTACAAAATAAAATTATTTTTTTTGTAAAATCATTCACAAATAAAAATAAATTACCAATCCCAAATCCCAATAAGCAAAAAATCAAAGAATGAAATATAAAAATAAGAACAGTAAAAATGAAAAGAAAAGAAAACATTATAAAACACTAAATAATGAGATGATGCTTTTACTATAGACTTTGCATTATACATAATTTCACAAATCACTGCAAATTGAAATAATGTTTTTCTTTTAAAAAACACTTAATCTAGCCTTTACAATTCTTTTTTTACACGATTAAACTTTTATGAGGACAAATTAGCATTCAATTGCTTCTTCTTTTTTTTAGAGAAAGAGTTAGATTTTTTTTTTTTGTTATTGACAATGATTCTAGACATAAAATAATCAATCTTGGTGTTAATAAATTTTATTTGAAAACGAGAGTTTCACCTAGGTTTTTTTTCCCTTCTTATCTAAAGAGTTTCACATAGGTATTTATTTGATAAGGAGAGTTGATTTCAAGTTTTTTTACCATGTGTTTTTGAGGCCATTAATATATTTATTAAGGTTTTTTAAGTAAAACAAATAAATAGATTTTTTAGTAAAACAACTAAATCCCATTTTCCAGCAATCTCTAGTAATCGGATTAGAAAATAGACATGTTTTCTTATTTCTTTAAACAAAAATTGTTCTCACTTTTAAGAAATTAAAAAGAATAAAATCAAGCTTAGACATGTGGGATTGACTAGAAGGGCTACAATCCTAGGCTTTTTTTTTGTTAGTTTACATTTGGGTACACAATATTGATAAAAAAAAAAAACATCATTGAGTTCATGAGTCAGGGCACAAGCTCAGTGAGTTAATCCATATTATTTAATCTATTATTGTTTTTTTCTTAATGCATTTTTATCCCTCAATTTAAAAAATATAATTTCACCCTTTACTATTAATGATCTAGTTTTTTGTTAACTAAAAACTAAAAAAATAAATATATAATATCACCCTTTGTTATCACTTATTTAGTTTAGCTATCTTGATCCCATGATCTTTCATGTTTTTTTTTTTTTGTTTTAAAAAAATATTTCACACAAATTTTTTTATGTGTTAAATTATCATATAATTAATGGAAAAATAAGTGGGTTACTCTGAAACATTTAAGCTTTTTTTTTAATGCATTGTTTATATCCCTCAATCTAAAAAATATAATTTCACCCTTTATTATCAATAATCTATTTTTTTATATAACTCAAACTACAAAAAATATAATTTCATCATTTGTTATCAATAATTTAGTTTAACTATTGTGATCCCCCAAGTCTATTGTGTTTTTCTTTCCTTTTTTAAAAAATATTCCATATAAATTTTTTTATGTGTTATATTATCATTTAATTAAATGAAAAATAACTCTAAAATTAATAAATTAAATATTGAATTTGGTGGTGTGTGTGACAGTGTTAGAAGCTTGCTTGGTTGACTAG
Source organism: Salix caprea (assembly GCA_964035475.1). Classification (NCBI taxonomy): domain Eukaryota; kingdom Viridiplantae; phylum Streptophyta; class Magnoliopsida; order Malpighiales; family Salicaceae; genus Salix; species Salix caprea. Next base: position 23,596,856 of record OZ037743.1, on the reverse strand, counting down.
ATTTTACTTAATTGTTTTTTTTTTTATCTTTTAATATCTAGTGAATCGATGATTAAAATTTTTAATTTATTTATTTCAAGATTATTCCTATAAGTTTTGGAGGTCAGCAAGGGAAACTGATACGGATTTAATGTGTTTTTATTTTAATATTAAATAAAAATATTATTTAATTAATGATTAAAATATATTTTTAAAAAATACATGTTACCCATTCAAAAAACAATTACTTTAGAACTGCCGTACAGTGCGAGACAATAAAATAGATGCCTGCAATTCACATGCATCAGCTCATAATTAACAATTTGATATTTCATAAGTTATTGTTAATGTAACCACGTGTTGAAATAGACCGAACATGGATTCCACGCAGCTAGGTACCATGCATTTATGAGATTGTTTGAGAATATATTTTAACAAATTGAAATATTTTTATTAAAATTAATATTTTTAAATCAATTTAATATGCTTATGCTAAAATTAATTTAAAGAAATAAAAAAATATTTTAATAAATTTTTAAATAAAAAACACTATAAAAAATGAGATATAATTAAAAATAAACCTACGATGTGTAGCGCCAGAGAATAAGTTAGGTTTTTTAATTGATTGCTGTTAAAAAATTCTGAAATCTTTTTAAAAATATATTTAGTTTAAGGATTGTAATTTGTTAATATAAGAATTAAAAAAATATTATTTTAAGAAAAACAAGTGTCACAACTCCAACTATATTATAAAGCTATAAATAGCAGGGGCCCAAATCCTCGAGCTTTTGTCAGCAGCAATGCGTCTCCTCCTATTGCATCCCTACAAGCGTACGAAGTTCCTAAAGCAGAAGGTTCCTCGTCCTCACACGTTACATAATTACGTCATGGCTCATCTCCTACTGCAGTATCATATCAACTCTGGTTGTTAGATCCACTCCATTTCTATATCACTCTCTCAGAGTTCAACTCTCCGCCCATCTCCACTCCACTCGCTTTCATTCCTTCCTCAAAGAAAACCTAAGCCCCGACCCTGATTTGTGTCCCAGTATCCTTTTGCGATCTTGCGTGTTTTGTTCTGATAAATTTGTCATTGTATAGCGAAGGTGTGAGATATATAAAACGATTTAATATTGTAAAATGTAGTATTCTCAAAAGGAATGGTGTTTTTCAATCACGTAAAGATGGTATTTGAGGCAAAGCTAAGAGTTCATAGAAGGGTCTGGTTACTGTTTCAAAAATCAATGGGTGTCCTTGTGGGTGGGAATCATACCTCATCCAGGTTTTGTACTCGTTAAGTCTCCTGCTTCTTCTCAGTTTGGCCAATATCTCCCCGTAAAGTACATTTCTTATAAAGTCTCAATCTCTTTCGGGAATCAAGTCTCTGAGATCCTATAGTTCGATTAAGAACTTGATCTCTGATGCCGATTTCGTGGTCAAGAGTGGAACAAAACATGATTTCGAAGGCCATGAGACGCCGGATCCTTAGTGGATCAATAGCCTGGCGTGTGCTTCTACGCACATTTATTCTCGTCTCGGCTATGTCCACCATCCCTTTGTTTCTGATCTTATCTGGATTACTGTTTGATTCTGTGAGGTATAATGGGTGTGATGTACCCTTTATGTTTATGGATTCTCCTTTGTTAAGGAATCGATTTTTGAATCCAATCTGGGGCTCAATTGATGGTAAGGAGGGTGTGAATGTGACGACTAACGTTGTCAGAGAGCTCCTGGGAATGCAGATCATAGATCCTGGTGCAAAAGCTCTATGTGTCGGTGAAGGATCTGCTCCTGCAGTTTATGTACTGCGAGAATTAGGATTTCTCAATGCTTGTGGGGTCCACAGACGTCCCTTTTTCTCTCTTCAGCGTAGGAGGACGGCTTATGAGCTTGAATATGCAGACGAGTCCTTTGATTTGGTGTTGTCTGGGGACCTGGACAAGGTTTCCGTCCCGGCCGCTGTCGTGCTCGAGAGCGAGCGTGTGCTCAGGCCAGGCGGAGTTGGGGCCGTGCTTGTTGGTCTTAACAGCTTTAACACCAATAGCCTGATCAGGTCCTCCATGCCTGTGTCATCATTATTGAAGGATTCCAACATTGTACATGTTGGTTATGTCAACCAGTATACACTGGTTGTTTTCAAGAAAAGAATCTATGGTGTTGGCTACTTCCAGCAACACCAGCTACCAGCTGATTGCCCTTCTATCATGAATAATAGACCTCATATGGAGAAATTAGAACCTCTCACGGAAATGAAGCAAGTGGAACATGAGAAGAGCATAGCTTATTTGCCCAAGTTTGTTGATATACCCTCCAGGAAGCGATTAGTGTACGTCGAGATCGGGGGAGGTGAGCATCTGAATTCTAGCGTTTCAAGCTGGTTCTCGCCGTCTTATCCTGTGGATCGCAACACTTTCAATGTTTATTTTGTCGACCACAACGCCTCGGCTCTGCTTTCTCGTGTTAAAAAACCTGGTGTTACCTTCATTTATTATCCAGGCCTTACTGGAGTTGAAGGGTTTGATTTTCTTGATTGGTTTAAACATACAGTGCAGTATGCTGACTTTGTGGTGCTAAAGATGAAAGCAGGGAAGGTGGAGGTGAAATTTCTGTCAGGCCTGTTCAGAAGCGGAAGTATATGCTTCGTTGATGAGCTGCTCCTCGGCTGCTCAGATGAGGTCGGTGGAAAAGGCCGGGTGAAGGGAGACTGCATGGACCTCTTCAAGAGCCTTAGAAGCAGCGGCGTGTTTGTGCATCAGTGGTGGGGAGACTAGCCACCATTTCATATTTGTCCACCCCCGTGTACGATGTAGATATTTGTTTTTAACCAGGTGGTCGGGCAGCGTGTATTTGTTTGTTTTGCCTTTTCTTTTGTCGCGATGCCATGGAGGCATCCAGCGTTGCTTTTTCGATGGTTTGGCGCTGAAGCTAAATAATCAAACCATTGTCTTTTGAATAAATTGTTGCGTGCTTTCAAGAATGCTATTCGTGCTGATATTTCCTTTTTCGATCCGTGAAGTATTTTGGTGGCCTTTCTCAGAATATGATGCTCTGAAAAGCTATTGACTAATTAGATAACGTGAATAGCAGAAGTTATTAATTAATTAATTAATTATATCTGTGGTTGTGAGCCTTACATCATTGCTTTACAGGACATTTTCTTCACATTTGGTGATTGCTTTTCTTCACATCAAAGACATAATCTTGGCTAATAATTAAAATCATCTGTCGCCTTTGGGAATGAACATGTTCAAAGGTCTGCTATTTTTTTTTCGTGAGATTCCTATTCGACTACTGATAAGCAGTGCTAATTCATTCTCTGCTCTCCACGAATGAATGCGTGGATGGATGCTATGCTCCATTTAGCCTTGGATTTTCTTAATCGACACCATCAGCTTGGATTTTCAACGACAGATCACCCGCATTTTCAGAGATCGAGGTGTAATAACAGCAGTCAATTGCTGACAAAAAATCACTCTGTTGCCATTATACAGCCGGATGAATAAAATCACATGCATTCGTGTTGACTATTAGTCCACGCTTCATCTGTATATAATCAACCCATATTCCTCGTGGGATTTGATTGACTATACTAGTTTTTTTATGGTATCACGTATAGTTGTCAATACTATTCTGATCGCCGTTCCAGTTTTTCGATTGAAACAGAACATTCCGATTTCGGAGCGTTCTGGTGTGCCGTTTCGGTGTCATACTGTTCATATATAATTAATTATATATATATGAAAAAAAAAAATTAATTTAACAAGTATAATTAAAATTTAAATTCTTTTTTATTTAAAATATTTTAGTGTTTTTAAATTATTTTGATGTATAGATGTCAAAAATAATTTTTAAAAAATAAAAAAAATAGATTTTGAACCCGGAACAGAACCGAGGCGTTCCAACCGGAATTTGACCAGATCGGACCGGAATTAAAACCGAGACGAAAACGACGCCGTTTTATCTCGGTTTGTTGAGCGGAACGGAGCGTTCCGGCTGAACGGAACGGAATTAACAACTATGAGTATCACGCGCATTCATATTGACCGTGCATTCATGTTGACCATTTTTTATAGCTCTACGGTGTCACGTGCAAGAACTTGCCAACTCTGTAGGCAAAACTAAGCAAGGAGCTAGGACAAGCTTAAAACATCAAAGCGACAAATATTTTTTATTTAAAAAATATTTTTTAAATTTATAGTTTAGCTTAAACATAACAAAACATTAAAAAAAAAAGTGCCCGCATCTTCCGTCGATCACATTTTTTTCGCAGAATGAACATGATACTCGCCATTCTTAAATGACCATAATGAACTCGTATCAAATTGACTTGGAAAATACTGCCTGTGAACATAACCGCGCACGTACTCGGTCAGCAAGCTTCTTTTTATCTAACCGATTCCGTAGGTGGAGCTTCGTGAAGACAGTCTAAGACAACAGTGTTGAGAAACCAAACATATACTATATTTCTTAAGAATTCTGAGAAGCTGCCACTAACTTCCAAATGCAGGCTGAAGGCATTGGCTTGCAAATTTGGCACAATGCCACTACCATGCCCACATTGATTATTGGAGAAGCAGGAAATTTGAAAGGAAAAAAAGATACTGAAGCCAAAAGAAAAAAACTGAATGGGAGAGAGATCAGCAAATTACTATACAAATACATCAGGCAGCGGCGACTCTGTAGTCATTCATCAGGAGCGTTGTTGACCTTTATTTCTAGAAGCCTGTCAACTGGTTGCCTGCAGATGGGACACCTATTTGTTTGGAACCTCAAAACCTTTGCACATCCACTGCACATACACTGCAAAGTGGGAGACAAGAATGGTGAAAATCAAATAAAATAAAGACACTCAGCCAATGTGTCACTAACAAGATATCTAGTACATTTCTGAATCCAGATTACTTAGATAACCACTGAAATGGGAATTCATGAGGAGTTGTTTTGGTCTATCAGATAAAATTCAAATTAGAGATATTCTAATTGAAGCAGCAATAATACACACATTCCAGACAGTTCAGTCTTGAACCATTACATGGAATTCACATGACCTTTAATGCAGCATTTTTTGAAAATGCCTGCCGTTGGATAAAGACACAAACAGCAGGAGCAGGGTCATGCCTGTGGCTATATAATGTTGAAGGAAACAGTTTTCTGCAGCTTTCGCAACATAAAAGAATGAAATCCCATAACAATAAATAATCCCAAGCTAAAAAGCAATTCCCTAAAATATGAACAGTTGGGAAAGAGCATCACTTCCTTGTATTTCAGGGTGGGAGAGGCTTACCATGTGTCGGCAAGGAAGAACAGTAGTGTCCCGTGGTTCTGACAGGCAAATGACACATTCTTTGCCTGGGTCATTTGCATCAACCTCACCCTCAACTGAATTTCCAATCCCATATATCTCCTGAAGCTCATATCTCTTCCCATTAACCCAGAGGATCTGCTTCATTACCCTCACTTGGTACTCTCCTTTCTCCTTCTCAAATACTGCTTGCGTTACCTGAGAGTTCATAGCTCCAGACATTTGGTTTCCTTCTGTTCCATTATGATTTGCAGGGGCTGCCTCTGCCTTTACTGCTAGAGGATAGGCATCCATGCCACCCTCTTTTAACAACTCTTTCTCCTCAAACAAGGTGAAATCAATTCCTGTTCCAGAAGGCTGTCTGAACTTCTGGCCCAGACCTTGTAGGAAATTTACTGTCACTGGTGGAAGGTCTGCCTTTGTTGGTGTCAGGACACAATCCTCACCTTCTTTCGCAAAGAAAATAATAGTGATGCTGTATACAGATCAAATGAATGCAATTTTTGTAAGAAATTAATACCAAATGTTTAATAACAAGAAGTGCCAAAGAGGAAAAAATCATTCAGACATTCCTGAAAAAATGAATATAAGACAAAATTCACAGCTTATTTGGACCAGCATTTATCCATGTTTTTCAAAAGAAAGTACCAAGAAAGCACCCATGATATAAGATCACATGACTATGCCAACTCGTAATAAGGAAATGATTCTGAGCAAAGAGATAATTACTTACCATTTCACTTTGTTTATGAGTTGCAAAGCTAGATGCGACACAATTATTATGAGAATGTTACCCAGATTACATGCAATCCAGCTAAAAGAGTGACATGTGGAAAATGGTACTGTCACTCGACTTGATTTAAATTATTGAAACTCTTGCAAACAGCATCCAATCAATAAATATTACATTTTTTGGTACTGGGCTTGACATGCCACAATGAACAATGAACATTAAAGGGTTGCAACTTTGTTTTTCTTTGTGTGGATACCACTCAAAGTAAGAGGTCCATCATCCAATTACATCATATTCATCAATCAAAAAAGAGTGTTTACTTACAATCTTTCCAACCATTGAACATTATTGCACAAAACAGATGCTCTCAAAATTCAAAACCCAAATTCCATGGATGCAAATCTATTTTAACATCACACCAAGACTGACACTTATTTAGGGGGATTAGAAGCGTAAAACTAAATCCATCCATTGACCATGATTATATTCTCTTGAGACCAGAATACCACGCTGTTGTGTTAACATGTAGCACAAGATATCTGTTGCGATGGTTCACTATGAAAGCCATTCAGTAGTACACCCAAATTCATTATCTCACCAATTTTCTAACCAATCCCAATTTAACACAAGATAATCTTGATTAAGAAAATCCTCCAAATTACCCATGAATCCATAACTTGCCTGAAAGCAATTAAATTTGAGCAAAAGCAACCTCTACTGATCTAAACGATAAGTTTCAACTTCAGTCTGTTAAACCATTTCCTTCAAGCAATCAAATCACCGTACAAATCTCCAGCTATGCCGGAAAAAATAATTCTTAGTTGCATGTAATGTAATCCATAATGAGTTCATTCCTAACGTCCAGCTAGCATGTAATCGCTACCTTTCCATCCACGGAATAACTTGAACAATTGAACGTTTATTAAGGGAAGCCACTCCAAAACAATCCTCAACAATGATAGCAAGAAAAACCTTCTGAATATTTCCCCTATATCGAGAAAATTATCAGGCAGTGATCAAACCATGTAAAAGAAATTATAGTAATTCTCCACTGACGTGCTAGTAGAAAGTTAAACCAAAGAACCAACGACCAATACTTTATTTTAACTTTCACCATCCTCTAATAGAAATTACCAAAGCCAAATCAAGTACTTATTCAAATCATCTCAAGTCAAAGTCTTGCAGAAGTCAAATTAGTTTTTAAAAGAACCTTCCACAAACAAAACCAGTAATCCTATCAAACAAAGACCGACAAAACCAGTTTAAAAAAAATTCTTCACATTCAATAACAAAAGCACTGCATCAAAACAAAACAAAAATAAAGCTATACCCTTTACCTTCCAGCAACAGTAGCATCAAATGTGAAAGTAACAAGATAGCTCCCTGGAGTCTCCTCATCCTGTTCAAGCCTCAAACTCTCCTTCTTCAAATTAACATCATTCCTTATAGTGACCGCCTTCTGGTGCTCTACATAAGGAGGCGGTTGGGGCATCATTGGGCACCTCCCTCCTACCCAGTGGGCCGCCGGGTGGTCCACCCGGTGGCGGTAATCGTACGGAGCTGGCATCGCGGGTGCAGGGGGGTGATAGTACCCAGGGTTCTGATAATATGGTGGAGGGTTGGGGTATGGCGAAGGGTAAGGCGTTGCCGCCGCGAATACGTAACGGTTGGGCGTGATTTCCGGCTGCGGGGGTACTGGTGGGGGCGGGGGAGGGTGGCTACGCCGGCTTCCGTGTCTCCTTCGGCCGTTAACGTTGTTGCTGCTGATGTTGCCCATGATGGGGTTCTGGGTTTGATTGTTTCTGTTATGCTTGTCTTTTTTTTCCGGGTCCTCAGTTATGGTAAAAAACCGGGTTAGAGAAATACCCGAGTAACTGACAAAAGCGGATCTGGAACCTTGATCGGTTCAGTTTTTCTTTTTCTTTTGTTCTTTTCTTTTCTTTTATCTTATCTGATGGTAACAGAAAGGGACTGAGGTCCTTCGTGAAGAGCGGTGGAAGAAAATGGCGAGAGAAAAGCTAGGAGATATTTATCTGGGATTTGTTGTGTGTTTAAACTTGAACAAGAAAGAGTGGAGAGGATGATTTTGCAAGAGGTGAAGAAAATGAGGGATGGATGATGAAGAAGAAGAATCTGTGAGTGGGTGGGTGGGTGGGAAATGGGTGGTGTAATGCGATCGCGTAAAGCTCCACCCAATTCACCACCGTTTCTTTATGATTGACGGGGGGATAGAGATCACGCTAAATTTTTTAATTAATTTATTTGTTAGTGGATCTTTTTTCCATTTCTTTAGTTAGATTTGTTATTATCCTTATATTTTTAAATAAAAAATAGGGAAAATAAATAGTTATTACTAATTTGTCATTCAAGACAGGACAACTTACGATTACAATTGTCGCAAGAAATCCAGGAAAATACTTTTTATTTTTGAAAATATATTGATCAATTAGTTTGTCAAACGTTGATGACTAATTATCCGATGAGTGTGGTTAAGATGAGAGTGGTTAAGATTCTGTTTTTTGTTAAAAAAATATATAAAAATAATATTTTTTTATTTTTTTTAAAATTATTTTGACATCATCATATAAAAATGATCTAAAAACATCAATTTTTTTAATTTAAAATAAAAATAAAAATAAAAAATTTTCAAAAATATTTTTGAAATACAATGTCAAACACTTTCTAATAATATTACTAGTTTCAAATATATATATATATATTAAATATTTTTTAAATCAACATATAAAAAAAATTAAAACATCAAAAAATATTAATTTAAAATAAAAAATATTTTTTAAAAAACACAAAAACCTAATTATTTAACTTCTTTTCATATTCAAGGTGTAATTTCAATTTATGAAAAAAATCATATAAGTGTGAAGAATCAAAAGATAAAAATATTTATATTGTTACTTTTAAATTTGATCTTCTTCAAATTAAACCATTGTTACTTTTAAACTAATTTACATTGTTAAAAATCCAACATATTTATATTTACATACATTCCCAAAACATATAATTACAAAATTCCATAATCTACCTTTAATTATTATTATTATTGTCGCGACGATGTTTTTTTCGCGCTTCGCGCCCCGCCATTCCCTCAGATTTGGGGGGGACAACGACGCATGGTGAAATGGGGGGTTGTTTTATAGCCGTAAAATTTACGACTATAAATATCAGGAGTCGCCACCTAGTATTAAGGTCACTAGGAACCTATTGGTCTGCGAGAGTCCTGGGTAAGGGGACTTGTTGTGCAAGGGGCAGATGCATCACCCCAATGCACCCTACCTAAGATAAGCTGCATTGTTGTTTGATTATTTTTCTAAGTTAAATTTTTACACTGCATTTTCAGAAACCATTTTTTGTAGGTGGGGGTATTTTACAATGTAATTTTACACCGCGGTTACAAACTTTTTTTTATCTACGGATGCATTGTACAAATGTAAATTTACACCGTATCTGAAAATATTTTTTATTATCTATGGATGTACTTTACAATGTAAATTTACACCCCAATAGATTAAAAAAAATAATCATAATTATTTTTGATATTTTATCCAAATTCCAACGGATAATCGTAAAACGGTTACGATATCCGATTTTCGTTTTAAAACATGAGAAAGATGCAATATGTTTTTTTTCAAAAAATATGATGGAAAAAATCTTGGAATCCGGCCGTATGCACAAAAACAAATATTTTTTTAAATGCAATTTTTTCTATTTTTTATTTTTTTTAAAATAAAAATAAAAACAATTCGGGTTGGCCCAGCCAGGTGGGCCAAGGGTCCAAGCCTGTTGGACTTGGGCCCGGCCCAACCAACTAGGCTGGGTCAAGAGAAGCCAGCCCAAAGGCCACAAAAGAAGAAGAGAAAAAAAATTAAAAAAAAACTTAAAACACGTGCACAGTGCACTGAATTAATTCACTGCATTGTCATGTGAACAATGATTTGGTGGTCGACCAACCACTACGAGAGGCTTACTCGCTACTGCCACCAGGTAGAGGAGGTCGAGGTGGTTCTCTCTATCGTGGTGGTGTCGAAAATGGTGGCCTGTAGTGGCCAGAGGAGGCGTTGGAAGCTGCCGGTCTATTGCTGCTGGTGCTCTCGCCGGAGCTGGAGAAGAAGGCTGAGCTCGCTGTTAGGGAGCTTCTGGAGGTCACCGGGAACTGGTTGGAGAGAGGAGCTGTTTCACGTCTATTTTTAGAGAGAGGGAGACACCGTCGGGGAGAGAGAGAGAGCTTCAATGGGCTGAGGAAGTAGAGAGAGCTTAGCTATGACTGTGATAGAAGGGAGAGATAGCTGGCTGTTAGCTGTGGCTGACGGGAGAGAGAGTGGTTTTTGCCGGAGACGAGGAAGATGGCCGAGAGAGATGGCTATTTACGGGTCTTTTTTTTCCAGTGTTTCTGCATGCATTATTCCATCTCCTCTTCCTCGTTTCCGCGTGTTTTCCTCTCTTCTTACTCTCTGTAACGTGTTCTTTCTGGTCTTTTTTTTGTTTTGTTTTCTCCTCTCCTCTGGTTCCTTTTCCTGAGCTTGATCTCGTCTTTCTTTTTGTCTGTTTTTTTCCTCAATCCCCCCCCTTTTGGTGCATCTGCGAACGGTTGCATTTATAGGAAAAAATGCAACCGTTTGGCATGCACATTGCATGAGATGGTTGCCCTTTACATTTTGCAGAGGGCTGAGAGGCGTGCCAGTTGCAGAGTTGTTCCTGCATTGTTCAGGTGTTGGAACAGTGCAGGAACATGCAAAATTGATTTTTGGGAGGGTGTGAGAAAATACAATTTGGTCCCTCAATGTTTAATTGGTTCAATTGCACCCCCAATTAGTTTTAAACTTAAATTCAAGAATTTGATTTCTCATCGATTAAGCCTTTAATAAAATTAATTTGACCAATTTAAAATATAATTAAGTCCTTACACTTAATTAAATCCTTCAATTGGATCTTAAATTAATTCCCGATCATAATTAAAGTTTAAATTGGTCGACGATTAAACCACAAAAATAAAATTATGTCGCTCAACTTAATTTTTACACGGATTCATCTAACGATAATTTATTTTTGCCTTAAATCTGTATTTTCCTCTATTTTTTAACAAAAGAGATACGATTTGAGTCGCAAAAACAACCAAAATTTCCACATTGATTTTTCTACCCACGTCGGCTCCTTTTATTTAATTTATGTTATTTTTGGTATATTTTGGGGAATGACCCAGAAATTGGGTGATGACAATTATCTATTACAATATATTGTTATAGTGTTCACCAATATACCAAAACCTTTGTAAAATACAACATTCATATAAAACCTTCATGATAAAACTCACTAGATAGTGGTTTATAAATTTTACAAACAATATTGAAGAACTACAATTATTTTGTGAAATACACATATGAAGTATTAAAAAGTATACCACCTTAGATTTCTAGATCAAGCCAAAGCCAAATAGTCTCTCTCTCTCTCTCTCCCTGTCTCTCTCTTTGTTTTATTTATCACCTTATTCCAAGTCTTCACTCATTCTTTACTCTCATACAAGTCTTTTACCTTGTTTCCCCCCTTTATAAAACAATTTGACTACCATTGATTTACCCTTATATAAGGACTATGTATACCTAAAGGTCATAAATGAGGTTTATTTTCTTAACCTCTCATGAAGATTTTTTACTCATTATTTGGTCTTATGACATTTAATCTTTATTACACTAAGTGAAGGTGAGTCCTTTATAAAGCTCCCACCACCCAAGTTTCCAAGAAAATAGGTGTTGTACCATATTTTCTTATATTATTTCCAAACAATCTTAGACACAAGTCCAACATTTTACCATACATATTGATCACATAACATATACCTTACACCATTTTGGTCAATACAAAAGCTATGTTAACCATTGTTTCTTCAACTATATTGTATGTCATATGACTAATCATACCTTTATGTGCTTACTCCTCTTCTTAAGTTATTAACTACTCTACATATGTACCCTTATGCGGTACTAAAATCCATCCTCTATCTAAATTGGCTGCCAATATAACCTTTTCCTTTCCTATATTTAGGGTCACTTTAATATCCATTAATTTTTATTCTTTGGGATGTCATACCCACCCTTATATCTATATGCTTAAACTAACTTAATACAACCTAATCTTTAACTATAATGCAACCTTTAAACCAAGAATGCAAGCCTCATACTCAGTTGTATAATTAATGCACTCAAAATATAGCTTAATTGAAATTGGGCACTACGTGTTATCAAGAGAGAATACCACCGCACTAACCCATTACCATGTACATTTATTGCCTCATACTCATTTTCTTCACATTTCGTGATTGCTTTTTGTCACAACATCAAATACATAATCTTGGCTAATAATCTAAATCATATGTCGCCTTTGGGAATGAATATATTCAAAGGTCTACTATTTTTTTTTCGTGAGATTCCTATTCGACTACTGCTAAGTAGTGGCTAGTTCATTCTCTCTGATCTCCACGAATGAATGTGTAGATGGATGTTATGCTCCATTTAGCATTGGAGCTTCTTAATTGATACCATCAGCTTGGATTTTCAACGCTAGATCACCCGCATTTTCAAAGATCGTGGTGTAATAATAGTAGTAAATTACAGAAAATCACTCTGTTGCCATTATACAGCAGGATGAACGATGGCACTATTCACTCCTCAGCATGAAATGAATCTAATCCCTTCCTAAAGAGTTTATGAAACCAAATTCAGGGTTTTTGTGGCGTTCTTTTGATATCTATTATTCAAGCCAAAAACGAGGAGCATGCTTTTTGCTGCATATGAATTTTGATGACATAATTTTCATTTTTTAATACTCACAATGTAAAGTAGTCCGGGTAGCCGACGATTTCGTAACACCTTTGTTTTGAATGTCCCATTTCACTGCAATAAAAACACATCAACCCACCAGTATTTTTGTATTTTCAGTCAGCCCCAGTCGGACCTTATATTCTGACCGAACAAACTTTCCCCTCTCTCATTTCCTTCATTTTGAAATCTCTGCGAGCATATGCTCTTCTCCAACTCATCTACACGGTTTCCGATTTCATCAATCTTCGACACAATGAAGTCCAAAATTGTTTGAAAATTACTTTGCATTTGCTGAAGACGACGTTGTTCAAAAATAGTCATCTCGGCAATGCTTTGCTTGAGATCCTCGGAATAATGTCAATCCATTGCATGCTATGTGGGTTGGTCTCTGTCTGCACGGTACAAAAGTGTCAAATATGGAGCCAATGGAGATTTCTGGGTTGTTTGATGGGTTTCTGAGTACAGGTTGATACCAAAAATGGGTCTTTTCGTTGGTTCGAGATGGGTTTTGTCGGAGATTCTTTTCAAATGAGTTTCGCTGGTTGACGAAGATAGTTTTTTTCTCCGGAAAATCTGGGTTTTTTTTTCTCAGGATCTAAGTTTTTTTTTTTCTCAGGAAAATCTGGGTATGAACAGTGACTCTGAACAAAAAAGTTTTCTGGGTATGTGGGGTGATTTTCTGGGTTTGAGTTTTGGTGAACACTACTTTTGATAAACACGCACCTTGCAGATCGAGTTCTGGGTTTCGAACTAGAAGAAAGAAGTAAAAATCAGAAATTCGATTTCAAAGAAAAATTCGAGATTTGCTATGATACCATGTCAACAGTATAAATTCGAGATTTGCTCTGATACCATGTTAAAAGTATAAATTCATATATTTCAGAGTATTTTTCCATTACAATTGAGAATGAACTTATAGAGTAATTACAAGATTAATTTAGCTAAAAATAAAAGCTACTTTATCCTTACTTTACACAATTTCCATATCTGAAAATTATCGATTATATTTGAACGACCATATTTTAACACCATAATGACCTCGTCGTATCAAAATGACTTGGAAAATACTAGCTGTGAACATAACCGAGCACATACTCGGTCAGCAAGCTTCTTTTTATCTAACCGATTCCGTAGGTGGAGCTTCGTGAAGACAGTCTAAGACAACAGTGTTGAGAAACCAAACATATACTATATTTCTTAAGAATTCTGAGAAGCTGCCACTAACTTCCAAATGCAGGCTGAAGGCATTGGCTTGCAAATTTGGCACAATGCCACTACCATGCCACATTGATTATTGGAGAAGCAGGAAATTTGAAAGGAAAAAAAAGATGCTGAAGCCAAAAGAAAAAACTGGATGGGAGAGAGATTAGCAAACTACTATACAAATACATGAGGCAGCAACGACTCTTTAGTCGTTCATCAGGAGCGTTGTCAACCGGTATTTCTACAAGCCTGTCAACTGGTTGCCTGCAGATGGGGTACCTATTTGTTTGGAACCTCAAAACCTTTGCACATCCACTGCACATACACTGCAAAGTGGGAGATAAGAATGGTGAAAATCAAATAAAGACACTCAGCCAATGTGGCACCAACAAGATATCTGAATCCAAATTACTTAGATAACCACTAAAATGGGAATTCATGAGGAGTTGTTTTGGTCTATCAGATAAAATTCATATTGGAGATATTCTAATTGCAGCAGCAATAATATACATATTCCAGACACTTCAGTCTTGAACCATCACATGGAATTCACATGACCTTTAATGCAGCATTTTTTGAAAATGCCTGATAAAGAACAGGGTCATGTTCATGCCTGTGGCTATATAATGTTGAAGGAAAACAGTTTTCTGCAGCTTTCGCAACATTAAAGAATGAAATCCCATAACGATAAATCCCAAGCTGAAAAGCAATTCCATAAAATATGAACAGTTGGGAAAGAGCATCATTTCCTTTTATTTCATGGTGGGAGAGGCTTACCATGTGTCGGCAAGGAAGAACAGTAGTGTCCCGTGGTTTTGACAGGCAAATGCCACATTCTTTGCCTGGGTCACACTTGCATGTAATGTAATCCATAATGAGTTCATTCCTAACGCCAAGCTAGCACTTAATTGCTACCTTTCCATCCATGGAATAACTTGAACAATTGAACGTATATTAAGGGAAGCCACTCCAAAACAATCCTCAACAATGATAGCAAGAAAAACCTTCTGAATATTTCCCCCATATCGAGATGATTATCAGGCAGTGATCAAACCACGTAAAAGAAATTTTAGTAATTTTCCACTGACGTATTAGTAGAAAGGTAAACCAAAGAACCAATGATCAAATCTTTATTTTAACTTTCACCATCCTCTAATAGAAATTACCCTAGCCAAATCAAGTACTCATTCAAAATCATCTAAAGTCAAAGTCTTGCAGAAGTCAAATTAGAGTTTAAAAGAAGTTCCTTCCACAAACAAAACCAGTAATCCTATCAAACAAAGACCGACAAAACCTGTATAAAAAAATTATTCAAATTCAATAACATAAGCTCTGCATCAAAACAAAACAAAAATAAAGCTTTACCCTTTACCTTCCAGCAACAGCAGCATCAAATCTGAAAGTAACAAGATAACTCCTTGGAGTCTCCTCATCCTGTTCAAGCCTCAAACTCTCCTTCAACAAATTAACATCATTCCTTACAGTGACCGCCTTCTGGTGCTCTACATAAGGAGCCGGTCGGGGCATCATTGGGCACCTCCCTCCTACCCAGTGGCCCACCGGGTGGTCCACCCGGTGGCGGTGATCGTACGGAGCGGGCATCGCGGGTGCAGGGTGGTGATTGTACCCAGGGTGCTGATAATATGGTGGAGGGTTGGGGTATGGGGAAGGGGAAGGCGTTGCCGCCGCGAAAACGTAACGGGTGGGCGTGATTTCCGGCTGCGGGGGTACTGGTGGGGGAGGGGGAGGGTGGCTACGCCGGATTACGTGTCTCCTTCGGCCGTTAACGTTGTTGCTGCTGATGTTGCCCATGATGGGGTTCTGGGTTTGATTGTTTCTGTCATGCTTTAGTCTTTTTTTTCCGGGTCCTCAGTTATGGAAAAAAACCGGGTAAGAGAAATACCCGAGTAACTGACAAAAGCGGACCCGGAACCTTGATCGGTTCAGTTTTTCTTTTTCTTTTGTTCTTTTCTTTTCTTTTATCTTATCTGATGGTAACAGAAAGGGACTGGGTCTTCGT
This sequence comes from Salix caprea, assembly GCA_964035475.1. Taxonomy (NCBI): domain Eukaryota; kingdom Viridiplantae; phylum Streptophyta; class Magnoliopsida; order Malpighiales; family Salicaceae; genus Salix; species Salix caprea. The sequence continues at coordinate 23,580,789 of OZ037743.1, read as the reverse complement.
GAAGAGTGGGGGAAGAAAATGGAGACAGAAAAGCTAGGAGATATTTATCTGGGATTTGTTGTGTGTTTAAACTTGAACAAGAAGGAGTGGAGAGGATGATTATGCAAGAGGTGAAGAAAATGAGGGATGGGTGATGAAGAAGAAGAATCTGTGAGTGGGTTGTGTGAATGATAATTCTTCTAATGTAAATTATGTAATCACCTAAAAAAAGGAGTTAGTAATAATTCTTCTCGGGTTTAATAGATTTCTCATGGTTTGTGTTGGGTGGATTATTATTAAATATCGGATATTTTGATGACTTGTAATTTGATACGACCCCACCTTTAAGGAAAAAATCAAAACCAAAAAGAATAAATGATATTCATGTAATCTTTACATAAACCTTAAACAACTCTATATCTATAGAATAATATCCTTAGAAATCCTTTGCATTGGGCTGTTAATCGTTTTAGAGATTACACAGGCTGTTCCTGGTCATAGTACAGATACGAGGTCTGGTTGCAGAAGCACATTTGCTTGGACAATTAATCTACAAATTGTGATGGTCTAAATTCAAGAATTCTCATCGCCAGCAATTTGCATAATTCTTTAGACGTAGGGTGGTTGATTTGAACATTGACTAAGACTGCTGCATTGACAAACTTTTCGTTTTGATGGTTCATGTAATTTCTGGGCCTGGAATTCGAGTTTCAAGCTGATTTCATCAGAATTTGTCCTGGTCTATACATCAAGGCATTGTTTGCCAGTGTTCTGATGGGAAAATTTATCGTAACTTCCTTGGAGATCAAAACATGCAGAATATAACACAAATGGAATTCCCCATCACATCTATAAAATGAACAGAAATGCTCAATACAAGTATGCAGTAGCCGCATAGCAGTACTCAGTGCTGAAGGTGTGGTAATGGATCCTGTCTGATGACTACAAGACCAATCCATCCATTACAATTTGCTCGAGAAAGGTTGTCACATCCGACATAGCAGGTCGCTCGTTAGGGTTTTCCCTCGCAGCCAGCTCTGCTATATCGGCAAGTTTGAGTAGGGGCTCGACATTTCTTGGAAGAGTCATATATCTATCAATTATGGCAGCTGCTTTGCCCTGTTTAATTAATGGCACAGCCCATTCAACAATATTTGGTGGCGTGTAATCTCTATCATAGGGTTTTCTTCCGCTAAGAATCTCTAGCAGTACAATTCCAAAGTTGTATACATCACCATTCATATCTCCACAGAGATCCTTCTCAGTTGCTGAAAGAAGCCCAAAATCTGCGATTCGTGCCCCCCAATTAGAATCCAACAGGATGTTTGAGGTCTTGACATTATGATGGACAATTGGCGGATCTGCTTTCTTGTGAAGGTACTCGAGTCCCCTGGCAGCCTGCATCGAGATCTTCAACCTAAGGCTCCAATTCAGAGGAGAAAGCCCGCCATGGAGGTGATCATGAAGCGTTCCATGGGGCATATACTCGTAGACAAGCAGCCTTTCCCCCATTTCTGAGCAGTAACCTAACAGGTTCACAATATTACAATGCCGAACGTTGCAGAGGACCTCCAATTCCATGTCAAAATTCCTGCTGTTAGAGTGAATTATCGTGGCAGCATTTGCCCTCTTTACTGCAACCTGTCTCCCATCAGCTAGAACTGCTTTATAAACAAAACCATATCTTCCTCGACCAAGCTCGTTGAACTCTTTGAATCCATTGGTGGCATCTTTAAGCTCTGATAGTCGGAAAACTTGCGCCATCCCAGGGCAAGGAGTGATGATGGGTTGAGGAGGGTGAGAATCAGAAGCAACGTCAATTTCCAGCTCTGGTTTGCCAATACAAGAATGGAGCTGATTCTTTGCTCTTTCTTCATCTTGGCTGGCGACTAAACATGGAAGAACACACCAGCTAACTAGTATCAGCAACAAACCCAAAGCAGAAGACCCAACTATGATTGTTAATCTGCGCAAGCTGTGCCATTGCTTCTCATTAGATGATTTCAACCCACAAACATCCCAGCAAGAATCGTTCTGGCAAAGAGAGCAAGCTGTGCATACTCTATCGGCATTCCCAGTACATGGACTAGATAAGAAAAAACCTTCAGAACAATTTGACCCACATGGAGAACAAATCCTCAAGTCCTTCCTAACACACAAGCTTGTCAAGTCCGGCTCACTTAGAATGCTTGCATTGAAAACAAACTCCCCTTCACCGCAAAAACGAGGACTACATAGCCCTGGGCTGCACAACTCCAGAGGAGGACTGTAATCTGGTGGCGAAGTCCCGTTAGCAAACCAGCAATCAATAACCAAATCGTCTTCCCTGATCCCACATGTCGTGAAATCAGACGAAGCAATCGCCATAAACCCAGAACCGCCCTTTGGATTCAAAGATGAATTGAAACTTCCCCAACACTCGACTGCATGATTATCCTCCCTGATCCCACAGAAATGGTTAGTTCCAGCAGTCAGCGACACAAAACGGGTCCCGACGGGAGGGGTTGAATATGAATTAGTACTATTGCCCCAACATTGGACATCATTAGACCCTTCCAAAATCCCACAAACGGAATCCCTCCCTGAAGCTAAAACCGTGACATTCTTGGAGAAGTTCGAAACACCGAGCCTATCTTTGTTTGGTCCCCAACAAACAACCCCTCTCTCTCTAACCCTACCACAACTAAACTCTTCACCAGAAACAACCTTATCAAAGACAAGATTACTAATAGATTGGTCATAAAAGACACCAGTGCCCTGTCCAGAAGTTAAGCTGTTATTAGCACCCTTGATAATATTCCAACAATCAATCGTGCCGGAATCATAGTCAGAATAATAAGACCCTCTAATAGCACACACATGATTCTTTCCTGCTGCAATATGAGAATAAGCTGTGTTCCTATAAACTGAAGGAACAAGATCTAGACCTGAATAAACTGAGCTCCAACAGAATACTTGTGAGTTATTCGCTAAGATTCCGCAAAGAAATCCTTCGCCGCCTGATAGAGCTGCTATGGGACCAACATTACTAAAATAAGCAGATGTGGAAGCGGAGGATGATGATGGTGGCAAAGTGTTATTCTTTATCCAGCAAATAACATCTTGCTTGCCACTAGCGTCGATGGCGCAGAAGAAGGCATGGTCACCAAATGCGGCGGAGATGGGGCCCATGGATCCAAACCCAGATGCAGAGATACAAGAAAGGAGGAGAAAGAGGCCACTCAAGCAAGATTGTAACTGCATCGTTCAAATGAAGTGAGGCAGAGGATTTGGAGTACCAGGAATTTCATGGACTGATGAAGTGATTGGAGGTTGCTTGCTAATTGGGATTTTAGCTGCCACTGCTGCAGCTGCTGGAGTTAGGCTATAATTGCGATAATGATATTGTAATGTTATATATGATTGGAAGGACTGGGAAAGAAAGGTGGGTGCGTCGCCATTTTTACAGTTTTGTTTGTTGGTAGACCAGACCGTTAGTACTTGAATAACGGACTACGTTAGTCTTACCCCCAATTACTTGGATCATATAATTGAGAGTTATATTAATTTTTTTCCTTGAAATTCACAAATTATTACGTAGCCAGCTAACGTTTTACAAAGAAATCACTGATTTTTTTTTTTAATCTTTTCTTACAAAAGAGAGCTCGAAATCAAAATCTTATTAAGAAAAAAAAATACTTGTTAAACTACAAATATTCGTGAGAGATATCTATAGTGAATTAATTAGTTACATGTACGAATGTAAAATATATTTATTATTAATATTTTTATTTTTAATATTCAATTATAGTTAGTTAATGAATCTATAGTAAAGATAAAGTTCATGAAACCATAATGCTATACATAAGAAATTATAAAGTTGTTATAATTACATTTCTAATGCAGCAAAACATTGTTTCTAAATGTTCCTAGTTAATATTCTACTAAAGTTGAGTATTAATTAGAGTTGTTAAGACTAATGCATATTATGTTCATTTTTTTTTTATGAAAATAATCAGTTGTTCTTATAAATTAAGGTATGAGGATACCTAAAATTAATATACAGAGATTACCTATGTCTATAAAAAAATCTCACGTGATAGTTATGTAAGTGATACTTAAACTTTATATCACTAAATTATCTTATAAAAGGAGTGTTATGCTTTGATTTTGACCATATCTTGTCATAATCAAGGATAATAAATATCAGATATTATGCACAATATGAGTTATATGAAGGTATTAAGTACTTGAGAGAGATTTATCACCTAAGTGAATTAAAAAAACTATTCCATCAAGTCTCAATAGTATTGATTGTAAATTACTTGGCCAAGATAAAATGAGTTTTAAAAGGGGTTTCAAAACTTATTCAAAGAATGTATCACTAAATGTTGAGAGCTAAAATGATTTAACAATGTAAATAAACTTCATGCTATTCTATCTAAATTTAAACATTCTTGATGAATAAATAATAATTACACTAAGAAACTATTTATCGAAAGGTTACGTCAAAGAACTTATAATTTTTTAAAATATTTAGAGGATCATGACAGGTCGCTAAATATTTTACTTTATCTTCAAATATAAGTTAGTCAATTGTTGAATTGAAAAAAAAATATTTAATTTATTTAATATTATTTATTTAGAATTATGATCTATGTTCGGGTTAACATATTATGGAATCAAATGGGTCACAAACAAAAGAATCATTGGTCAAAAATTAAAATGAGATGATTAATCAAGTGTGACTTGACTGTAAATAAATTTTAGAAATTGAGGACTAGAATATAATTAATATGGGATATTGCAATTTTAAACCTAGAAACAATCAACTAAGGACTTGAATGAATAAATTTCTAAAATTATCATAAATAATATATGTGATATTATTTAAGGGAAAATAGATATTATTCTATTTATAGAGTTTTTAAGTTTCCCAATAAATAGAATATCATTCCTTTTATTTTCTAAAAGAAGTTGAGTAGAGTATATTAAAGAAACACATAAAACACAAAATAAAAAGTGATAGTATTCTAAAGTATACTAATTCCTCTCTTCTAAATAGGTTTAGAAGATTTCTTTGTAGTAGTTCGTGTGAGTTATTATCAGTAGTCAAATATTTAGACGATTTATAGTTCATGACAACCTAGTCTTGAAAAAGTTATTCAAAAACAAAAAATCATTTGGCCTTTAGATAATCTTCATATAAACTCTAAGGAACTCTAAATTTGTCTACTAGTATCATTGAGACTTCCAAACAAAATTAAATTTATTGTTTTTATTGTGTATGTGTTTTGGAAACCTAATAACAAACTCATTTGCTATCAACTAAATCAAATTTAATGAAATCCAAACTAGTTATTAGTGTGGTCAAATTTAACAATTTAGCACCCGAATACCTGTTTGTAAGTGTGGTAGAAATTAATTTTTACTTGTAAATATATCAAAATAATATATTCTTTAAAAAAAAGTTAATTTTTGACATTAACACATTAAAACAATCCAATAACAAAAGAAGATTAATTTGAAGTTAATTTTTTTTTTAAAGTATGGTTTAATCGTAATCCCGATTAACTAGCACACTTAAAAAAAGGTCTAGACATTTATCTCTTAAAAACAAATTGACCATCAATTCAAAATCATATGCATACAAGTCAATATATTTTAAAAATATTGAGACAACGACACTTTAAACAATATTTTCATCTCATAGTGAGATGATAACATATTGGATTAACTAGGTTAATCTGGGTTGACCAACAAAACTTGTTTGGATAATCTTGCAAAAAATAAATTTAAAAGTTTAATTTTCATTGAACTTAATGTTGAATAATGAAATTGATAAATATTAATAGTTAATTAAAAATAACCAAGTGAACTTAAGTCAATCGACCAAACTTATGACATAAGTCATGCACTTCATCGATTCAATAATTTTTTTGTATCCCAAAAGTTATTTTTCATTTAATTATACGATTATAAAACACATCTAGATTTATTATATAAAATATTTTTTTTTCAAATAAAAAACACAGGACAAACATGTGAGACTAAGATAGAAAAAATATATCATTAATAATAAAGGGTAAAATTATATATTTTTTTAATTAAAGGGAAGATATACTAAACAAAAATAATAATAACATCATGAATTGTGTCGCTTAATCTGCGCTAAACTTGAGATTTAGATCATTTATTTAACTGGGTGTAACTATTTTTTTTTAAAATTATATTTTGCATATTTATAAAATGAAAAAAAGGCCTAGAAAGCCCTAAAATATGGGTCTTCAATCCCAAGATCGTGCACATGGACTTTATATATATATATTTTTTTTAATTTTTAAAAGGTGTATGACTTGTCATTTACTCCTCATAAAAATGGCAGGCGACATGTAGCTTGCTGCCTAAACGTCATTCACTATTTGATGGTTGAAAAATCAGGCCATAGGTTTTTAATACCCTTAAAATTCAATTTTTAAGTTATTTCAACAAAACAAATCCACAAACCTTAAATCAATGTTGATTAGATTTTAAGTTATTTAACTTAGATTTGTTTTTTTTATGTAATCTAACACTATACTCAAACCATTTTCAACAAATCCACAAACTTGTGCATCGTCTTTGAAACGAACACCCATTTTCAACACCCTTTTTCACATTGATTTTTTTTCTTTCAATTTTTCCCCTGCTCATAACAAAAAAAAAATAAAAAAAAACAATTTGCCCATCAATTTTGTAATCTAAGATTTATTAGCAGAAAAAACAGTTTTGAAAACTAAACTAAAATAAAAAAACATCGTGCTCTAATCACAATGAATTGTGAGATAAGGCATAATATTAGTGTGTTGTTAATAAATGAATAATAATAATTATAATCAAATTGAGACTTGTGTTTACTTTGTTGATAATTAAATTATCGATCCAACTTGATCATCCAACCCAGGATCAAAAGCTAGCGGTAGTCAACAACATGAGCTAGTGAGATGCAATACAAAATTGAGAGTTGGTGGGCGTGCACAAGCGTTGGTAGGCTTATGAACTTTTGTATACCTCTTAACGAGGAGGAAGGGTTAACACGAATCTCACGGGGAAAAAACAACCTTTCATTTGATATGTTTTTAAAATGTTTATTCATTTTTAATCATATATATTATATCCAATTTTTGAATATATCTTTCAATTAAGTTTTTCTATCTATATTAACAGATTATATATATTACTCTTGAGTTATATAAGGATGTAACAGGAAAATCTGTTAAAGCTAGCTCAAAATATTTGAAGAATAACCCCTTTTTATTTTATTTTCTTAAACAAGTCAGAATATAAAAAACAATTAAGAGAAAAAAGTTAGGGTTTCATAATAATAATAATGTTAAAATACATACTTAATCTAAATATAAAAGAACTATATACATAGGCTAAAGCAAGAGACTATTCTACCTTTAATGAATAACAAATAACCTAAGCTATATATTATATATATTCTTACCATATTGTTTATAGCAATGATTTTAACCTAGATAGAATAACATCATACCATATGTGAATTAATATATTGGAATACTCTCGACAAGTAAACCTATTCATGCTCTTAAGATTAGGGAGACACGATGTAGTCTAAAGTTGTACAAAGGAAGACAACGTTATATCTCTCTCCATGTTTTGTGGTTCAATGCAATTAATGTCTCCTTGTGAAGATGATTGATCGATACTCAACCAGAGATCATTTCATGTGATTGCTTTGTCAGCTCTCTGGACTCTTCCTCTCAATGGCATTACAGAGGGCTGTGGCTCAATTATCTTATCCTTTCTTTCTATTTAAAAACTCAGAGTAATCTGTTTTTTCTTATAATCTATTCAACCCCAAGTGGGTCTGCAGAATCCTCCAAAAACCCTAATTTTATAAGATCGAGTAATGGGACCCAACATTTGCAACTATCTGTATGATTGAGTCATGGGACGGTACAGAGTTGAAATTGTGTCCTAAACTGCTTCTCCATGCTTAGATGCTTACAAGGTGTTTGGTATAAGTTTTAATTTTTTTTAAATAAATTATTTAAATTTTTTTTGATATTTTTAAATTATTTTAATGTGCTGATGTAAAATTTTTAAAATAAAAATAAAAAATATTATTTTTATATATTTTTAAACAAAAATTATTTTTATATATTTTTAAACAAAAATTATTTTTAAAAACAATTTTAATCACACTAATTATATATCATTGCCAAGCTAATGCCATGAAAACAAACATGGTAGACATATTTCGAGGATCTATTTCAGGTTAGGGTGTAAATTAACCCTTAGATTTTCTTGTTCTTTTTCCTTTTTTTTTTTTTTCAAATTGACATGGCACGGCAACGTTTTGACCTTTGAGAGTTAACTAAAACTAGCACAAGGTTTCGAATCTAAAATATAAAGTTATAAACCAACACTGTCGGTGTAAATCTTTGTGCGAACATGCGACGTCAAGAGCTTGTGCGGAAAACAAGGGAAGTGAAGGTCTGTAGATGCATTTCTCTAGTCAGGATGATGGCCTAGGGCCCATTAGCTTGGAGGCACTAATCTTTGCATGTGGTCTGTCGCGGAAGAAGATAATTGTTTTAGATTATTGTTCCCTTATCCAATCCCCTGATTTTGTTTGTTTCTTGAATACTTGCAAATGTCTTTTCCCATTTTCTTTTTCTATTCCGAAATTAAAAAATATATATTAGTATAACTACTATATTATTATTATTATTATTGACATGCTGTGTTGGTGGTTAAATTAATTTTTATTAGTAAACTCATTTATGATTTTAAATAGCTTAAAAACCATTTAAAAATTAAAAATTGTTAAGATGTTAGGTGTTAATTACATGTTAGCTTTCAACTTGCAAGATTAGTTAGTTATAGTTATATGCAATTAGTTGCATGTGTTAGCAAGATAACTGCAACTACTAGTATTCTATAGTTAACTACTAGATGTATAAATAAACTTGATGCAACAATTCAATATATACAGAGAATTCCCTTTTGCATGTCAAATATTCCTAACAATTGGTATCAGAGCCTACCTAGAAATAATTGCATATAGCTAAAAGAAGTAAAAACCCAAGAAACTACAGTTTCTTGAAGAAAAAGATAACAAGAAGAGTACAAGTAAAAGAAGGCAAGCAGAAGAAGGATGGCTGGAGAATCAAGCAACTTTGTGCAACCAACAATTCCACGATTTGATGGCCATTACGACCATTGGGTTATGCTAATGAAAAATTTTCTTAGATCAAAAGAGTACTGGAATTTGATAGAATGTGGAATTCATGCAATAGGGGGAGAAGGAGGACAAACTGTGGCACAACAAAAGATACACAATAAAGAAAGACTAAAAGATTTAAAAGTCAAGAACTATCTCTTTCCAGCAATATATAGGACCATTATTGAAACAATACTCAACAAGGAGACCTCAAAAGACATTTGGGACTCTATAAAGAAGAAGTATCAAGGTTTTACTAAAGCCAGACGTGCCTAGTTACAGGCTTTGAGAAGAGAATTTGAGATTCTTGGCATGAAGGAAGGAGAAAAGGTTGATGACTACTTTGCTAGAACACTTACTATAGCAAATAAGATGAAAATCCATGGATAAAAAATGGAACAACATGTAATTGTTGAGAAAATCTTCAAGTCAATGACCTCAAGATTCAATTATATAGTCTGTTCCATAAAGGAATCTAATGATTCCTCGGTCGTGTCTATAGATGAAATTCAAAGTTGTATCATAGTTCATGAACAAAGGATGCAGGATCAGAAGGAAGAAGAGCATGCCTTGAATATCATCAATTCTGAGAAAAATGGAGGAAAGTATGAGTACAAAACTGAAGGAAAAAAGAGGTCTCAAGGAGGTTTCAGAGGAAGGGGTCGAGGAAGGGATAGGCAACCATATAACAAAGTCTTGATCCAATGTTACAACTGTCAGAAACTAGGACATTTCCAATATGAATGTTCTAGTAGAGATAAAAATGCTTACCATGTAGAATTAGATATGGAAGAAGTATTGTTGTTAATGGCCTACGAAGATATAGAGCAAACACAAGAAGAAGTTGTGTGGTTTCTTGACTCAGGTTGCAGCAACCACATGTGTGGTAATAAGAAATGGTTCTTTGACTTTGATGATCAGTTTTAAAGATATGTGAAACTTGGTGATAATTTAAGAATGTTGGCCATGGGAAAAGGCAATGTCAAACTACATATCAACGGAATGACACAGGTATTCACAGAAACATACTTTATACTTGAGATAAAGAACAATCTCCTGAGCATAGGTCAACTTCAAGAAAAGAACTTAGCAATTCTCATTCAAAATAACAAATGCAGAGTATATCATCACATAAGAGGCTTAGTTATGCAATCACAAATATTAATTAATAGAGTGTTTGCTATACATGCTATTACAATTACTCCTACATCAAACTGCCTGCAAGCAATATATGAAGACATCACATACATATGGCATTGTTGATATGGACATTTAAGCTTCAAGGGATTGAGAATCTTATCTGAAATGGAGATGGTCAATGGTCTACTTGCACTTAAAGAATTAGCAAAGGTGTGTGATAATTGCATGATAGGAAAGTAGAATAGAGAAATAATGCCAAAGACAAGCTCGTGGAGAGCATAAAAAAACTTTAACTTGTTCATGTCGACATCCGTGGACCCATCTCACCAGAATCAAATAATAGAAAAAGGTATGCACTCACTGATCACAGTAGAAAAACTTAGGGATATTTTCTGCCTGGAAAATCTGAAGCATTATTCATATTCAAGAAGTATAAACTGATTGTTGAAAGAGTTAGTGGGGAAAAGATTAGTTGCTTACGAACTGATAAAGGGGGAGAATTTACCTCAAATGAGTTCAACAACTTTTGTAACATGCATGGAATCAGCAAATAACTCACCACTCCCTATATCCCACAACAAAATATGCTTGCGGAGAGGAAGAATTGCACCATAATGAACATGGTGAGAAGCATGCTATCTGAGAAAGAAGTACCAAAGCAATTCTGACTAGAAGCAATTAATTGGTCCATATATGTGTTGAACAAGAGCCCCACCATAGCTGTCAAAAATATTACACCTGAAGAAGCATGGAGTAACATGAAACCCTGTGTTAATCATTTCAGGATATTTTGGTGTGTAGCTCATGTTCACGTACCTGACAATTAAAGAAAGAAACTTGATGACAGAAGCCTCAAATATGTCTTACTAGGGGTGAGTGAAGAGTCTAGAAGGCATACAAATTCTATGATCCAATTGGGAAGAAAATAGTAACCAGCAGAGATGTAGTATGTATGGAAAATGAGAAGTGGGATTGGGACAAAAATACAGAAGGGAAGCAACAAGGTGAGTTAGATTGGGAAGATAATGGTGAAAACACCACCACAATTGAAGAAAATAAAGACTTAGATGATGAACACATTAATGAGCAGAACAATGCATCATCATCAAGTGAGAGACCTGAAGAAGCATCATAGGTTCCTAATCAAGGGAGGAGCAGAAAGAAACTAACTTGGTTGAATGATTATGTGACCAGTGAAAAACTACCTAAAGAAGAAGAGTCACAGAATCTTGTCATGTTCACTTCAACTGAGGATCCAGCTACATTTGAAGAAGCATCTAAGAATGAGAAATGAAAAAAGGCCATGGATATAGAGATAAGTGCAATTGAAAGAAACAAAACATAAGAGTTAACCACTCTACCAGTTGGAGCAAAAACAATAGAAGTAAAATGGGTATTCAAAACAAAATTGAATGCAAAAGGAAAGGTAGACAAGCACAAAGTCAGACTTGTGGCAAAGGGATACTCTCAAAGACAAGGGATTGACTATAACGAGGTATTCACACTAGTAGCAAGGTGGGATACAATTAGAACAATTTTAGTTATTGCAGCTCACAAGAGATGGTATATCTTTTAGCTAGATGTCAAAAGTGCATTTCTGTATGGAGAGTTAGCTAAGGCAATTTTTTTCAATCAACCGCAAGGCTATGAGAAAAAGGGTGAGGAACACAAGATGTACAGGTTGAGAAAGACCTTATATGGACTTAAGCAAGCTCCTAGAGCTTGGTACAACAGGATTGAGAATTACTTTGTTAAAGAAGGCTTTGAAAAGTGTTTCTGTGAACACACATTGTTCATAAAAAATAGAGATAAAAGGAGGATATTGATAGTAAGCCTATATGTGGATGATCTCATATTTACAGCAAATAATGAAGACATGTTTCGAAATTTCAAAGCATCAATGATGAAGGAGTTTGATATGTCAAACCTTGGAAGAATGAGGTATTTTATGGGTGTGAAAGTCATACAAAATTCACAAGTCATCTTCATTTATCAATAAAAGTATGCTAAAGAGGTGCTCAAAAGATTTGGGATGGAACAAAGCAATGTTGTGCAGAATCATATTGTTCCAGGTTGTAAGTTGACAGCGAATGAAGATAATGCAACCAATGTGAAGGCTACAAAATATAAACAACTAATGGGAAGTCTGTTATATTTGATAGCTACAAGACCAAATCTTATGTATGTAGTTGGATTAATCAGTAGATACATGGAGAAGCCTTCTGAGATGCACTTACAAACTGCTAAACAATTTTTAAGGTACTTAAAGGGAATTGCAAATTTTAGGATTGTTTACAGAAAAGAAGATGAAGGACATCTAAAAGCATTTGCAAACAATGATTATGCAGGGGATGTTGATGATAGGAAGAGCACATTTGGATATGTGTTCATAATTAGAATAGGAGATGTTTCTTGGTCCTCAAAGAAGCAACCATTGGTGACATTATCCATAACAGAAGCAGAATCTATAGCAGCAACATCATGCGCATGCCAAGGGGTTTGGTTAAGAAGGATTATGGGGAAGCTGGGTCATGATCAATCTATGAGTACTATCATTTGTGATAATAGTTCAACCATTAAGCTATCTAGAAATCTAGTTTTACATGGTTACAGTAGACATATAGATGTTTGATTTCATTTCCTAAGAGAGCTTATAAGAGATAGAGTCATGGAATTAGTGCACTGAAGTACACAGAAACAAATGGTTGATATTATGACTAAACCCCTGAAACTTGACGGGATAAGCTTGGTATGTGTGCACTGTCCAAATTAAAATAAATGCATTAACGCAATTTAGTTCAAGGGAGGATGTTAAGATATTAGGTGTTAATTACATGTTAGCTTTCAACTTGCAAGATTAGTTAGTTGCAGTTAGTTGCATGTGTTAGCAAGATAAATGCAACTACTGGTACTCTGCAGTTAACTACTACATGTATAAATAAACTTGATGCAACAATTCAATATATACAGAGAATTCCCTTTTTGCATATCAAATATTCTTGACAAAAATCAACTTAAAACATAAAATATTTTTTAAAGCAATTTGATTATGAAAGTATACCTTAGGTGAACTCTCCTTATTAAATTAAAGTCATTTACACCAAGATTGATCATTTTAATAGTAAAAAATGGTTTCCACTGAGATTTTCTCTCTCTAGAGCTTGACATCTCTCCATATCTCCATCTCATCTCTCAGCCAAAAAACTAAAAAATAAAGAACATGAAGTATTGAACCAAAACTGAGTTATTTGGTTAGTGATAAAGCTGATAATATGTCAACCCTATTTTCAAAATCACGATGAAAATGGTCACTAGTCAATGAGCCTTATTTTTTAAATTACTATGGATAAGACCATTCTTTAATAGATATCATTTTCAAGATAATTCATAATGGAAAAATCATCTTGTCAATATGTTTTTTTAATCACCATAGTAAGGTCTTTTTAGCATTCATCACTTTTAAAATCACCATATGTTTAACAATCACATACAAATCTCTTTTTGAAATTTTCTAGGGCTTGTCCACCTTTTAATAAGGCTTGGTTTTTTTAAAATCACTTTGAAAAAGGTCAACTATTGATATGAGAATTCTGTCACATTATCCATATTTCAATCAATCATAGGAGGCCACCCTATTGAGATGGTTATTTTTCTTTTAATTCTTAGATGATCATCCTATAGAGATTACCTATTTTTCTTAAGTCCTAGGAGTCACCATTCTCCTTTATCAAGATGGTTGCTTTTCTTTTTAGTCAATTGATCATCTTGTTAAGATAGTCAATAGACCTTAGCAGTCATAGTGATCATCCTAACAAGATGATCAACATATAATTACCATATCAAAATCATTAGCCCTCAATAACCAATCTAATCCCCGTGTCAAGATAGTCATCCTCTCAATAATATTCAACTATTGAAATATATGGTTACCATTATTTTGTATTAGTTTGTATTAAGCACATGCCGTCACCATGTTAAGATAACCAATGTTTAAAGTTGCATCTTTTCTTTACAAGCTTGCAAAGTCAAGATATAAGTAGACTTGTATGTGTACATCTTTATCATACAAACATTGTAAAGAGATGATAGTTATCATCACCTCATCTTTTTATTTATGATTTGTTTTGGAAAAAAAAAACATAGGCTTGGAAAACCCAAACACACAAAGCTTGGGTCTATTAAGACAAAAAAAATTTAAAATGACAAATTAATAAATCAAACCTAAAACAATCTAGGTAGGACCACATGAATACATTACCCATATGTTTTCTTTCACATGCACTAGGAAGCATAACCTTGGAACCTTAACAAAATTGAGAGAGGTTTTAAGATATTATTGAAGTCTAGTTGTTGTATGTGGTCACCCTTCACTGTCATGTGCTTCTCTAAACCTATAATAAATATACACGTGTTAAAAATAAGTAAAAATGATGTTTAACGATAAAATAAAGAGAAAAGATCAAAATCAATTATATGAATTTAAAATTTTGACCAGGCTAGAATTGTCATTAATCAACTAAGAGAGTTCAAATAGTAAATAATGAAGTGATTAGACATCATAATTGATAGAGAAAAACAATTTACCACTAAAGTTTAAATGTATTTGAGATTCTAAAAGAGATAATCATATTCAAAGTGTGGGTCCTCACCAAAACAACTAGTGTACGTCATAGATTAACTTAGGATTTATATTGAATTTAGTAAAAGAGCAATTTAGTTTGTGTTAAGTTTAAAGTAACTCATATATATATATATATATATATAGGATTATGATAACCTATGTAGATAGGACTCAAACTTTATACCAATATAAATAGGGTCATACACTTATTGCAAACGATAATCAGCCCAATATATTTAATTTTGACAATTCAATTTTTTTCAAGTGTAAGTACTTTCTTTCTTTTATTTACATCTTTCCTTTATTTTTATAACTCATTTAAATTCCTATGATTTATTTTTTTCTTAAACTCTTGTTTTTTCTATTCAATGGTGGTTTTTAGAATAAACTTATTTATATAAGGGTTTGAGAGTTTAGAACCCTTAATTCATATTGAATTGAGATAGTTATCACCTTATCATAGGTTAATTCCTATGTTCTATGTAAAATTAATTGACAACATATAAATTGACATGTATGGTGGAACAAGATTCAATATCTATTTTAAAAGACATTAAATATGCTTTTAAGAAAAGCACAAGTAAAATAGTCACTATTATAGTAGATGAACAATTAATATAAGCGAAGGAGGCCAAATTCTTAGCTATTAAGAGCTTGATAATTCATCATCTCCTTTAATTTTACTAGATCATCCACTATTTTATGTACTTATAGATTTGTTCTTTGTCTAATAACAGGGTTTTCTTTTTCTAATTTATTATTATAACTCTTTAATTCATTTGGACATAACCTTAATGTCCCAATATAGTCCCTCATGTTTCCATTAATTTCAATGGGATTATCACCATCAATCATATTTTAATCTATTGACACCTCATACACAAAAATATATGTATCTTTTCTATGTATTTGGTAGTGTTGTTTGATGGTCACAAACAACTATGAAAAATTTTAGTCAACCAAACTTTCTTCTAAATAAGCATCTTATTATAACCTATAAATCTTTCTATCATTGATAAAATGGCTCTCTATATAAAGATAATGGATATAACAAACATGATAAAAATGATGGTTAATTCACTAATGATAGATGCATGGTTATACAACAATGATATTGGTCTAGTCTAATTCAAGTGCATGGATAACGATGGTCACCTTATTGAATTCCCAATATATTATATTTTGAGAAAAAAGATAACATGTATGAAGTGATTTATATCATATTTTTATTGTTCAAATACCCTACAAGGGGAAGAAAATGAATAGAAATTTGAAACATGAGATTATATAAGTTATAGCTTAATAGCATGTGAGGCTTTTAAGAAAGTGTGTAGACATATTAAACACCAATATATTAGAAATTTAATAGATCACATACATTAAGAACTATTAGTCAAAAGTTAAACTTTCATTATTAAGTAATACTTGATTAAAATAAATTTTAGAAATTAAGGACTAAGATAATTAATACAAGGATTATATTTCTAGACCTAGAAAAAACAAGTAAGGACTTAATTGAGTTAATTTTTAAAGTTATCCTGAATTAATATATGGGTATTATTAAAGGCCTACATTGATATTTTAATAATTTATAGGGTTTTTTTTTAGATTTTTCTATAAATAGGAAGGTATGCCTTTTATTTTGAAATATGTTATTTGTTAGATAAAAAAACTATATAAATCATAGAATATAGAGTTAACACTCTAGACAAAACAATCTCTTTTTTTTTTTTCTACGTAGAGATTTCTCAATGATGGTTTATGTGGTTTATTATTGGATACGAGACAATTGTACAACTTGTGATTTGTGATAGCCCAACTCTTAAAGAAGCATTCAATACAAAAAAAAGATCAAATATTTAGATAATAAATCCCGAAACAACTTTAGATCCGTTTGATGGGATTCTAGAGACTTTGAATAATTTTTTCTATTGTTTTTGGTACACGTATACATTAATGAATCCAATAGTAGATACTTCCTTAAAAAGACTATGAATCCTAAGATATGTACTAGTTATATAGCTCTAAATAAAATATTGGTTATCCTTAAGGAAATGCTAAAATCATTCTTACCTCATCATCTTTTTTATGCATACCCTTAACTATCCAAATTATATTTTATCTTATTGACGAGTTATTTATTGGTTGTTGATGTTCATAAAGTTAGCATCGCACCATGAATTAAGAGTCTCACAACTAGATGATTTATTTATTTATAAATATTTGTTTATCCTTTTATCATTATCATTTATTTATTTTACAAAACATTGCAAAGAATAATATGCCCGTCTCACTTTGATCTCTACTTGGAGGAGACTTGTAAACTTATTATTGAATAAAAGAACTATCTTCATGTGAGCTATTAAAAAGCTTCTATTTTTTTCAAAAATGCATAATTATTCATGGTCACAACAAAGAACGGACCCTGCAATCTCTTTGAAATGTTTCGAAAGAGTGACGGTTTGGGTATTTTTTGAAAATAAGGTTGAAATGTTTTCAAAATAAGCTAAGAAGAAAGTGTATACATAGGGTTTTACAAAACTGTTCTCACTTCAAATGTTGAAAAAATACTTTAGCACCATGATTACCTAAAAGAGATAATATCAATAATCCTCTGCCCTTCAAGAGATAATTGTCTGCAAGAATCCAAATTTGTTTCATAGTTGTTGTCTCATTCCATGTTTTGATTCGTTTGATACCAAGTCCTCTTTCTTTGAAGGAAAGCATATTGCATTCCAAGCAACCTTGACTACCGCTGTGGTAAGGGAGTTTTTTTTTTTTTTTTTTTTTTCCATAGGAAGGTAGCGAGGGTGTGCTTTCTATTTTTCTGACGGTTGATCGAGCAGGGTAGAAGGAACATTGATGTCCAGTACACTTAATATTGATTTTATTAGCTGAAGAGATATGTTAGGGAAGCTGAGGTTCATCACTTGATTTTGAAAAAGATTCGATCCACCAAGGGAATGCAATCTGCATGGAAGAACTTCACAGTTATTGATTGTATTTCAATTAGTTGTAACTAACTCTAGTCTAAGAGGAGAAGATGTGATTGAATTCTCTAGGGTAGTTACAAATCAGTTACAGGTTGTTAAAAATGTGTAACGCATGTTTATGCCCAAACAGTATATTATAAGGGCATTTCATCAAATACAAGGCAGGCAATTGGAAAACTGTTTACCTTTCTTCTGCATATATTCTCTTCTCCAATTCTCTGTGTCTCCTTCCTCCCTCTTCAATATCAAACGAAGTTTACCTGCAAATCACAGTTAAACATGCAAAATCAAACACTTATTGTGAGAGCTGCTAGAATGAATTCCTAGCTAACTGTATCAAAAGTTTTTCCAAGGTCTGCTTTCAAAGCACACCTTGCTGGTCCTTTGTTTAGGTGATAGTTATGCATTAGCTCTTGTGTAAGAAAATTGACATCTGAGATCTGTCTCTCTAAAAGGAAGATGGATTGGGAAGGGCTACTGACTTCTGACAAGGCTGCCTTCAATCTTGTGACTAGCAGCTTGGAGATGCATTTATAGAGACAATATTACAATAAAAGACTGGTCTGAAGTCATTTATGCATGTATGTTTTTTTTTTTTTTTTTCTTTCTATTTTGGGATTAACACAACAAGAAAGGTGTTATGGAAGAAGTATCGGACTACTAATTTAATGAAGTCTGCTCTAATAATGTTCCAGCTTTTTTTTGAAGAAAAGAGCAGTGTCTCCATCAGGCCAGGGGATTTGTCATGTAAATATGGTGAATAGTGCGAACTCGATCTCTTCATTAGTGAAAGGTTGGACTAGAGCAGTGCGTGATGCTTTTAATATGATGTTGGGGTATATGTGAGGTAGTTCACTCACAGTATTGTGCTGTCATTTCAATAGTTCTTGAGGATCATGGATTTGATTACCTTCCTCATCCTTTAATCTGTGGATTTTGTCCGTGGCTCGACGGTGCATCAATGATTTTTGCAAGAATTTTGTGTTCCTGTCCCAAAGCTGGAGCCATTAGATTAGCATTGACTTGGTCTGCCAAGCTATGCTGAATCGAGAATTCACGAGTCATAACAAAACAAAATTCACAAATTTTGAACCAATCAAACACCACCACGACCAGTGGGCTCGCCACTCGAGATGGCGAAGTTTCCCGATAAATGCACTGTTGGAATGGATAAATTTTTTGTTTTTTAGGTACTTTGTCGAGGAGCACATTTATTTTTCTCTTTGACTACCTCTACCCTGTTATAGATCATAACGTCCCTCGGAAAAATAGCGCTCATTTTTTTTTCCTTTCTTCTAAATAACTCTCACCTTCTCCAATCATTTTCTTTTTCGTTTCCAAACTAGATAAGAAATGGTAGAATCATCTATAATTGCTCGCGGGCGGTTGGCCGTGCTCACAGCTCATTTACTCGGAGCGCCCCTCGAATCGTCGGAGGACTCGGACTTCCAGCGGTGGTGCGTGTCTGCTCAAGTCCCTCCTCCTGGAGATCTCAAGGGCGTGTTAACTGTGATCGATGAGAGGACTGGTAAGAAATACCAAATTCAGGTCTCTCAAGACGGGACCGTCAAAGCCTCTGATTTCAAGAAGGTATGATTTTTTATTATTATTATATCATAATTTAATTCAATTTCGAATTATCAGGCATTAATTTTGATTGATTGGTGGTGAGGATGCAGATCTCAACAGGAAAGATTGACAAGGGGCTGAAATTGTATGATCCAGGATATCTGAATACTGCTCCTGTTGTTTCAAAGATTTCATATATAGATGGTGATGAGGGTGTCCTTAGATACAGAGGGTACCCTATCGAGGAATTGGCTGAGAGCAGTACCTTTTTGGAAGCAGCCTACCTCATTTGTCAGTACACATCCTTTAATTAAAAGACTAACTTGCTATTTATTGTACGGTGATTAAGTTCTTAAACAATGTTTGTTTTCCGTTTCAGTGTACGGAAACTTACCGTCTCAGAGTCAGTTAGCAGACTGGGAATTTGCTATTTCACAACATTCAGCTGTACCTCAGGGTGTTTTAGTGAGACTCTCTCTATCTCCCCCTATACCTGTGTTTTCGTCTTTGAGCAATTGTGACAACATAGACTTTGGTTTCCCCTATGTTTGAACTTTACCCCAATCACCAATCGAAAACAGTTTCTTACATTTTTTGACGGGAAATTGTAGTTAAAATTCTGGGGCATCCGTTTGGGGCTTCAAAACGTGCCCGTTGTTTCTCTCCGAAGGACTTACAGAACATCAAACACTATGTATAAAAAGATCCTTCAAACTGTTTGAGATTTAGGTGTACCAATTTATTTTCTTAAGAGAAAAAAACTGTTCTTTTCTTCCTTTTGAAACTTCAATCTAATGCCTTAGAATTTTAGTTGGTAATGTTCCTTGAAAACATAAGGTTTAACTGTTTTGTGGGGTGATTGAGGTAAAGTTGAAACGCAGGGAGGGTGAGTGATTAAAAGAATATAGTTTTGGGAGCTGATTGATAAACTAGGTATACTTGTGGGAGGCAAAATGAAGTGAACCCTTTAATCTGAGCATTTTTTTTTTATCATTATTAACTGAATTTTGCGCAGTGGAACTCAAATGCAAAATAAACCTCTGCAAAATATAATAATATAATCTAGTGTTTCTTCTTCTATTATCAAAGGATACACTGTGGGTGCTCAAATGACATTTTATGCTTTTACATCCTAGCATTCATGATTTTACTTGGTAAAGGGAAATGTGACTAAGACGGATTTCTTAATTCATTCACTTGGGAATTTGAAAGTGAACTTTATGGCATGCTTTTGATGGAAGCAACGTGCTTCTCTTATTTCCTTGTTTGAAATTGTTAAAACACATATAAGCCTAAACTAGGAATTGAGAATTGTCAAGATAAGGTTGTAAGTTGTATATAGAGAAAAAGACATGCCCAGATCCTTTTTGCAGTGCGAGAGCATCTTAAACATTGTGTGCTGACACTCTAGAATATGCAGTTTTATGGCTCAAAGCATGCTGAACTCTTCGACTTTCTGCAAAAACTGAAGCTACATAGTAATGCATTGTGATACAAAATGGTGAACATGCCATTTTGTTTATTGTATAATTCTTTGTCTACTATTTCATAAGGCCTTTTCACATTACCGGGGTTTCAAAACATGCCTGTGGCCATGGTAATTGATAATGGCAGTTTTGGGGGGAGAAGTTTATGTAAATGGGTACTGTTAATGCTAATTTTGAGTTTTAGCCGACAATGCTTTATTATTTATTAAGGTTTCATGTAGAAATGCTTAGGGGTTTTGATTTAAGGAAAGTGTTTGCATTTTTTTATATGATCTAGTGATGTGCGAGATGATTAGAGCTTTGCATCCACCAAAATGGTGAGTATAGTGATGAGGAAAAGGGAAGATAATTGTCATCTCACCCGAGAAGAAGAGACAAAAAATGTGAAGACAAACTATGTAGTATAAGGCTGGGGTTTTAAAATGCATATTATTTTTCATGCTAAAGGATTTTGGTGTTGACTGTGGTAGAAGGTCTTCTTTAAGGAAAATGCCATGTCATTTTAACCTTTACAGTCTATATACAAGTCCTTTCTGTTGTGGTTTATTATTTATTTATTCTGAAAAGGATTGATTAAAATCAAATAAAGTCGATCCAAATCATATAATACGATATAGGGAGAAAGGTACCGCCATTGCTTTAATTAATGTATAAAAAACTAATTAAGCAATTGATCAAATTAATACGATAACATCATGCAAATAATTGAAGTAAACTAACTAAAGTTGATAAGATTTAATTAAAATTCGAATTAAATATTCATTTTTGATCACCTTGATCTTAAGTTACAATTGCTTGGCTTGAAATTCATTTGTAGCTGTTTGCTTTAATAGGAAGAAGTCCTGTTACAAGTTAATCAAGGCTTAATTTCCTAAAAGTTTTAGAATTTGTTTTGCAGGATATTATACAGGCAATGCCTCATGATGCACATCCAATGGGGGTGCTAGTCAGTGCAATGAGTTCTCTCTCCATCTTTCATCCTGATGCTAACCCAGCTCTTAGAGTAAGTTCATAGATTAGCTTAGCTTGAACACTTTGAGCTTCATGTTTGTGTGACATATTCAGCTCTTGTTTGTTCTATATCTCTTTTTTTTCCCAAGAAGATAAAAAGAGTACTTGAACTTACTAACAGTGGTAATAGTTTTTGTGGCTTGAAATTGTTGCCTGGCTGCTGAAGTGATTAGCTTGGTTGTTACGATGTGGAATGAAATTTAGATTTCTCTATCCATGGCTTGTTTTTTCTTTTTCTTTCCATTATTTTTAGTTCTTTCGAGTGGATGTGTGGGCATAATGTTCGTTTATCATTCGCGCTTGTTGCAATTGAACTTATCGTTCTCATGTATTTTCTTCCATAAATTTATTTGATGCAGGGGCAAGATCTTTACAATTCAAAACAAGTGAGAGACAAACAGATTGCACGCATTCTTGGAAAGGTTTACTCAATTCAATTTTCTTCTCTTGGACCTGAGAACATGTGTTTTATGAACTACCTATTAAGAAACCATCTCACCTACAAGCTTAAGCTTTTAGATGAGATGGTTTTCTTACATGGTATCAGAGCATGGTTCCTTGACATGGTATCAGAGCTCACTACTTTACCTACAAGAAGTCCCTCCCGCTCGCGTGATGTGGCGTCACATATCCTAATTCGTTGGACAATTGGAGGACATGTAGTGATACGAATAGCCAGAGGGGCCATAAGGCGGTCGTGATTCGTCATAACCCGGGCAAGCCAATAAGTTTGTCCAAGCCCAAAAGGATGAGGGCCAGTGCAGACAATTGCCTCCATATTAGCTAGCATGTACTCTATGACTTGACCGGTAGTATCAGTCCTCAGTGTATTGATGCATGACCTCGCGATGCTTTCCATCTTCGGGTGTTTTGTACAAAATGTATGGTCCTTGTTCAGGTGAAATAGGCGAACATTGCTAAGATGTTTGCGCATAGAGTGATGAGTGGACGCTCATGGGAGGTATCGTAATCAATGACTCTCTGCCGATCATCTCTGGATGAGATAGTTGTAATGAACCTATACTTTCGGATGCAACGAGTGCTTAGAGCGGGCAGGACACCACATCCCAGCCCATACACCCTCACCCGCGCAGCTAAACCACATCCCCTGGTTTGAGTTAGATTGGCCGTTGCGCAACATTGAAGAGAATAGGGTTGCAGCTTG
This sequence comes from Salix caprea, assembly GCA_964035475.1. NCBI lineage: Eukaryota > Viridiplantae > Streptophyta > Magnoliopsida > Malpighiales > Salicaceae > Salix > Salix caprea. The sequence goes on along the minus strand of OZ037743.1, from coordinate 23,557,613 downwards.
TTCCGTAGTTGTTCAAATGGCACTGGGACTGCAGCTTGCCAAGTACAATCTTCGACAGATATATCGGGCTCATAGAGTATGCCAAAGTCTCTGATATCATAGTTGAATTGGAGGCGCTGGCTAAATGCTCTCATTATCATATCCGCGTAGTTGCGGTCCTCTATACAACTATCTTGCAATGTATACCATGTATCAAGTGTCCAAGCCGTGAAGCGTTCACCTAAAGGCGTAGGTTCGTAAGTCGTGACACCTGCTCTCACTTCTTCTGCTGAGCTAAGAGGTATGATTACTGCACGAATCTGCTGATAAGTCATAGACGCCACTCTCTTGTAGCCATTCTCATTGCAGGCTACAGGAGAGCGGCGTCTATAACTTATCAGCAGATACATGCACTAATCATACCTCTCAGCTTAGCAGAAGAAGTGAGAGTAGGTGTCGCGACTTACGAACCTACGCCTTTAGGTGAACGCTTCATGGTCTGGACATTTGATACATGGTGTACATTGCAAGATACTTGTATAGAGGACCGCAACTACGTAGATATGATAATGAGAGCATTTGTCAGCGCCTCCAATTCAACTGTGATATCAGAGACTTTGGCATACTCGATGAGCCCGATATGTCAGTCGAAGATGGTACTTGGCAAGCTGCAGTCCTAGTGCCATTTGAACGACTATGGAACAAGGTGCAACCCTATTCTCTTCAATGTTGCGCAACGGCCTATCTAACTCAAACCAGGGGATGTTTTTTAGTTGCGCGGGTGAGGGTGTATGGGATGTGGTGTCTTGCCCGCTCTAAGCACTCGTTGCATCCGAAAGTATAGGTTCATTACAACTATCTCATCCAGAGATGATCGGCAGAGAGTCATTGATTACGATACCTCCCATGAGCGTCCACTCATCACTCTATGCGCAAACATCTTAGCAATGTTCGGCCTATTTCATCTGAACAAGGACCATACATTTCGTACAAAAAACCCGAACATGGAAAGAATCGCGAGGTCATGCATCAATACACTGAGGACTGATACTAACGGTCAAGTCATAGAGTACATGCTAGCCAACATGGAGGCAATTGTCTGCACTGACCCTCATCCTTTTGGGCTTGGACAAACTTATTGGCTTGCCCGGGTTATGGCGAATCACGACCGCCTTATGGCCCCTCTAGCTATTCGTATCACTACATGTCCTCCAACTGTCCAACGAATTATGATATGTGACGCCACATCACTCTATGCACAAACATCTCTGGATGGGATAGTTATAATGAACCTATACTCTCGAATGCAACAAGTGCTTAGAACGGGTAGGACACCACATCCCAACCCATACGCTCTCACCCACCCAACTAAAGCACATCCCCCAATTTGGGTTAGATTAGTCGCTGCGCAGCATTGAAGAGAATAGAGTTGCAACTTGTTCCGTAGGCGTTCAAACGGCATTGAGTTTATAGTTTGCCAAACACCATCTTCGGCTGATATATCAAGCTCACCGAGTATGCCAAAGTCCTTGATGTCACAGTTGAATTGGAGGCGCTGGCTAAATGCTCCCATTATCATATCCGCGTAGTTGCGGTCCTTTATACTTGTATCTTGTAATTCATAACATGTATCAAGTGTCCAAACCATGAAGCGTTCACCTAAAAGCGTTGGTTCGTAAGACGCGACACCTGCTCTTCTTCTAGTGAGCTGAGAGGTATGATTAATGCACGGATCTGCTAATAAGTCTTAGACGCTGCTCTCATCAACAGATCCGTGCGCTAATCATACCTCTCAGTAGAAGAAGTGAGAGCAAGTGTCGCGACTTACGAACCAGCGCCTTTAGGTGAACGCTTCATGGCTTGGACACTCGATATATGGTATACATTGCAAGATACTGGTATAGAGGACCACAACTATGCGGATATGATAATGGGAGCATTTAGCTAGCGCCTCCAATTCAATTGTAACTTCAGAGACTTTGGCATACTCGATGAGCTCAATATGTCAGTCGAAGATGGTGCTTGACAAATTGCAGTCTCACTGTCGTTTGAACGATTATGGAACAAGTTGCAATGTTATTCTCTTCAATGCTGCGCAACGACCAATCTAACCCAAACAGGGAGATGTGCTTTAGCTGTGTGGGTGAGAGCGTATGGGATGTGGTGTTCTGCCTGCTCTAAGCACTCGTTGCATCCGAGAGTAGAGGTTCATCACAACTATCCCATCCAGAGATGATCGACAAAGAGTCATTGATTACAATACCTCCCATAAGCGTCCACTCATCACTCTATGCACAAACATCTTAGCAATGTTCGGTCTAATTCACATCAACAAGGACCACACATTTCCTACAAAGGACTCGAACATGGAAAGAATCGCACGATCATATATTTAGTTTGTTAATTTTGTGATTTATTAATACCTCCTGCAGCTCCAGGAATTAATGCTTCTCCATTGGATCTCTTTTCTCTTGTAAGCCTTAGAATAGTCAACTTGAATAAGATCCATACAAAAAGAAGTTGTTTCACCTCTCTTTTTCCCTATAAAAGGAATGTTAATCCATGCATAATTCCTCCGAACCCTAAGAGTAATCACAGAACAAAGTGTTTCACCATTGCTGCCTTCGTTGTTACAACTCTCTACTTCTCCTCCGTTCTAATCTCTACATATTCTTAGACGTCGAGGTCAAGGGTTACTATGACACTTGTCGGGTTGAGTTTCAGTCCAGGATTAGCGACGCAATTCCAGGTGAGGCAAAAGAGGAAATATAATGATGATGAAGATTTAATTAATCAATTTTACGCCTCAAAAGGAAGGAAACCCATTTCTTTGAGTATGTTTGCACATTCTGGTTGAGCCACCTTCTTCATGTACCCAAGAGCATTGGCATATCAGAGTTTATCCACCACTCCAACATTCTTGGTGAGGAGAATCCTTGCAGAATTAACACTCTAGAATGGTTCATTGCAATCGGCTATGGGGCTCTCCACCAACCTAACCTCACAGATATCTTCCTCGTGATCTCCCACCACGAGTAGGCGGTATGTACCACTGTTGTCAGTTGCACCCTCCACGGTATACGTCAATGTGTTATTCTCATGGTTGTTGCATACCAATTTCACCTTAGCACTTGCAATGTCAACAACATCCTGTGATGCAATAATAACTTGGCCTAGTAAGTCAAGCAGTCCGACTTGATCCAAAGTGTTGATATACTTTCCTAAGCGCCCTTCCACGTCCTAACAAGTCCCTTCGCTTCCCTCCACATTTTGGAGGCTCATAGCATGACCCAATCCATATCTTGCGTTGCGATCATCCTGGTGAGTTACCAGAATATATCACACTACCATTGGCATCACTAGATGTATGGCGGTTAGGACATACTCTGGCACTAACGCATGGATGGCTGTGCTGTAAAGCGCCGCAAGAGAGGAGAACAAGGGTGGGGCACGACGAATCTGTTGTCAAAGAACCATTTCGCCTAAAAGCTTAAGTTTTTAGGCGAGACTCTAAAATATAATTTATATTATTCTCTAACACACTCCCTCAAGTAAAAGCTTTTGGGCTTAAAACTTGCACGGATCTACACTACCTTGCGCTTGATTTTTATCAAATAAAATGATAGTGGTGAGATCCGAACTTGTGACCGCTGGGTCAATAGGGTTCTGATACCATATTAAAAAACCATCTCACCTAAAAATGATAGTGGTGAGATGGTTTTTTGACACTACCCACTGCTGCCAGACTCTGATTTGCATCTTTTATATACATGTTTTTCAGCTTAAATTTGTTTGTAGCATTTAAGCAAATATGGTTTCACTGCCTTAGTCATAATCTGTTGACTGGTGAATGCCTTAGTCATAATCTTTTGACTGGTGAATGTAAACTGTGATATATTGCAGGCACCAACCATTGTTTAAGCAAATATGGTTTCACTGCATTAGTCATAATCTGTTGACTGATGAATGCCTTAGTCATAATCTTTTGACTGGTGAATGTAAACTGTGATATATTGCAGGCACCAACCATTGCGGCAGCAGCTTATTTAAGGTTGGCTGGTAGACCTCCAGTTCTGCCTTCTAGCAACCTTTCTTATTCAGAGAACTTCCTATACATGCTAGACTCATTGTACGTCATCTGGTCAACTATTCTTATTGCTATCTGGATAATTATAAATAATTCTGTGAGAATTTGTTCTCATCGATGGTATTTCTGCATGTTTTAACACTATACACTATACTCTTGTCATTTTTGTTTATATTTTCATTTTCATTTTCTTTTGAAAGGGCATTGCTAAATGTGTTTTTATTTCTTTGTAGTATTGTAGTAGGCTCAATAAAGCTACAGAATGATATACAAATAGTGCCTCTTTTTTGTATCAAGATTTATTTAATTTTTGATTTGTGGATTTTTCTATGTCATTTTACATAATTAAGATTTCTTTTTCCTGGACTTGCAGGGGCAATAGGTCTTATAAACCAAATCCTCGACTGGCTCGAGTTCTAGACATACTTTTCATACTGCATGCAGAACATGAAATGAATTGCTCCACTTCAGCTGCTCGACATCTTGCATCCAGGTAACTATCTTACACAAATAAAGCAGCCCTCTGTATCGTCTCACTTTCATTTTCTGAATTTGCAATGGCATAGATGTGTACACTGCTGCTTTTTCTAGGGTTGTAAGCTTGTAGTAAAGCAGCCCTTTCCTTTTCTTATTTTCCTTTTCTGAATTTGCAGTGGTGTCGATGTATACACTGCTCTTGCTGGGGCTGTTGGAGCATTGTATGGTCCTCTTCATGGTGGAGCAAATGAGGTTACCATAATATCAAGTTTTTTCTTGGTTATTTTATCCGTAACTAAAACTAGCCTGCCCGACATTTTCTAGCATTTTGTTTTATTCTGCTGCTAGAAACCTTTTTCTGCTTCATTGATTGTTATAGGCTGTGCTTAAGATGCTGAGTGAGATTGGAAGTGTTGAAAACATTCCAGATTTCATCGAAGGTGTGAAGAACAGGTGATTATTTATTTCAATCAAGTAGATGTATGTCTGACACAAACTTCATGAATACTCTGCTTGCAAATGCTTTTATTCCATTAGAAAGTTTTGATTAATATTATTGGGCATCTCCATTCCCCAGGAAGCGAAAGATGTCAGGTTTTGGGCATCGTGTGTATAAAAACTATGATCCCAGAGCAAAAGTCATTAAGAAATTGGCAGAGGAAGTGTTTTCCATTGTCGGTCGGGATCCTCTTATCGAGGTAATTTTCCACTCCATTATGTGGCAGGAAGGGGGAGAGGGGCGTTGGGTTGAATGCCCCTGTTTTTTAAGCTGCTTTGAACTCTCATAGACCTTACACTTGCGAGTCATGCCTTCGAAATAAGCACACCAAGTTGGGTGCTAAAATTAATGCCAAAAATTGTCGAAGAATATGAAGGGAGAAAAACCCAAATAACACGATTTTGAAGCTATCTTGTGTGATGCCCTATCCTTGGCTCGAGATCAGCGATCAAGTTTTTTGGTGTTGTGTCGCATCTGGATAAATATTAAAAAGTAGTTTATTATATTGGACAAGAGCCATGTTGGGTTGAGAGAGTGTATCACCTCTATTATTTAAAGCTACTTCTCAATGAGAATATCTATTATTAATAGGAATATTATTTTGTAAGAAAAAATAGGTTAAAACTTAAAAGAGCATTTCCTCATATTCTTGAAATAATGAAGGCACAATTGATAGTTTATGTTTTCATGGGTGATGTAGGAGGGACAAAAGAAATTGAACCTTTTTGGAAAAAGAATTTAAAATATGGACTGATTGGTGGGTGGTCTAAAATGATGATAGAACTTATTCCTACTCTTATTGTTAAATTGAACTTTTTAATACTTTTCCCAAGCGTCTAATGGAGGGCGCTCCCTTGTGTCCTTACAATAGATTTATTTTGCTCAGAATTGTTATGCATCAATTGTGGCTTAACCATATGTTGGGAATTTTGACATTTGTTTGTTTTTCCTTTTTCAAAGTAATGAAAAAATTAGTTGTACAATAGATAGTAAGATTGTGTTGCGTATCCAATTTCTTTATGCATTTTTCTTTTTTGTGGTGTTTGCAGGTAGCGGTTGCCTTGGAAAAAGCTGCTTTAGCTGATGAATATTTTGTTAAGAGGAAGCTGTATCCAAATGTTGATTTCTATTCTGGGTTAATATATAGGTACAGAAAGATATAATCAATTTTGCAACTCATAGTGCAGTCTATGCTTAAGATAAAGAAAATGACTCCTGGAGGCATTGAAAAGAATTTCTTTTTCCTCAAGCTTAAAACGTCTGTGACTGGAATTCTTGTTAACAGGGCAATGGGATTCCCAACAGAGTTTTTCCCTGTCTTATTTGCAATTCCTCGAATGGCTGGTTATTTAGCCCACTGGAGAGAATCACTGGATGATCCTGATACAAAGATAATGAGACCACAACAGGTTACTTCCTAACACCTTCCTGAATTTGTTTTCCTTAGTAAACATCAAGCTTTTCTTGAGCCCTAAAGTATGGACGATCAAGTTGGTTTTTCTTGTGCAAGAAAGCTATTCTACTATATTGACTAGCCGGGCTAATAAACCATCAATGGAACTGTAAGTCATTCAATTCTTTGAGGTACCAAGTTTCTCCTTTGGTAAAATGTGGAAAGAGAATTCCTTGATTGGCTTGTAGTATTTTATTGCTGGAGTGGCCTAAAAGAAAGTAATGTATACAACTGTTTTCAACCCTATCTGTTTGTCAAGGCAATACCATCTTTCTTCTTAGTTATTGGCTTACGCTTCTTCTTTATTAATCGGGCCTGTAACTTTGTCAAAAAAAAGAGGATGGCCTAGTCAGTTTATTGGCTTTTTACATGATCAGTTTTCAGTTAGCCATATAATCATCACCATCACACATCCACGTGACAGTATAATATTTGATAAAAAAATACACAATCCGTAGCTGAACCAAATACTGTGTGACCTTCTAGGTAGGATTCCTTTTCTGTTTATTAACTCTTTGTATGCACTGTTTCTGGAAAGAAGGTTTATATGCCACTTTGCACGCAAGGCTTCATCCATTTTTCTTTTTTGCAATTACGTATGCTTCTGGCTGCTGTTTCGGAATATGTGATACCAGTCATCTGTTTGGTGATTCAGGTTTACACCGGGGAATGGTTGCGACATTATTTGCCACTCAAAGAACGGATGGTACAAACCGATGCAGATAAGCTTGGCCACGTTTCCATTTCAAATGCCTCCAGGAGACGACTTGCTGGATCTGGGGTTTAGCTCATGACTGGAGTTATATAGTTCAAGGATAAGAAAAAGGAAATAAATTATAGGATGAATAAATGCACCTCTGTCCAGGTTTCTTCAACGTCAAGCATGGTATGAGTTTTTGTTTCGGTGTCTATCAGGTCATAAACTGACAACACTGTACTATCTGTGTTTGTATTCACAGACAAACTTTACATAATTAATATTTGCAATTACAAGATATCCATTGAATATTTCACTCGGTACGGTGGCCTTGTCCATGTATCCTTTTTTTTATTAAGCTGATATTCACTATAGTAACCTAGTCTAAGGGTTAAGTAATGGATTGGATTGGGTAGGTTTATTAATTAAAATTTACCTGATTTGATTTGTTCATTGATCAAGTAAGTTAATTTAAGTTGATTTTATTGATCGATCGAGTCAGTCTAGGTTGATTTTTTAAGTTATATGACTTGGGTTAGGTTCGGCCAAATATCTAATTAACCTTTTGAGCTGGACTGGGTTTAATAGCTGAAATAAAAACGAATGATATTAATAAAGAAATATTACAAATATTTAATATATCAAATTTAAAAATTAGAATAGATAAATTGATCTCACATTGTATGGAGTGAATTCATCGCTATTTAACTAACAAATCAAATAATCCTCGTGTTGCTATAAATTTATAATTATATATATTGAATATCCATAACTCTTGAGTTTAGTCTTTTTAATTTTCATGACCCTTGAGTTCATTTCCTTCTTCTATAAATATATCAACTTGTCTTGTTTTATAAGAACTTGAAAAAAAATAAAAGAATTCATAATAAAAAAAGTATTTCTCTCGTCTCTTTTAAGATTCATTTTGAATATTTATACTCTTATATGTTAATTATTTATTCTTTTTATAGCATGTTATAAGCACGATTATTATGTGGTTTATATCAATTTTAATATATTTTCTTTTCATTATTGTAAAAAAAAATTAACAAATTTTCTTTCACTTTTATTCATAGAAAAAGATTTATATTTCCTGAAGAATTAAATAAATTAAAAACAGTTCCTAAAAAACTTGTATTGCAAGTTCCTGGGGAATTAAATAAATTAAATACAGTTCCTCATGAACTAGTATTTCTAGAGCTAAATATATAGTCTTAAAAGACTGATTTTTTTTCTTTATATTCATGATTTTATTTAATAAGTTATTTCTTGTTTTTAGAGATAAAGATAATGTCAAATCTAACAAAACTTGAATTTATCACTCTTGATATCTTTAAATATAATTATTTGTCATGGATCATTGATGTCGAGATTTATCTGAAAGTTATGAATCTTGGAGAGACCATTAAAGAAGGAGATAATATGTGGTGCAATCTAAATGAATGATATGGCCACCAAAAATTTACCATACTTCCTCAAGCTTATTATGATTGGTTGCACCTAAGGTTGTAAGTTTTTAAATCGGTTAGTGAATATAATTCTGTATTTTTTAAATCACCTCACGGCTAAAATTGTGTGGTGAAGATATCATAGAATACCAAATGTTAAAGAAAATATTTTTTTTACTTTTCATGCCTCAAACATTGTTCTGCAACAACAATATAGATAATGTAATTTCAAAAGGTACTTGGAACTAATTTCATGTTTTCTAATGGCTGAACAAAATAATGAGCTTTTGATGAATCATTGGGTTCCAAACCATTCCTTGAAATAAATGGAACATTTGTCCAAAAGACAAGAAAGAACCCAGGATATAGGTGTGGAAAAAATAAATGAAAAATAAGGAGATAATCCTTCTAAAAGCAGCCCATAATCCACAAGAAAGTAGAGACAAAATGAACTCAAACAAGAAAAGGGCAAGAATTTGCATAAACCGGAAGATAAGTGTCTTAGGTGTGGTGTGCATGGTGGTGTACATGTCGTACACCAAAACATCTTACAGGTTTATATCAAGCCTATGTAACAATATACAGTTGAGACTAATTTTATTCATATAGATGATTATGAAAATCATAATGTTTATCTTGATGTTAATATCTTGATGTTTCTAATTTCTTTGAAAACTCAGATAAGTCAGAAAATATGCTTAGTGGTAGAATTTAAAATAATTATAGATGACTAATAGTTTTTAGTTGTATTAAAATATTTATGTTATTATGTTTTCAATAAACAATATCAGTTTGGCTCAAGTTAAATAATAAGAAGGCAACTTTTCATGATGGAGATTTATGTCTAGAAGACAGTGCAACAACGCACATAATTTTTAAGAAAAATAAATACTTTGAGTATTTGACAGTAACCAAAGCTAATGTCACTACAATATCAGATCCAACAGACATGATTAAAGACTCTAAAAAAGATAATATTGTGGTAACAAATAACACAAGACTGAGCATTAAAGATTCATTATACTCACCTGAGTTTAGAAGAAATTTTATCGGTTTTAAAGATATACGTGCTAAAGGTTATCATACTGAAATAATAGATGAAGATAGAAAATAATATCTTTATATCACTGCTTGTATTTCGAGCCAAAAACTTGTACTTAAAAAAACTATTTACTTTCTCTTATGGAATTTATTATACGATCATAAAATCTATTGAATCAAATATTGTGATACACCAGAAGCATTACGACCCAAAACAATTTATATTTTGGCATGATCGACTTGGACATCCAAGATCAATAATGATGAGACGAATTATTAAGAACTCACATGGACATCCTTTAAAGAACCTAAAGATTCTTTTACCAAGTGAAAATTCATATTCTCAAGTTGAAATATTATGTTTAATAGATTAATAACACAAATTATCAAGCTACGAGCTTAGTTTCCTGATTATCATATCAAGAAAATCTGATTGGACAATGCTAGTGAGTTTACTTCTAAAGTATTTGAACTTTTATTGGAATTGATGTTAAACATCATGTTGCTCATGTACATGCTCAAAATGGTCTAGTAGAATCATTTATAAAGTGACTTCAATTAATTGCAAGACCATTACTTATGAAATCAAAATTGCCTACATTTGTCTGTGGACATGCTATATTACATACTGCATCATTAGTTAGAATTAAACCAAGTGCTTACCATAATTATTCTCTTTTACAACTTGTTTATGATATACCACCAAATATATTTCATCAATGAATTTTTGGTTGTATGGTATATGAGCTTGTAGCATCCCCACAAAGGACTAAAATGGATTCAAAATGAGGAATAAGAAATTTACGTTGGTTTTAAGTCTCAATCTATTGTTAGATTCCTTGAACCTTTGACTGGTGATGTTTTTAAGACACGTTTTAAAGACTCCTACAACTGAAATCCCTGAAGGAAAACAAAAACTCCAATGAATAGATGATAGTACTGTTAGAGAGTCCTCGCCAACAAAACAAATATCAAATCTTGTGTCAAAATCATCTTTTAATATTGATTCCTCTAAAGAGGGACCTTTTGAAGAGAGCTAGGTACTTAGAAATATTGAAGTCTCCATAAATTATGTTCATAAATGAGAGATTTTGGAACAAGATAAAATTATCATAAATGACGTGTTTGCATTTAAGATTGTTTTTGGTATCACTAGAAGTGATGATGAATTTGACCCACAAACAGTTGAAGAATATCAACATAAAAATGATTGGCCAATGTGGAAAGAAGCAATCCAAACAGAGTTAAACTTACTTGCAAAACATGAAGTATTTGGACCTGTAGCCCACACACCTAGAGGTGTTATACATGCTGGATATAAGTGGGTTTTTGATAGAAAACAAATTGAGAACAATGAAATTGTGTGATATAAGACACGACTTGTTGCACAAGGTTTCTCATAAAGACTTGGCATTGATTATGAGGAAACTTAATCTCCAACTATGAATACAATCACTTTTAGATTTTTAAGTGGTTTAGCAATATCAAAAACTCTAGATATGCGTTTAATGGATATAGTTACAACATATCTATATGAATCATTAGATAAAAAAATTCATATGAAACTACAACCTATTAAACGCATATAGATAGTAAATTCATGAAGGATTTACAATGTCTGAAACCTTTTGTAATAAGCCAAGAAATGTTTATTCCATTAAACTATCTTTATATGGGTTGAAGCAATATAGTTGAATGTGGTATAATTATCTTAATGAATACCTCTTGAAAAGGAGTTTGAGAATTATGAGATTTGTCCGTGCATTTTTATTAAGAAAACAATATCTGGATTTGCTATTATTATAGTATATATTGATAATTTAAATATTATTGGCACTCTTGAAGAGCTCACAAAAACTACAACCTATTTGAAAAATGAATTTGAGATAAAAGATCTTAGAAAGATAAAAAAAATTCTTGGTTTACAGATTGAACATCTTTCAAATAGAATATTTGTACATCAATCGATGTATACATAAAAGTCCTAAAATATTTTTATATGGACAATACTCATCCTTTGAGTACACTTATAGTTGTTCAATCATTTAATGTGAAAAAAGACCCTTTTCAACCTCCAAAAGAGGATGAAGAAATTATTGGTCCTATAGTACCATATCTTATTGTTATTGGAGCACTTATGTATCTTGCAAATTGTGCAAGATCAAATATTGTTTTTGCAGTAAATTTATTGGCAAGATATAGTTTCACTCTCATAAAAAAAAAAGACATTGAAATGGAGTCAAACATATATTTCGCTATCTCCGCGGAACAACCAAAATGGGATTCTTTTATTGTGAATCAAATTCATATTTGATTGAATATGCAGATGCAGGTTATCTCTTTGATCCCCACAAAGGGAGATCATAAACAGGGTATCAATTTACCTACGACGATAATGCAATTTCCTGGAGATCTTTCAAATAAACATTTGTGGTTACTTCGTCAAATCATTTAGAAATTATCATGATACATGAAGCAAGTCGAGAATGTATATGGCTTTGCAAGGTATTAATAAGGCAATTTGACATTGTTTTAATAAATCTTGAAGTATTCAAATATGGATCTTAAAGTATCTATATAAAGCCCTCAATTGAATTTTAAAGTACATGGTCATTCAAGGGAAAGTGTTATAAATCCATAATTATATGTACTAAATATATATGACTGTTGAGTTTAGTCTCTTGTATTTCCATGACCCTTGAGTTCATATTCTTCTCCTATAAATAGATTCACTTGTATTGTATTCTAAGAACTTGGCAAAATATAAAAGTTCATAATAAGAAAGATATCTCTTTCTTGTTTCTTTTAAGATTCATTTTGAATATCTATACTCTTATATGTCAATTACTTCTTCTTTTTATAATACATGTATTATTATTGTTTTTTATGACTAAACTCTTTTCAAATAAATAAATATGGAAAATCGACAGGAATAAATTGAAATAATATAAGTGATTTTTGTTTTTTAAGAAATAGAAATGCAGTAATTTTAAAAACTAAAGACAACAAAAAATAAAAAAGTATATAAGAAAAGCAAGTAATGCATCAGCCAGAGACGAATTTAAAGTGTGGGGAATATGGAGGAGCAATGGCTCCTAAATTTCTTGCATGGTTTACTTCTTTCACGTGGCGCAGTCCTAAATGTTCGTTTGGGAGATCATTTTCCAGGATGTCAAGCACTTATTTTGGAAATTGCCCTCATGGAGTTGCAGGAATACCATCAATTGTTTGCTTCCTTCGATATTTTTGGATGCTTGACTCCATTATTTCAACTTATAAATGGAACGAAACGTCCCTCACCAACCATTACATAAAAAAACCAAAAACCCTATCTCTTTTCTTATTTGCTAAACCTTGTCTCTCTTCCTCCTTTAATTGGTGAAGAGGGACAAAAATCTCCATTTCCCAGCCTTCAAAAGCATTATTAACACGTATTTTCTCCCCTAAACACAACATACTACTACTGTACTTCAATATTCAATGGCCAAGGAGGTTAGAGGTTCGCGTTCTTCGATTGAGGTAGCTCCTGCTCCCATCATTTATCCTCACAAGCCTTCCAACTCTCCCAGACTGGACACGATAGCCGAAGAGAGCAATGAAGAACGTGACGAAGATTCACAAGCCTCCCTTTTTGCATCCTTATAATTATATATTTGGTGAATACCATCTCTGCATTGCCATGTTGAAGTTTCGTTGCAGCTGTTCTCTGACTTGCCGAAAGCCCGTATTCATCAATGCCGTTGCCCGATGAGGTTATAAGTGAACCAATGCCTAGATATGTAGGCAGCAGGGTGTAATTTTGCTGATTAGTATTCTTCTTCTTGTTGTTCTATTTAATATAGATTGGATTTAATTATATATTCTTGCTAGCAAATAGCTAAATGCATTAATTTTGATCCTGCTAACTGAAAAATGGAGGACGAGGGAAGAAAATAAGTGACAAAATGATCAATAGTGGACCTAGAACTACTCTGTGGATCAATTTCTCGTTTCATTTCTGGGTTTTTCTTAAGACTGTTGTATTATTTGACAGTTAAGGATTTCTGTTCTTTCGTTTCATTCAGCAATATTTTGTTTCACATATGAAGATTTCTTAATAATTAGAGGATTTCCCAGATGCAATAAAAGAAAATTTATAAACATGAACAAGAGAGAAATGACTGGTAGGAAAGGGAAAAAAATGACCTTATATCTAGAATGCTGAATCGTGTTTAGTATAGTAATTACACCTGATATAATAATTTAAATTGAAAAAGCATGATGTCATTATTTCTTTAGACCAGGTTTTAAATTAAATTATGTATTTTTTTTTTTTTACATAATCGTGTTTACTAGATAAATCTAAAACAAAAGAGCATATTCATTTTAGTCAACCCGCCAAACCTCCAACCTAAGTTATGAACTTTAACTTGTTGAATTAATTTTTAGTTTTTATTTTAACGAGGTGCCTTAAACCATATGAAGGAATGACTTGAGAAAATTAGAGTAGTTTGAAATAAGAGGAGAACGAGCCCCTAAAATAAGATAAATAAAGATTGTTTAATAATCGGCAAATAGTGATACTTCGTTTTTTGTTTGGTTTTCAACATCAAGACTGATTTTCTCAATTCAAAACTTATAAACATCATTTATAGGATTGATTCATGTAGAAAAGATTTCTCTCTCAACCCTAATAATTTAAACTTCATAATTCAAAGTTCAAACTCTTCAAAAGTGTTTTTTAAACCAAAACATTTGAGTATGTGATGGAGTAAAATGGGAGCGAGAGATGAAACAAATGAGATTCAATGTTTAGGTTCGATGTAAAGGAGTTAAGTCAATTAACATTTCTTGGAATTTTTGCTGGAAAGGGGACTTTTATTTTTCCATCTGCAATGAGAGGTATATTTGGATTAGAATATGTGTCAACCAATTTATTTTAAAAAACTATAAAAACACACCCCTATATATAAATTGAAATAGGGCAGCCACATTTTGTTGGCGAAGTGAATTGTTAGAGAAGAGAAAAAAATTCCTAATTCTCAAATCTCTAACTCCCCTCTTATACTATCACGGGATGTGATTGTGTATTAATTAGAAAATTGATTAGAGATGTAAATAGTAGTTAGTAGTGTTATAATAGGACACTTATCCTTCTTCCATACTTAGCCCGAATTAATAGCTACTCATGTATATCGGTTTGCTTCCTATTTAATGAAAAAGACACTCAAGAAGAGGGATCATTCAGTGCATATACAAATCAATTTTGACATGGTATCAAAGCTTCTACTGACCTGCGACTCATCGTGTGTGTAACATAATTTTTTTTCTGTGTCTTCGGTTGCTCTGCTTCTAAGCAAAGCTTCTTGGGATTTTTTTCTGTGTGTTTTGGTTGTTAGCATTCTGAGTTGAGTTCTTCTGGGGAAGATCAGAGACTCTCTGGTGTGATTTTCTGTGGTGGTTGTGTGACTCATGTTTCAGTGTTGTGTGGTCTCTCTTGTGGTGTCCTCTGTTCTGTGGTGGCTGGGTTGTCGTGGGTATGTCGGCGCTCTATGTGCTCGTTGGGAGTTCTATGGTGATTGAAACAAGTGGTCGGTCGTCTGGGTCTCGGTTGTAGAGGACGACCTTTTGTTCGGTGGGCAATTGTCGAAGAAGACATTTTGTTGGCATTGTGCTTGACATGTCGGCCTTATTTCTTTGACACGTCAACATTCCACTTAAATTTGCTTTGGTGACATGTTGGCTTGTTCAGCTAACACTTGGTTTGGGCTCTCTTCCGTGGCGTGTTCTCTCCTGCTTTTTTCCGTGTGGGCCTTTTATTTTGGGCTTTCATTTTCTGCATTGAGTGTTGGGTCGGGCCTGTTTCTAAAGCAATTTTATGGGCCTTATTCATTGGGCCTGTTTAAATTAATTAGCTTAATATTTGGACTACTTGGGCTAATTTTCCATAGATTTGCATCATGTCTCTGGAAAATAATATTATTCATTTTACTGGAAATAATTTTTCTACATGAGAGTTCCAATTTAAGATGTTCTTAAAAGGGAAAGAATTATCAAACCATGTTGATAGCTCTACCAAAATTCCTACTAATGAAAAGGAATTAGCCCAATGGGAGGTTCAGGATGCTAAGGTGATTTCATGGCTATTAGGGACGATTGAGCCTCATCTGGTTGCCAATCTTTGGTGTTTCACTATGGCTCAAGCTATGTGGGCCTATCTACGCTGCATTTACCATCAAGATCACAGTGCTCGGAAATTCCAATTGGAGATGGAGATTAGCAGTTACAATCAAGGTAACTTAACCATTAAATAATTTTATTCTGGTTTTATTAATATATGGAGCGAGTATTCTGCTATTGTGCATTCTAAGGTTCCTACCGCGACTCTCGCGGCTCTTCAAGCGGTTCATGCTGAGAGTCAACGCGATCAATTCTTAATGAAGCTTCATTCTGAATTTGAACATGTTAGAGTTGGTCTATTGAATCTTGATCCAATTCCTTCCTTGGATATCTGCTTGGGGGAGCAACGATTATCCACTCAGATGAGAATGACCTCTCCGAAGGCTTTTTCTAAGCTTGTTATTGTAGCCTATGCAGCGCAAGGAAGAGGAACGCACAAGTTGCAGTGTTTCAGCTGCAATCCGAAGAAAGTTTGCAACTATTGTAAGAAACCGGGCCATTTCATCAAAGACTGTCGGGTACGGCCTCAAAATCACCACTCTCAAGCTTTTCAAGCTACTATCCAGGCCTCGTCTTCTACGCCTCCCACTGTAAGCGCTGATTCATTTTTTCTCACACCTGCTATAGTTTAACAGATGATTGTCTCAACTTTTACGGCTTTCAACCTACAAGTTATAACTCCTACCTCCACTCTATGGCTTGTTGATTCGGGTGTTTCTAATCATATGAATGATAGTACGACAGATCTCCATGATGTTAATGAGTATGACGGCACGCAATCTATTCAAATTGATGATGGCAATACACTTTCTATTACTGTTGTTGGTAATTTGGATCCTTCAATTAAAGATGTTTTTGTCTCTCCTGAATTATCTACCAGCCTAATTTTTGTTGGACAATTGGTGGATGATAACCTTTATGTTCATTTTTCTCATGGTGGTTATGTTGTGCAGGATCAGGTGTCGAAAATGGTGATCGCGAAGGGGTCTAAAGTATGACGTCTTTTTCCTCTATATTTTTTTATTCCTAATGTTGTTTCCTTTGCTTGTATGGCTACGGCCAATAATAATGAAGTATGGCATAAGAAATTATTTCATCCTCATTCTGTTGTCTTAACTCATCTTTTGAAACATGGTTTTTTGGGCAATAATAATTCTCTCTCATCTTTTGATTGTGCTACTTGTCATCTTGGTAAAAGTAAAACTTTACATTTTCCTATGCATGGTAATCACGCTTCCACTTTGTTTGAAATTGTGCGTACTGATGTTTGGGGTGCAAGTCCTGTTATTTCTCATGGGCAACATCATTATTTTATGATATTTATCGATGATTATAGTCAATTTACTTGGATCTATTTTCTTCACTCTAAAGCTAATGTGTTCTCTGTTTTTCAAAAATTTGTCGCGCTTGTCGAGAATCAATTTAATACTTGTATCAAAATCTTACTCTCAGGCTCAGGGAGAGAATACATGTCAAATTCCTTTCAGAATTATCTTCAGCAAAAAGGGATTATTTCTCAACGCTCTTTTCCTTACATCCCTCAACAAAATGGAGTCGTTGAGCATAAGAATCGTCATCTCTTAGATGTTGTTCGTACTTTGCTAATTGATTCATCTGTACCTTATAAATTCTGGGTAGAAGCATTATCTATGGTTGTTTATTTAATTAATCACTTGCCTACAATCACTCTAAATTATGATTCTCCCTATCTTCGTTTATTTGGTATACCTCCTAAGTATAAATCACTTCATACTTTTGTGTGTCTATTTTGTTCATCTGCCACCCACTGAACGTCACAAGTTTGCTGCTCAGTTTGTCACATGTGCTTTTATAGGATATATCTCTATTCAAAAAGGATTTATATGCTATGATGCTCATGCAAATAAATTTTGAATCTGCATGAATGTAGTTTCCTTTGAAAATCAATATTTCTTTCAATCTCATGTTATTTCTGATTCCTCTACTATCCCGCTTCCTCCATTTGATGATGTCCCTCCTTCTATTAAGCAGTTAAACTAGATATAGTGTATCAAAGATGTCCTCCTTCAGCGCCCCTTCTAGACATCACTTCACCATCTGATTCTACACTACCAGCACCTCGATGATCCACTCGGGTTCCACATCCACCAGATAGGTATGGCTTTTCTCATACCTTGCTTACTGTCACTCTTGATACTATTTCTATTCCTCACTCTTATACTCAGACAGCCACTCAAGCTTGTTAGCAGCAGGCCATGCAAGAGGAAATTCAAGCTCTTCAAGACAATCACACTTGGGATCTTATGACTTGTTCGCCTGGAGTCAAACTTATTGGTTGTAAATGGGTATACTTGGTCAAGTTTAGATCTGATGGCTCCCTGGACCGGTATAAGGCCCGTCTCGTGGCTCTTGGGAACCAACATGAGTATGATATTGATTATGAAGAGACATTTGCACCAGTGGCTAAAATGACTATTGTACGAACTATATTGGCATTTGCTACATCACAGGAGTGGTCTCTTAGACATATGAATGTGAAAAATGATTTTCTACATGGAGATTTGAAGGAACAAATTTATATGTCTCCACCTCCAGGCATGTTTAATACACCTTCCTCTAAGGTTTGTCGGCTACTCAAATCTTTTTATAGTTTGAAATAGGCTCCGTGGACATGGTTTGATAAATTTCGCTCTACTTTGCTTGCCTTTCACTTTATTCAAAGTTAGTTTGATTCCTCTCTATTTCTTTGCAAAACATCTACAGGAATTGTATTGCTTCTAGTCTATATTGATGATATTGTGATTACTGGATTAAATACTGAGTTACTTAAACACTTGCAAAAGCTTCTCCAGGACTCTTTTTACATGAAAGATCTTGGTTCCTTGCAGTATTTTCTTGGCCTTGAGGTTCAAATTACTCCGACTGGTACATTGTTACATCAGCACTAGTACATAAAGGAAGTCATTTTATTAGTTGGTCTCCAATTGGGTAATTCTGTTCTTACTCCATTGGAGGTCAATGTTAAGCTTTGCCAAGAGGAAGGCGAGCTTTTTTCAGATCCATCCTTGTATCAGCAACTAGTTGGGAGTTTGAATTACTTGATGATTACTCGTCCTGATATTTCCTTTGCGGTGCAGTAGGTTAGTCAATTTATGCAGGCTCCTTGACATCTTCACTTTGTTGTTGTTCGTCGCATTATCCAATATTTGAAGGGTACCTCTTCATGAGGGTTGTTCTTTCCTAAGGAATCTTCTTTACGGTTGGAAGGATATAGTGACATTGATTGGGCCGGTTGTGCAGATACTCGACGCTCTGTTACCGGATGGTATATATTTTTTGGCAATGCACTCATTTCTTGGAAGAGTAAGAAGCAAGACATAGTTTCCAAATCCTCCATAGAATCCGAATATCGTGCTATGTCTTCAGCCTGCTCTGAAATTACATGGCTTCATGGGTTATTGGGCGAACTTGGTTTTCCTCAGCTTCATTCCACTCCTCTTCATGCTGATAATACTAGTGTGATTCAGATTGCGGCTAATCCAGTGTTTTATGAGCGTTCAAAACATATTGAGGTTGATTGTCATTCCATTTGTGAATCTTTTCACCGACATGAAATTACACTACCTTACATTTCCACAAACATCAAACTGCGAACATTTTCACTAAAGCTCTCTCTCGGCATCGGCATAAATTCTTAGTTGACAAATTGATGCTTCTTGATCGACCAACATCAATTTGAGGGGGGATGTCACAGGATGTGATTGTGTATTAATTAGGAAATTGATTGGAGATGTAAATAGTAGTTAGTAGTGTTGTAATAGGACACTTATCCTTCTTGCATACTTAGCCTCAATTAATAGCTACTATTAATTAGCCTCAACATATTAGAGGATCTCACCCAACTACTCCGCTCCACTACCGATGCTTTGAGAACGTGTTTGGTAAGTAAGTGGTTTCGAGTTTCCACGTGGACATTTTTTGTTGCACGTGGACATCTCGTTCTAACATGTTTCTCATGTGACAAGGGAGTGGTCACAGGAACACACTTTACTGGTTACCTAATTCTTTTTATTATTCCATTATTACTGATGCTTATATAAAGTGGCGGATGATCTCTGATCTCAGACCAGCCTCAGCCGCCACATCATTTCCCTCGAGCAACTCTTCTCGAGAAAGCAGCATCGCCATTAACTTGGATCTCAGCCAGCTTCGATTCCATTTCAAAGGCACCCTGTTTCCAACGAGGTAAAACTCACTGCTTTTAGATCTGTAGGGTTTGTCTTCGGCAATGGAGGAAAAGATGAAAGATTTGAAGAGATCTTGGATTGAGGTTGCGCCAGCACTCTTCATTTCTTCGCGCAAGACCTCAAATTCTCCTGCTTTGGAGACTATCATCGAAGAGGAGGCCGAGGATAGGGAAGATGACAAGTAATTTAATACTCAGTGTGTCTCTCTCTTTCCTCGATTCTTCTCCATTTTTCTCTGTAGATCACGCTGTTCTTCAGCCTGCCAAGCACATGAGTTTTGATTCTCCTCTTGTAAATTGTGCTTCATTTTATAATTGCAGGCAAGTAATTAAATAATTTTTACTCTCCATTGGAAAACGATTCACTTTTTCGTTGAGCCACACTAATTTTTCTTTTTTTACTGGATTGTTTATAACAATTGTTTACCCAAATCATAGTCTAAATGAGAGGGGGAAAAAATACATGGAGACACAAGGATTTAAACGCACACCTTGTTCACTTATGGACGCATGCGCACATACGAGCAATCGGGACTTTTGTTCATCAATAAGACAACACACACGTGAATAAACACACACGTGAATATACTATGCCTTCACAATTAAAAAGTAAATAATAATTCAAAGCATGAACTCAAATGATTCAAGACGAAGATGAAATCTTCCAATTCAACCACTTCTTCATCCTCATGCTCTTTCCATTTGAAGTCCAAATTATCGCTTCAACAATTAAAGTGTGTTTGTAGTGGTTGCTTTTCATAATATTTTTAATTTAAAAATAAATTAAAATATATTTTATTTTAAAAAAAATATTTTTGATATTTACGCTTGAAAATATCTACAAATATTAAAAAAAAATGAAGCAAGGATAAAAAAACTTTATTTAAAAAAAAATACAAAAGTAAAATATTTTTTAATATTATCAATTAACAAATCAAAAGAAAATCCTCAAAGCAAGCCAGCACAAGTCTTAATCAAGCCAAATGATCTTGGATTTCACAAAACATCTTCAATTGCTTATGACTTATTCAAATCCAAAGAGAAGTTTATTAAATCAAATGCTTCTCTTCAAATTGTTTTCCCTATTAAAGAAATTATGGTTTTAAATACCTCAAAATAATTTTTACAAAATTAAATATTTTTTGATACAATTTTTAAAAAAAAAAACATTAATATTATTCCCTAAAAATTTCGTAAAGATAACCTTATCATATATGCTGAAAATGAAAAGTCTTAGCAAGGTTAACAAAAAAAAAACTCAAAAATATAACTTTCTGCCTAATATTTTTTGAAAATATATTCCATGATTTACTAATTTGACATTAGAGAGTCTGTATTGGATATGAAGAATCTAGTCACTTGCCGACTTAAGACCCTTTCATAATATTTTATGAAAAACAACCCTTCTTTGAAGCAATTAAAATTGTGTCACTATTAAGAACATTGTTTTGGTGAGTTATATGATTATGACAAAACACAATTACTAACAAAGAAAGTGAAAAATAATTTAGTAAACTTGCATCAAAGAATAAAGTGAAGGATAATAATGAGAATAAATAGGATGTTAATGTTATTGATGACATGGAGGTAGATTTTAATATTTTTCCTTGATTCAAAAGCATTTACAAAAGGAAGATAGTGTGGAAAATATAAATGAGGTTGAGAGGTATTTGGTTTGATGGTTGGGAATATCCTACTAATGATAAATTAGATATTTTAGATTGGTGGAAGAGTTATTCTTTAAAATATAAGATATTTTTTGAAGGTTGCGCAACATGTTCTAGCTATTCTTATATCTGTTGTGGATTCTAAATCAACCTTTAGAGTGTGTTTGGTATTGCTTTTGCTTTTGTGGTTGAGGTTGAAAAAAAAACAGTTTAAAAAAAACGCTTTTACTGCGGTTCCAAATAAGCAGTGAAGTGTTTGATTAAAACTGTGGTTGAGTTGGAGGTTGAAAAAAAGCAGTTTTGTGTGTTTGGTTATCGAACTTGTTATATTGCTTTCAACTTGTGAAATTACTTTAAAGGGGGCACACACACACACACACACAGATATATATATATATATATATATATATATATATATATATATATATATATATATATATATATATATATATATATATATATATATTGTATGAATAAGCATAATTTCATAATGTAATGAGTAATTTAATTAAACTAGACACTTATTTTTATTCTCTCATCAAACTATTTGTATTTTCATCACGAACTAAATTCATATATGAAGACCTCTGCGATCTCTAACTATTTGATCGAGGATCAACATCTGGCAAAATATCATCTGAAACAAAATTAGAATTGCGAGACAAAATTATATTATGATATCTTATAATATATGTATTTATATTTTAATTAAGTTTTTAGATTTTTATATTATTATTTTAATATTATTATTATTATTTTAATATTTTTATTATTTTAATATTACTATTTTAATATTAAAAACTATTAATATTTTAATATTATTATCTTTTAATATTTGTATCTGCTAACAACCCCCCCCCCCCCCCCCCCCAAACCCATTTGCTTCGTCTCCCCCCCCCCCCCCCCCCCCCCCCCTCTGGAAGCTCTCATCTTCTCCACCCATCTGCTTCGTCTCCCCCCATGGAAGCTCTCAACTTCTCCATCTTCCTAACCCACCCACCCACCTCTGCTTCGTGACCCTCTGCTTCTAACACGCCCCCCCCCCCCCCCTCCTCTCTCTAGAAGCTCAATCGAAACCCATGGTTGTTTTTCTCCTGCTATATTTGTTCATTTTATACCCCCCCCCCCTTGTTTTAAGTTCATTTTATAACTTGGAGAGAGACAGTAAAACATGGAATCGCCGTTTAGCTGTGTTTCAAAGTGATGAATTGCGAAATGGAAAGCATGTATTTTCAGCTTTTTCAAAAACGCCGTTTTCATCCATTATTTGTGTGGACCCCATGTCAAAATTCTGCGTTTAAAAGTTTACCAAACACTAAATGCATAAGCTGATTGGTAAACGTGGGTGGCATCACAATGCCAAACGGGTACTTAGCATAAGTGGTCGTATAGCAGACCATTTTCAAGGTTCTTTATTTTCAACAAAAGTTCAAAAATCCTTTTTTTTTTGTCAAAATTGATTGCATTATTGATCAATCCCAACTAATATTAGAACATTGATGAATGATTATGAAACCTATGAAAACCTTGAATTAGATATTTTTTCTTATAAACTTACACTTTTTATTTAATGATTTATTAATTAATGCATTTTCAATCTAACATGTCTATTTTTTTATTTTATAGATTTTGTTAGAAAGTCACATCCAGCAACGAATGATAATTATTTCAAAAATTGAGGTATTTATTGAAAACAAATGATTTGTGAAAATACTATCTTTTCTTTTTGTGGGTGTTTGGCTCTGCGGTGCGGCCTGCATTTGAGGCTCACCACAAAGCCAAATGTTATTTTAACCATACACCCGCTTGAAATTTAAGTATGCGTCCCACTTAAAATAATGTTTCAACCGCAGGTAACGAAAAGCATCTGTGAGATGCTTTTCGAAAAACTCAAACGCAGTTACGCATGAAATTTGAGCATGGATTGATATGAGCATTAACTCAACCGCACGAGTGCATGAAAATTTTTGAACGGGAGCACAAATCTGCGAACCTTCTCTCTCTCTCTCTCTCTCTCTCTTCCCCAACACAGTCGGTGATCTCTCTCTCTCTAGAGTCACCGTCGTTGCCCTTTCTCTCCTCAGTCACCAATAGCTCTCGGGACCACCACCATCCACCTCATCGTCATCAGCTTCTCCTCCACACCACAAGCTCCGGCATCAGCAGCACCAGCGGCAGCAGCTGGTGCTGCAACCTTCCAGAGCTCTTACCGGCCACCACACAGTATCATTTCCGACACCACCACCACTAGAAGAACCACCTCGGCCTCCTTTACCCGTCGGTACTGGCCGTTGACCCTCTCATCACAATCGGTGAACAGTAACGTGAACAGTAACATGCCAATAATGCAAAATGAAAACGAAAGGCAAAACACACCGTTTTGTGTTTTTTTTTAAATTAAACTCACTGTTTTGCATTTTAAAAAAGTCTTAACACTTGGGTTGGGTTGCTCTCGACCCAGCCCAAGTCCAGTAGGGGTGGGCCTTTTGGCGCAACTTGGCTAGACCGACCCATTTATTGGGGTCAAACCCAGTACGATTTTAAAAAAATTAAAAATTCATATTTTAACAAAATTAAAAATTATATAATTTACTTGAATTATTAATTATATTTTATTATTATGATAATTAAATCTATAATATTTAAAATATATATATATATATATATATATATATATATATATATATATATATATATATATATATATGTCTTTTAAAGTAATTTAACAAGTTGATAGTAATATGAAAAGCATGGTAACCAAACACTCGAATATGCTTTTCATTAAACCTCAAACTCAACCACAGTCTTAACCAAACACTTCAAATTCAGTTTTGAACTGCAGGTAAAAGCGCTTTTCATGAAACTGCTTTTTTTCAACCTCAACCACAACAGCAACAACTGTGCCAAACAGACTCTTTATATCTTCTAATTTAATTTATCATGTTATAATTTTAGATTATGAATTCCAGATTTTGATATTAATAGTATAAAGGAATCAAAATGCAATGTTCTTGATTGAGATAATGCGCCCAATGAGGATTTAAATTTTTTTGGCTTAGGGTATTTTATAACAATGTTATTTGTTGTTTCTTTTAAAACTTTTTGAAGACAATGCTTTATAATTTGGATTTTAACTTGATGGCGTGTGTTGTTTAAACTCTTGTGATTTATTCTCATTCAAACAAAACAAAAAAAAATAATATTTAAAAGCCAAAAAAAACTTAATAAACACAAGATTCACACTAACAATTTAATACAAATATTCATTAGCAAAATAAAAACTTGAATTCTTATAAGAAAAATAAATAATATTAACATTAATTATAAACCCATCAAAAGCCCATAAGAAAATACCCCCCACCATATATATGTATATACTAGTTAATTGTCCGCACTATGTTGTGGATCGAGCAAACAATTTTTATAATTGTTGAGATTAAGATATAATATTTATACATATAGAGTTTGATATAATGAAACGGATCAACATACCATATTATAATAACAGCAACATCGAACTCTTAATATCTAAAATTATCATTACTATTATTGCCAAAACAATAAAAATTATTAAATTATCTCGAGAAAAAAACACAAAAAAAATAACAAAAGAGTAAGTAAGAACAAAAACTAAAATTATTGTTGTTGTTGTTGCTTTAATAATGAAAAAAACAAAATTAAATCAAAGACTAAAAAAAACCTAAAAGCTTTAACAAAAATGCAAACAAAAAATAAAATAAATGATAAAACAAAAATAAATATTATCAACTGAAAAAAATCATTTGACTTGAAAATAAAAATAAAAAAAGTAAATAAATAAAAGAAATAACACAAGAGGAAAAAAAATAACAATTTTTAAATGATCATAAACACAAACTAAAATTTAAGAGCTAATTTAAAAAAAAAATACTATCTCAACAAAAGAGAAAATAATAAAAATTATTCGATTACCCCATGAAAAAAAACTCAACAACATTAACAAAAGAATAAGCAAGAAAAAAATAAAATTATTATTATTATTATTATTATTGTGTTAATAATGAAAAAAAAATGAAAGACTAAAAAATCCTAAAAACTTTTAACAAAAGATCAAACAAAAAAAAAATGATAAAATAAAAATAAAATTATTAGGTGAAAAAAATTCATTTGACTTGAAAAAAAAACAAATAAAAAAACTAAAAGAAAGAACAAAGAGAGAGAGAAAAGCAGAAATATCAATTTTTAAATGATCATAGACACAAACTAAAATTTAAGAGCTAATTTTAAAAAACAAATGCCACCTCAACAAATAAGAAAATAATAAAAATTAAAAACCAAAGCTAAGAGCACACTTATATATACATGGACAAAAATAAAGACTATTCCAGAAATATAAAAAAATAAAGGGATTAAAATAAAAAATTAAATGTACAAGGGCCGAAATGAAAATCAAATATATTATCAATTTTAATCAAAGGATAAATTTAAAAAAATCAAAACTTTTATACCGAATGTATTAAGGTATATAAACTCAATCCGGAAATGAAAAGGAGGACCAAAGTGAAACCTAAATATATATTAATTTCAATTGAATGATCCAATTGAAATAAATCAAAACTTATATAACAGAAATCGGGATCATACAAAAACTTAAAAATGCAGGGACATAAGTGAATAAATCATAAAACTAGGGGCCTCTCCTGTACTTTAGCGTGTATGAGAGAGAAAACGGAAAAAAAAACATTTAACCAGCCACCGCCACGACTCCAGCCACCCGTTTCCAAAATGCGTCACATCATGAGGAAGACCGAACGACGGCACATAGATGGAGACACCGGAAGCTCATTTTTACATGACGGAGGACGCCACATGCGCCGTCCGAAACGGGCGTGAGGCCGAACACCATCGGTGCACAATTTTCGACGGATAATAAAAAAAATATGATCAATTACCGAAACACCCCTACAACCAATTCTTCAATTTTGTCTTATTGAGGGGTACATTAGTATTTAGTCATTTTCAAAATATGGGAAACCACCATGGTACCCCTCCCGGCCAGAATTGTTTTTTTTTTTTCTTATATGGGGGTAGATTAGTATTTAGCTATTTTAAAAAATTATGAAATTCCCGTAAAGCCTCTTAGTATTAAACCTGTTTTTTGTCTTTTTCAAGGGATAAAAGTGTTATTTTATTGTGCAAGCAAATATAAGAATATCAATAAATTGGTGAACTGACCGACCTGAAAACCAAACCAACTAAAAATTTAAATTTTTTTACAATTCACAGTGTTTTCATTTATAATGAACAGTGAAACACAAATTTCTAGTATAGTTTTTGACCTAATAAACCAAATCGAATCGAATCTAATTGAAATCTGTCAATTGAAACCTGTTTTGGTTTGGGTTCAATTATTTTTTTACTTTAACTGTTTTTATATATATAAACGAGCCATAAACCCGCGCTCCGCCGCAGGGATTAAATTTTTTTTTATCTAGTTTTAATATATATAATTTTTATTTTATATTTTGGTTTTTTTATTTTTATTTTTTAATTTAGTTTCAAAAAAAGTAAAATTACCGAGACACCCCACTAATAATTCTTGGTGTTTGTTTTATTTGAAAGTATTATGATTATTGTACTATGTATAGAAATGAAAAAAATTAAAAATACCTTTGATACCATGACATTATTTTAAACACATTTTACAAAATAAAATAAATATATAAAAAACCAATATACATTTTTAAAAGTTCTACGATGCCGCACGCGTCATCCGAAATGTGCATGAGCTCTGAAATTGACGTCGTGCCCACAACACCCGACAAAAATATAATTAAAAATTAGTAAATTACCAATACACCCTTACAACCAACTAATGGATTTTGTCTTATAAGGGGTATATACGTACTTATACAACTTGTGGTGCGCATCAGCTGATCCGGACACCCTAATTATAAAAAAAAGGTTCGAGGATTAGTCATGGTGCACTTAAGCTCACCCAGAGACCCCAGTTATAAAAAAAATATATAAGTGAAAAAAATAAAAATAAATAAAAGCTTAAGCTGGCCCGGAGACACCGGCTATAAAAAAATATATAAGTGAAAAAAAAAGTATAAGCATGAAAGAACTGTAGCAATCCATATTGTTTTTTTTTTAAATCAGTCCAAGAATTAGTTGTGGTGTACTTAAGCTGACCTGTAGACCCCGGTTGTAAAAAAAAATTGTATAAGTGAACAAAACAAAATTATAAGAAAAAAAAGAAAAAAAAAATATCAACGGGAAAGCACTTTAGCAAAAACAATGGGTCCGAGGATTAGTCGCGGTACGTATAAGCTGGTCTGGACACCTTAGTTATAAAAAAAATTGGATCCGGGGATTAATTATGGTGCGCTTAAGCTACTCCGGACACACGATCATAAAAAATATATATAAGTGGAAAAAGAAAAAAAATTAAAAAAAGTATAACCAGCAAAAAAAATATTTCATGGAAAAAATGAAAAAAACAAATCAGAAAAAAAAAATGAAAAAAAAACTATAAAAAAATTAGATAAGTAAAAAATAATAATAATAATAAAAAGCTTAAACTGACTCAGAGACCATGGTTATAAAAAAATATATATAAGTTAAAGAAAACAAAAAAAAAATATAAGCGTGAAAGCACTCTAGCAATCCATATTGTTTTAAAAACAAATTTGTTTCGAGAATTAGTCGCGGTGTACTTAAACTGGCCCGTAGACCCCGGTTGCAAAAAAAAAATTGTATAATGAACAAAACAAAAGTATAAGAAAAAAAGTATCAGCGGGAAAGCACTTTAGCAAAAAAAATGGGTCCGAGGATTAGTCATGGTACATATAAGCTGGTTTGGACACCCTAGTTATAAAAAAAAAAATTGGATCCAGGGATTAATTATAGTGCGCTTAAGCTACTCCGGACACCCTGATAAAAAAATATTTAATGGAAAAAAATGTAAAACAAAATCAGAAAAAATATGAAAAAAAACTATAAAAAAAATTAGATCCGATAATTAATTGTGGTGCACTTAAGTTAACCAAAACACTCCAATTATAAAAAAAACAAATAAAATTATATATAAGTAGAAAAAGAAAAAAAATAAAACCAGAAAAAAAAATTTAATGAAAAATAATAGTTAGAAAAAAAAAGAGCAAGGAACGAAAAAAAAGAAAAAATATAATTAGAAAAAAAAAAAAAGCAAAACGTAAAAAAAAAAAAAAAAAAAACAAAAAAAGAGAAAAGCACTGTGGAAATCCACAGTGCTTTGTGTGGGGATCTACAGTGAAATCCCCACACCGTTTAGTTTCTTTTTAACTAGAGCAAGCCGGAGATAATCACATTGTAATTGTAATGTACTTCTACACTAGTGGACAACCGACCATATATAAAAACAGTTGTCGGACAGAGTTTCCCAAGATTACCAAATCGTGAAACGTGGCAAAATAGCATCCAAGAATGCTTCCAGTACTAATTTCTTTTTTTCCTTTTCAATTGGAGTGACGGATTAGTGATAAGCACAGAAAGTTTATTCTTAAGCAATGATTGGTGGCTGCAATGTGGGGTCAATATAGCGTGGCATGAAGTGAGTGGTTGGGGCAATAAACGTGTATAACTTGGATGGAGGGAGTTGGATGGACGGTGGGGGGAAATGAATTGTGGTATGTGGACGGTTAGGTGGCAACGTCACGAATCACAAACTTCAACGACGTCGGTTTCATTGGAGAAAGGAAACACGGCGAATTATTGTGGTAGACATGCTTATTTCATTTTTGTTACTGTGGTAGTCAACATGATAAATTGGGTTTCACTATATCACTAGGTTTCCTGTTTCGCCAACTAATAACTATTGCTGGTTTATATTGTATTTAAAAAAAATTGAATTTTTATTTTTTTAATTTTAGAGTATTTCGATGTACTGATATAAAAAATAATTTTTTAAAAATAAAAAATATCATTTTAATATATTTCTAAACAAAACAAACTCTAAAAACACAACCTACACCTATGATTATCTCTTGGAAATTTCTTTCTGGACAATCGAACAGGTCATGTAGTAAAAACTCATGTGAAGCTCAAAGAACAGAGTGAAGGCTGGGCCTGGAAACCACAACACACATGAAGTCCAACGTGGGGCCAGAGAGAGTTGAAGAAATCATAGATTATGAGTAGGGGCGGCAAACATAAGTTAATTTAACACACTCCTCTCCAATTGCTGCATATATAGCACAGCATTTCTCCACACTTCCACCACAAAACATTTTCCTAGTAAATTATAATAGCAGCCAAACCACTTAAGCTTTGTTTCTCACATAACAGATATGGGCAAAGACATTGAAGTTGGAGGCGAGTTCATGGCGAAGGACTATCAGGACCCTCCACCAGCACCATTGATCGATGCTGAGGAGCTCACCCAGTTGTCTCTTTATCGGGCTATTATTGCTGAGTTCGTCGCCACGCTCTTGTTTCTGTACATCACTGTTTTGACCGTGATAGGCTACAAGAGCCAGACTGACGTGAGTCAAAACGGTGATGCATGTGGTGGGGTTGGCATTCTCGGCATCGCTTGGGCCTTCGGTGGCATGATTTTCATTCTTGTTTACTGCACTGCTGGTATCTCCGGTCAGTACTAGCGGAAGTGATAGAATCGCGCATAGCTGAGTTTTTTCTGCTATTTCTTGAAATGTGACCCATGAATTTTCTGAAAATTATGCAGGTGGACATATTAACCCGGCTGTGACTTTCGGTCTGTTCTTGGCTAGGAAGGTCTCCTTGGTGCGTGCCATTCTGTACATGGTGGCTCAGTGCTTGGGAGCCATATGTGGGTGTGGGCTTGTGAAAGCATTCCAAAAGTCTTATTACACAAACTATGGTGGAGGAGCCAATGGACTTGCTGTCGGATATAGCAAGGGAACCGGATTAGGTGCTGAGATCATAGGAACCTTTGTTCTTGTCTACACTGTTTTCTCTGCTACCGACCCCAAGAGGAATGCAAGGGATTCTCATGTTCCTGTACGTGCTCCAAATTAGAAATTAGAAATTAGAAATTCTCAGAGTAATACATCAATTGGATCTCACTAATTTCCTTTCCAACTGTAGGTACTGGCACCACTTCCCATTGGATTTGCTGTCTTCATGGTTCACCTGGCCACCATTCCAATCACTGGAACTGGTATCAACCCTGCTAGGAGCTTTGGAGCTGCGCTGATCTACAACAATGAAAAAGCATGGGATGACCATGTACGTGGCAAATTCCCTCTAAAATATATATTTCCTAACTAGTTTCATACATGTTTTTTGCTCATGTAAATTTTTGTTCTGCTGCTTCAGTGGATTTTCTGGGTTGGACCGTTCATCGGTGCAGCAATTGCAGCATTATATCACCAGTACATCTTGAGAGCAGCTGCTGGTAAATCCCTTGCATCCTTCAGGAGCTCTCCCAACATGTAATATTATGGAACGTACGCAAGAGATTTTAACCGGTCCAGAAGGGTCTGGGACTCGCCAATATGTACATTATTCAGTCGTGGTCTAAGATCGATGTCAATAGTTATGTCATGGCTGTGTGCTTGGGCAGATGTTTTAATTGTGCTCAAATGTTTTCACCTTCTCTTCTCTGTCCTGAAGTTTTTCTTTTTGGTCAATAAGTAGTGTTGATGAGGTCAATGACTCAATCAGCAAGTGCTCTGTCTTGGTCATTAATAATAATTTCCATCCCTCTAATCTCTTTTCTTGGTGTATCACTGTTATGTCAAAACAGGTTGAAAATTCACGACTCATTATGCTATATACGAGTTACTTGCATTGCAACTTGCCACAGGTAGGATCAAATTTTTTAAAATGTAACAAAAAATATTAACAATGTGAGTTTTTTTAGTAACACTAAAAAAATTATTTATAAGACTATTTTTTGTGTTTAATATTAATGTGAAGTGATATAATTTTACATAAATAAAATAAAAAAATTAAATACAGTTGCACACGCATATTTATGAGTAGACAATTGATAAAATCTATTAAAAATGAGTTATTTGCTTTTTGCAACAAACTGATTGGTTGTTGGGTTTGCTTTAACTGTTTGACTAAATAATACATCGATAAATAATAAAAATACAATTGATAAAATCCACTAAATATGATTTATTTCTTTTGTGCAGCAAACTGATTGATTGTTGATCCTGTTTTAACAGATTGACTAATCATTTAATCGGTATCATGTTTATTTTTGCAAACAACGCAAAGAATGTCATGAAATGTATTGCGAAAGTGAAAATGCAATTGATAAAATCCACTAAAGATGAGTAATTAGCTTTCCGTACCAAACCGCTTGATTGTTAGGCCTCTTTTAACAGTTGGCCTAATAATTCAATCAGTAAATAATAAAATTATAGTAGATAAAATCCATAAAAATGAGTCATGTGCTTTCTACAACAAGCTGAATGACTGTTATGCCAGTTTGTACTGTGTGACTAATAATTCAATTGGTTTCATGTTAATTCCTCGACACTAAATTAGTTGTAGTACTATTTAAAAAAAATTAAAGACAATATTGCCAGATATAATTTTTCAAAACCATGGATTTGGGATAATGGATTTGAAACATTGTATATAGAGAAAAGACTTTTACAAAAGACCTAGCAAGATAAAATAAAAAAAAAGACAATAGCTAAACTTATCATTATTATTGCGTAAACAGTAAAAACCATAACATTATTTTCAAGAATTTAAAAAGAAAACTTTAACAAAATAGTGAGCAAAGGCAAAAAATTAAAATTAAAACCAAAATAAATATATAAGCAAAAAACATTTACTCATACTAAGAACAAATTAAAATAACAGAATATACTAAAGATAAAGAATAAAGGGGAAAAGAAAAAAATATCAATTTTAAAATGGTCACTAACATAAATTTAAGTTTCAGGACTAAACCAAATAAAAATAAAACCCTAACAGAAAATAAAATGATAAAAGATAAAAATCAAAACTTTCAACATAAATACATAAATACGGAAAAAAATAAAGATTATCCAAGAAGGATTGAAAAAATCAAAGTATTAAAACTAAAAAAAATAGAGAATAGGAACGAAAAGAAAAATAAAATATTATAATTAATTTAAATCAGAGGACAAAATTGAAATAAATCAAAACCTTGAGATCGAAAAAATAAAAGGGATTTAAGACAAACAAAATATTAAAAGAATAAGAGACGGGAAAAAAACACATGTATGATCAATTTCAAATTTAGGATAAAATTGCAAAAAATAAAAACTTGTAAATCAAAAAAATTAAAGGAACAAAAAAACAAACCCAAAACTAAAAAGAATAAGGGTTGAACTGAAAAACAACATATATGATCAATATCAATTGAACCTAGTTAAACAAAAAATATTTCTATTTTATTAAAATTTAAAAAATCAAACTAATATTAAACTAAAATCATGATTAACATAAATTAAAAATTTAGGAAAAAATTAAATAAAAATAAAACCCCAAAAAAGAGAAAATAATAAAAATTAAAAGCCAAAATTAAGAGTATAGATACATAAATATGAAAAAAATAAGAACTGTCTGAGAAAGAAGGGAAAAAATCAAAGGAATCGAAACTAAAACAAAAGTTAAGAGAATAAGGACCAAAATGATAATCATCTTAGTGATTATTGTTAATTTAAGCATGACAACCATTATTATAAATTATTATTGCTATTATTATTATTATTATTATTATTATTATCATTAGTAATGTTACTATTATTATAATGATTATAACAGCTAAAATTATAATTACTATTACTGCTTAAATAATAAAAATTATTAAATTGTCCCAAAGGATAAAGAAAAAAAGCTTTAACAAAAGAGCAAGCAAGAAAAAAAAAACAATAACTAAAATTATTATTATTACATAAAGAATAAAAACTATAAAATTGTCTGGAAAAAAAAACTAAAAATATAAAAACTTTAACAGAAGAGCAAACAAAAAAAAAACAATGACAAAACAAAAATAAATAGTATTATGAATAAAAGTCAGTTGATTTGAAGAGCAAATAAAAATAATGGAAAAAAAGGAAAAAAAATATCAAATTTAGAATGATTATTAACATATTTTAAAATTGTAGGATGAAATTAAATAAAAATAAACCCCAACAAAAGAAAAAATGATAAATATAAAATACCAAAACTAAAAGTATAGTTACATAATTGTGAAAAAAATAGCAACTACCCTAGATGAAATGAAAAAAAAAATAATTAAAAAAATAAGGGCCAAAATAAATAACACAACATATGGTCAATTTCAATTTAAGGATAAAATTTAAACAAATTAATACCTTGAGACGGAAAAAATTAAAGGAATTAAACACAAAAGAAAAATCAAAATAATAAGGAATAAAATGAAAAATAACATATATAATCAATTTCAATTGAAGGACAAATTTGCATCAAATCAACACCTAGGGAACGAAAAAATTAAATGAATTCAAAAAAATCTGAAAATAAAAA
Source organism: Salix caprea (assembly GCA_964035475.1). NCBI lineage: Eukaryota > Viridiplantae > Streptophyta > Magnoliopsida > Malpighiales > Salicaceae > Salix > Salix caprea. Next base: position 23,523,398 of record OZ037743.1, on the reverse strand, counting down.
GAATAAGAGCTAAAATGAAAAATAACATATATTAACATATTCAATTGAAGGATAAAATTATAATAAATCAAAACTTCTATATCAGAAAACTGGAAAAAAATATAATCAAAAACCCAAGGATTGAAAGGAAAAACACATAATAACAGAGGACTGATATGTAGTTTAGCATGTAGGAGAGAGAAAAGAAAAAAAAGGATCAACTGCAATCGACACATCTTCGGCCACTTTAAGCTGACACGCGCGCAACCACATTGAAGAGGCCACAACGGTGCATCCAAAGAGATGGCAAATGAACACTTTTCACAGCCAAATGACGTTGCATGCGCCGTAAAAAAGGCTCGAATAGAAGACAACTGTTAATGCGTTAGTGACATGCGTCAGCTGCTTTTCTTAAAAAATAATAAATAGCACATAAACATAAAAATATACCCTCAACGCCAACTCTTCGATTTGTCCAACAACAAAACACCTAAAATACCCTTACCCGGAACTATAATATTTTGTCTCATTCCAGGGAATAATGGTTATTTTATTGTTCATTGACAAACTAAAATATATAAAATACTCTTGTCCAGTCAGCACTATTTTGTTTGATAGTAGGGCTAAAATCGTAGTTCCACTATATCACTTTTTTAAAAAAAGACACAAATACCCCCACACGATCAGAAAATATCAATCGGTCCCATGAAAAAGTTGAAAATATCCCTGAGTCCAAGAGTTAAATTTTAATGCACTGAAGGAAAAAATTATAATTATATTATTACAATCCACAGTGATATGTGTCTATTGTTACAGTATTTATCCCACACGGTATAACTTATGTCTTAATATACCTGTCGTGGTTATATACAAAATAACTATGTTACTGGTTATCATCTCAATTCAAATTATAAGAAAAAAGTGAGAATTTACTAGGTTCAAATGATTTTATACTTTATAGATTCAATAATATTACGTATCAGTTCCTGAATTTAAAATTTATCAGTAACAACCTAATAGACTTTGTAAAGTTTGAATTGGCTTTTGACTATTAAATAACTAATTAATTAATATTAATAGTATTAATAAAAAAACCTAAATCATAATGGGGCTTTATTGTAGGGTTCACTAATTAGGGTAACGTTATGAGACTCTTCTCTAATTTTATGAGACTCTTCTCTAATTAGGGTAACTTACTTGGCTAGAAAAATCCTAACAATTCTACTTAAGATAATCTATCATAATCTCTCATTAAAAGCTAACAACTTTTCAAGTCTTTGCGTATTAAATAAATAAAGCCTTAAGGGCTGCTGGAATAAATATTATTTAGAAAAATAAAAAATAAAAAATAAAATTTTAGTTGAGGTTCTTATTTTAAAGGTTTAAATGCAAGGTAATAACCCATAAGTCTTATGTCGGTACCCAACATCATTATGTTTGGTAGAGTATCAAGCCCAAATCAAATGGATCTAACTCACTTTTAGGCCCCAACATCCTTGGGTGCTGAACCTAAATAGATATAAGTATGGCCAGTTGCCAAATAAAGTTTCATTAGGCTTAGTTGCATGTTAACCCTAATTAGACATGTGTTTAGTGTGTTACCATATCTAACACCATTGAACTCTACTGTGTGTTAAGCATAAGAAAATATAGGCTTAACAAGTTATTAAACTCATTGCTCGTGAGATTAAGCACCATGCCATACCCAATTGAGCATTGGTCTAGCGTGTTGTCCAAACCCAATATCTTTGAACTTGGCTATATCCTAAGTTTAATTGGACATGGATCTGGTGTATTGCTAGACTTGTTGACCAACTGTTTGGCAATGTGCCTACCACAAAAGGCTAAAAGCGTGAAGATTATTATAGGTTCCATGTTGGGACAAAAGACTTTATTTTTTATTTATTTATTTATTTAGTTATTTTTATGATTTTCAATATAAAATATTAAACACTCTTGTTCTTGGAATTTAAATTTTATTCTCTTATTTATTGGCATATTTTTATAAAAAAAAATATTGATTTTATCATCTAAGGATCCTAAAATCCGACCAAAAGAGATTGTTTTAAAGGTGTTAGGTATTATACCACCAATTATTCACTTCTTAAGTTGGATCATAACATAAGGCCTAGCCCACTTCAGATATGGACTTAAAAAGATTTATTGGGCTGGTCAAGGCCACCAAATAGTAGGGCTGACTTTCTCAATGATTTAGAAAATGGGCTCCAAATTATGACCATTTATTTGCTGAATACTCTTGTTTTAACTACATAAACTCGTATCCAACACCAACTCCCGAATTCGAACAACATAGTTTATCTTGCATGGATGTATTGTCGTCTACTTCCAGCTCAAAGTCTTGGACATATGGCTGCAAATACTCTATCCCATTACAAGGAGCTCAATACGGAAGGTGTTGTCGTCTAGCGATCAAGAGACTTTGTCATGGTGTCACCCATCTGCAAACTCGGTCAAACTCATTGATGGGTGTGGGATCGGGGTGTTTTAAATGACAAAAAACGGAGAGGTTCTGGCTAGCGTGCACAAATTTCTCGGGACACAAGATTCTGTGGCTTTAGGAGAGGCTAATGTGGATGGAAAACAAAAAAAAAAATAGTTTAAAATTATTTAGGTGATTAATTTGAGATACAATTATAGTACTTTTTTTAAAAAAAATATTATCAACATTTATGTTACCGGTTGAAGTGTCTTTGAGTGTGTCTAAATGAATAACATATTGGTTTTTCCTTGTGGTTTCACTATCAAAGTTCAACTAGTGACTCGTTTTCGAGGCTTTGTTTGAGCAAGTTTGATATCATTGGAAAACACTATAAATTGATAGAGAAGATAAATACCTTTCGTTCAGAATCAATCTTGCTTAATTTGAAGGTTTGAAGTATCATATTTATACGTTTAAAATTATCAACTCGATCAGCTAAAACTGTCAAATTAGAGATCAAACGACATGCAATTTATTTTCTCTTCTTCAACACTAAACAATAAGTAATCTAGGTGAGATTAAGGTTTTTAATTTGATATTTGACAAATTTTAATTGAGTTCTTGTTCTTTTAATCTCTTCTAATACACCTTTAATTGTTTATAAACTTTCACTTTCTTTCAATTGCACCCCCGTCAAACTCACCAGCACCTATGTTGACCGCCCTTTTTATTATGATCATTGGTTCTGAATATGTATAATTCAACCCTTAATTTGCCAATAACTTTTTTTTTCAATTCGACCCATGATTCAGTCAATTTCAACCCAAATTGGTGTGGATCAGCCTAGAAATACCAACAAGGATCCATTACATATTTCAAATGGTCCAATGACTCGATCTAAGACAAAGACATTAAAAGACACATTGAACGCATTGGTTTTGAAGGTTTCAACCAAGTCAGAATTGAAAGGTTCATTGGAGTATCAAGATGAGACCCTAGTACATCTTATCCGTGTACAAGAGGGATCCACTACAACCTTATTTGGACCATGAAGTGAGGATAGCAAAGGAAACAAAAAAATCCTACTATAACTTTGAAACAACAAGGGTAACTACCTTTTTCTTTTGTTTCTAGGATTAAGAGGCTATATGGAAGGCTATAAATAAGTCTTAAATCAGCTCTATAATATTTTACTTCCTTCTCTTCTTCTCATGGCAGAAAATAAATATAATATTAGGGGATTTATTTTATTTTGTTAGCTACATTCCAAGACCTATTTGGACTTAATTAATACTTTGTTTTCAACTACGATTCAAGGTTGTTTGGATTAAATTATGGGTTTTTTAATTTAGGATTTTGGATCAGTTTTGAGTGGATCTCATATAAGTCTACATTAGAGGTCCATTAATATTTCAAGAACTATTTAAACCCATGTAACCAAAATTTTGGCAGCCTTTGATGACTATTACTTTTGAATTTTTTTGTTTTACATGTGAGAGTGATTCTTGTATTTTTCAGTTCTTGAACGAACTGAATATGACTTAACGAAGATTAGCTGGTTTCGTGACATCATTCTACCCATTCTAATAGTGTTGATGCCTTAAAATAATTTTTTATTATATCACATTCTTATTAGATCTATTTCTGTTTTTTAGGATCAGATCACAATGTTGATTATATATTGCATGATCATATTATCACGAGGTTCGCAATACCAACCCGGGGAGTCTTCCCTAACTTGGAAGCTCAGTTAGAACGTCTGATTCAAGCTTTCCGGCATAACCCTCAGCTGGCGAAGTCTCCGAGTCTGATCTCGACGACATTTTGTTTTTGTCCAAATCAAAGCATTTTCGTGCATATCAATGGAATCCACAATACAATTGCTCATCATGTCGCTCGACTGGCTATTTCCTATGGTTGTAGGCTAGAAGAAAACTTGTAATGTTTCTAGTAAACGACGAATATTTTTTTGCTGTGGATCTGTGAGCCGTGACAGCAAAAGTCCCACCCAATTAATTGCATCTACCACATATTACACCAACTTAATTTTTGAATACGTAATTATATGTAAATATACGACAAAGACAAATTAATAAATTTTGAATACGACCGTCATGATAAAAATAAAATATTAAAAAAAAACCTTAGCAAGAAAACCATTATGAGGCGACGTCACTTAATTTGACATTGCAAGTGTGTTGTTTATCAACGATAAGTGTTTTAGGTGGACCATCCAAAAGAATAAGAAATTAATAAAGAAAGAAGATTCTACCATTACGGTTAGCTTGGGCTATTTGCCTAAGAAAATTACTAGTAGCCTTTTTTTATTTATTTAAGGTTAACCTTGACTACAAGATTATCATTTTCAATTATAATAATTATTTTTCAATTAAAAGCAATTTCTTTTTTAATATTAAGAAATTAAATAAACTCTTTCATATCATTCAAACAAATTCCCAATATATTAGTTCTACAAAATCATTTTTGTTTCTGTCTTTAAGATAAAAATGAGTTAAATTTTTGTATCATTATTGTTTTTTTTTTGTTTTTTTGGAAATAGAATCTTGGGTAAAGAGTGAAGGTGAAGACCATTATAAATTTATTTCAAACCTATCCTTATTGATCTTGAAAAGTTTTAAGTCAAGTTATATACTTATTAATTTAATCTTTAATTTTGTATGGACCATTCTAACTTTGATATTTTCTTAAGAAAATATCAAACATCAAACACAATAATAAAAAATAAAAAATAGAAAGTAGAGAGAAAAAGACGAGAAATATAAGACCAATAAATCACATCATTATTTCTAGCTAATAATACTATCATACAAAATCCTTAATCACCATGAAATCATGAACACCCAAATTTCATCATTTCATTTTCGAAATTGTTATGAAATTGAATTATTATACAAAAAAATAATAAGAGAAACTTTTATGATTTATTAAAAAATAATTTTTAATATTAGATTTATATGAAAATAATTAATAGAGTGAGACAAAATTGAAGAAAAAATGTCAAGATGCATTATTTAAAAAAGGTTAGAATATTTTCTATTTGGAGCACAAGCACAACTCGTCCAATTTGAGGACATGTCTCTAACAACTGTTTAGGGATGAGAAGAACAATATAATCTCAACTCGTGAAAGAACTTGGGATTCTCATGGATGGGTTTGGAATACTCGTGGATAGACCAACATCCTCAGCACATTCATGATAAACATTCTCACTTTCTACTAATTTTGCTTCAAAAAGTTCATCCCACCCAACCTCTTGAAATCCATCACAATATAAATTGAGTATAATGTTGGTCATTATACATTTCATCTCATTGACACCTTCATGAATAGTCATGACTACTTTCTTAGTCTTCTGTATTAAGTAATGAATCTATATACATCCATTAAAAACTAATTAGTGCTCATCATGTATTTAATAATATTGAATAACTATTGTATGTAAAATAGAATTGCATACCAATTACTCTCTTGATGTCTAACTTAAATATGCTCCCATTACTATATTTATATTAATTGACATAGATATTTTTAAGTTTGTATTTAAAAAGCCATCAATTATGATAATCAGACAATTTAATATAATTATATCTAGAGAAATAAAAGACACTCGACAATTTGTCTTTTTAGACATGTTTTAAATAGTTATCGATATAGATATGTAAGCTATAAAATAAAACTCATCAACTAATAAGCCCCAACGCCCATGACCATTAGCCTATTTATTGTATTTGTACTGATCATCTCTATTCACAACCTCAAATTCAAGAGTAGGAGAAACCATGTATTGATTAAGAGACTCAATTAACTCATCATACCTATCCTCCTTAACCTTTTTATTTTCCTTCTTAACCTCAACTTTATTAATGTGATGATCATCTTTATGGTCACTTGGTTCAGATTCTCCATAGCAATATGAAAACATATATAATATCTAATTAAAATTTCATATCAATAATTTCTAGTAACGACATTTGTTTTCTTGTATTGCAACCTAACCTAGATGAACCAATTGCTCGTGATATGTATTTGTGGTTCTCTAAAAGTTGGAACCCAAGTCAACTCCATACTAAGAGAGTTCCCTCTTTTAAGTTTATTATTCAAGTAGAGGTCTAACATATTGATCCTATTAATCCTGCAAATCTAAGCATTAAATTTACACTTCCATCACTATAGATTGGCTCATCGACATAATAAGATTGACTACCCCTAATTCATAACATTCTCCAAATATTTTCAACTTCTGTTTCAAACATATTCGAGTTAAATCAATTGCATAACCTTATAGATAACTTATTAAGAAACAAATCTAATGTAGCAGTTAGAAACTCATTGCTTCTTCCATTATAAGTGTTACCATTATCGATATTGACAATGAAACAATTGTGGAAACATAATATTCCTAAATTATTACAATTCAGCCAAATAACACAACAAAACAAAAATGTAATTTATTAAAATCCTAGGGTTAACCAAAATGTATAATTTGTCAATAAAATCATAACGGTAATACAATTGACTAAAATATAAATTCATCAAATTAATCTACAAACACCTAAATTCATTAAATTTTGCTACCATACCAAAATTATGAATCTTAATCATATATTTCATAGTGTTATAAAAAGAATAAATAATTAACATATAAGAGCATGGATATTCAAAACATAATCAAAAGAGACAAGAGAGAAATTAATATGAATTCTTCTATTATTCCAAAGGTGTAGAATACAAGACACAAGTGGTCTATTTATAGGAGAAGGAAATGAACTCAAGGGTTATGGAAATCCAAGAGACTAAACTCAAGAATAATGGACATTTAATACATATAAATATAATTTAATATATATTTATAACACTTTCCCATGAATGACCATGTACTTTAAAATTCAACGGAGGACTTTATATAGATACTTCAAGATCCATATATGAATACTTCAGGATTCATTAAAACAATATCAAATTGCCTTATTAAAACCTTGCAAAGGAAAACCCAGTGGGAAAAAACCTAAGCGAAGGAAAAATAGTACAATTTGCATTGACTTCCCCTCAAAAGTACATGTCTTATGACAAATCTTTAAGATGTCTCATTCCAATATTATAGACAAGTTTCTTGAAAGTTGAGGCCGGTAAAGACTTTGTAAATAAGTCTGCTAAATTATCACTTGACCTGATTTGTTTGATATCAATTTCTCCCTTTTGTTGGAGATCGTGAGTATAAAAGAACTTTGGTGAGATATGCTTTTTGTCTCCTTTAATATAGTCTCCTCTGAGTTGAGTGATACAGGCAGCATTATCTTCACACAATATTGTGGGACTATTGTCAATGGTTGGCAATCCACATTTTCTCTTAATGTGCTGGATAATTGATCTTAGCCATATACAATCTCGACTTGCTTCATGTATCGCGATAATCTCTGAATGATTTGATGAAGTAGCCACTAATGATTGTTTGACAGATCTCCAAGAAATTGCAGTACCGCCATAGGTAAATAGATACCCTGTTTGTGACCTCCCTTTGTGTGGATCAGAGAGATAACCTGCATCTACATATCTAATCAATTATGAATTTGATCCACAATAAAATAACCCTATTTTGGTTATTCCACGGAGATAGCGAAATATATATTTGACTCCATTCCAATGTCTTTTTGTGGGAGTGGAACTATATCTTGCCAATAAATTTACTGCAAAAGATATATCTGGTCTTGTACAATTTGCAAGATACATAAGTGCTCCAATAGCACTAAGATATGGCACTTCAGGACCAAGAATTTCTTCATCCTCTTCTGGAGGTCGAAAGGGGTCATTTTTCGCATCAAGTGACCGAACAACCATAGGTGTACTCAAAGGATGAGCATTGTCCATATAAAAACTCTTTAGGACTTTTTCTGTATACATCGATTGATGTACAAATATTTCATTTGAAAATTATTCAATCTGTAAACCAAGACAAAATTTGGTCTTTCTGAGATCTTTCATCTCAAATTCATTTTTCAAATAGGTTGCAGTTTCTGTGAGCTCTTCAGGAGTACCAATAATATTTAAATCATCAACATATACTGCAATAATAGCAAATCCGGATATTGTTTTCTTAATAAAAATGCACAGACAAATCTCGTCATTCTCAAACCCTCTTTTAAGAGGTATTCATTAAGATAATTATACCACATTCGACCAGATTGCTTTAACCCATATAAAGATTTTTGTAATTTAATAGAATAAACACTTCTGGGTTCATTACAAAAAGTTTCAGGCATTGTAAATCCTTCAGGGATTTTCATATAGATGTCTTTATCTAATGATCCATATAGATATGCGGCAACTATATCCATTAAAAGCATATCTAATGTTTCTGAGACCACTAAACCAATTAACAATCTGAAAGTGATTGCATCCATCACTGGAGAATAAGTTTCCTTATAATCAATACCAGGTCTTTGCGAGAAACCTTGTGCAACAAGTCATGCCTTATATCGCACAATTTCATTTTTCTCATTGTGTTTTCTAATAAAACCCCACTTATATCCAACGGGTATAACACCTTTAGGTGTATGGACTACAGGTCCAAATACTTAACGTTTTGCAAGTGAGTTTAACTCTTTTTGAATTGCTTCTTTCCACATTGCGCAATCATTTCTATGTCGACATTCTTCAACAGTTTGTGGTTCAAATTCATCATCACTTCTGGTGATGCCAAAAGCAACCTTAAATGCAAATACATCATCTATGATAATTTTATCTCGTTCCAAAATCTTTCCTGTATGAACATAGTTTATGGAGATCTCATTATTTCCAGGTACCTAGTTCTCTTCAAGAGGTCCCTCTTCAGGAGGATCAGTATTAGGAGATGATTTGGACACAAGATTTGATGTTTGTTTTATGGATGAGGACTCTCCAAGAGTACCATCATATATTCGTTGGAGTTTTTGTTTTCTAGGATTTTTGTCTTTGGCTCCAATAGGTCTTCCGCGCTTCAAGCGTGGTATAGATTCATTTGCTGCTATGTTGACCTTTTTCTCTTCAGGAATTTCAATTCTAAATGGAGCATTTGCAGCAGGAATATGAGATTTAACTACCTTTTCACTACTGGTGAAAACATCCGGTAATTGATTTGCAATATTTTGTAAATGAATTATCCTTTGAACTTCAAGTTCATATTGATTTGTCCTTGGATCAAAATGAAATAACTTCGGGTTATTCCAAGTAATTTCTTCTCGTGCTTCAGGCATTGAATTTGCTTTTCCTAATGATGGGAAAATGTTCTCATCAAAATGGCAGTCTTCAAAACGTGCCTTAAAAACATCACCAATCAAAGGTTCAAGGTATCTAATAATAGATGGAGAATCAAAACCAATATAAATTCATATTCTTCTATGTGGACCCATTTTAGTCCTTTGTGGGGGGTGCTACAAGCACATATACTGCACAACCAAAACTTCATAGATGAAATATATTTGGTGGTATACCATAAACAAGTTGTAAAGGAGAATAATTATGGTAAACATTTGATCTAATTCTAACTAGTGATGTGGCATGTAATATAGCATGTCCCTAGACAGATGTAGGCAATTTTGATTTCATAAGTAATGGTCTTGCAATTAATTGAAGTCGCTTTATAAATGATTCTGCTAGACCATTTTGAGTATGTACATGAGCAACAGGATGTTCAACATCAATACCAATAGAAGTGCAAAAACTATCAAATGCTTGGGAAGTAAACTCACCAGCATTGTCTAGTCGAATTTTCTTGATAGGATAATTAGGAAATTGTGCTCATAGTCTGATAATCTGTGCTATTAATCTAGCAAATGCAATATTTTGACTCGAAAGCAAACAAACATGTGACCATTTACTTGATGCATCAATACCATAAAATATCTAAAAGGTCCACATGGTGGATGGATAGGCCCACATATATACCCTTGAATTCTTTCAAGAAAAGATGGTGATTCTATAAGAACCTTTGATGGAGATGGTTTGGTAATTAATTTACCTTGAGAATTGTGTGTGTTGTTGCACTGTCTGCTAAACATAAATCTCCATCATAAAAAGTCATACCACTATTCATTATGTCTCCACTTCTAGTGGTATGATGGTTTACTTTTAGAAGGATTATCTTTTCTTCTTTTTCATTTATTTCTTCCATACTTATATCCTCGGTCCTATCTTGTCTTCTAGACAAAAAAATTCATTCACTTCAGGGAATAGTTTAGAACCTTTTGAAATTATGCACTCTAGATTGTTGCTGCAGGACAATGTTGAGACATGAAAAGTAGAGAATATTTTCTCTAATATTTGATCGTATGTGATATCTTACCACACAATTTCAGCTATGAGGTAAGTTTAAAAGGAGCAGAATTATATTCAATAATCGATTTAAAATCTTGCAACTTCAGGTGCAACCAATCATAATGACCTTGAGGAAGTATGATAAACTTTGGTGGTCATATCTTTCATTTAGATTTTGCCACATATTATTTCCTTATTTGATGGTCTTTTAAAGATTCATAGCTTCCAGATGAATCTCGACGTCAAAATTTCATGACAAATAACTGTTTCTAAAAATATCAAGAGCAATAAATTCAAGTTTTGTCAGATTTAACATTATCTTTATCTATAAAAACAAGAAATAACTTATTAAATAAAATCATGAAGATAAACAAAAAAATCAGTCCTCCAAGACTGTTATTTATTTAGCTTTAGAAATACTAGTTCTTCAGGAACTGCATTTAATTTATTTAATCTTTAAGGAAAAATATTAGTTCTTCAAGAACTGTTTTTAATTTGTTTAATTCTTCAGGAACATCATTCCTTTAAGACTATTATTTATTTAGCTTTAAAATACTAGTTTATTAGGAACTATATTTAATTCTTCAGGAAAATTGTGCTACTAGTTCTTCAAGAACTGTTTATAATTTATTAATTCTTCAGGAACTTGTGATACTAGTTCTTCAGGAACTATTTTTAATTTATTTAGTTCTTCAGGAACTTATAATATTCGTTCTTCGGGAACTGTAAATCTCTTTCTATGAATAATAGTGAAAGAAAATTTGTCAAAAATAAATTACAATAATGAAAAACAAATATATTAAAATTGATATAAGCTGGTTAGAGTATCGTGCTGATAACGTGTTATAAAAAGAATAAATAATTAACATATAAGAGCATGGATATTTAAAACATAATCAAAAGAGACAAGAGAGAAATATCTTGCTTAATATGAATTCTTTTATTATTCCAAAGGTTTAGAATACAAGACACAAGTGGTCTATTTATAGGAGAAGAAAATGAACTCAAGGGTTATGAAAATCCAAGAGACTAAACTCAAGAGTAATGGGCATTCAATACATATAAATATAATTTAATATGTATTTATAACACATAGCTAATTATCTTATTTTATTCCTAATTTGGTATAATCTCTAATTTAACTTAATAAACATTATCTCTAAGAAAGTAATTTTATTAATTACATTCAACAACAACCAAAATAATTGATTGTTTTTTTAAAATAACCTAATTATCCACTCAAGTTGTATCTAATTAACTTAATTACAAAAAAACTATAATTTTTTTTTAAAAAAAATAATTCAAAACACCAACACTATAAGAAGTCAAATTAACATACATTAATATAAAATCACATCAAATTAATAAAGAGAAAGTTTTGAGGATATCTCAAAGTGTAAAAAATGAATAGATTGACCTGCATTGGAGAAAGAAAGAAGCAGTGTTTTTTATTTATTTATTTATTAATATTAACGCAGATCTCTTGCGCGCGCGCGAGAGAGAGATAGAGAGAGAGAGAGAGAGAGAGAGATGATCTCATGATATTTTAGGTAGGGGTGAGCAAACCGAACCGAATAACCGATTTAACAAACCGAACCGAAAAAACAAACCGAACCGAAAAAACAAACCGATTAAACCGATTGCAAAATTATAAAAAACCGTCCGGTTCGGTTTGGTATCGGTTTTGTATGGACAAAACCGATTGAACCAAACCGAACCGGTTCGGTTTACTCACCCTACTATAAATACAAACTTAAGAAAACCTAAACTTTAGTTACTTTACCGTTCCACCTCTCACCTCTCTCCTCTCGCCTCCCTCTGCCTCTCGGTTCCTAAATTTACTAAACCCTAAATTTTCTAACACAAGCAGCCTCTCGCCTCTCTCCTCTCGCCTCCCTCTGCCTCTCGATTCCTAAATTTACTAAACCCTAAATTTTCTAACACAAGCAGCCTCTCGCCTCTCGTCATCACAGGGGTGGACTTAAATCACCTTGGTCGCATAGGAGAAGAAAACACGAAGTGGGGTATGTTGTTGTCTCTGATGTTTTTTTATTGTTTTGTTTAGTTATTCATCAGGTCTCATGCTGTTTTATATGTTCCTTATGCTAATTTCTTACTGCTTATGGGGTGTTATCTTTTCTTAAACTCTAATTCAGGGTATCGATCCAAGTCTTAGACCAGAAGTTTGGCCATTTCTCCTTGGAATGTAAGTTATCGTTTATATGCCTTTTTACATTTGATTTTCTTAGCATCTAAATGCCACAGATACTTGGTTGAGTGAGGTTTCTTATCTGCTTAATTTTTCCTTCTGCTGCTGGTTTATATATAATTAAGCAAGATAACAGCTTTTCATCAGTATATTCTGTCATTAAATTTGGGCTGTCACAAAGTGCTCTATCTGTAAATTTGGAAAATCATTAATGGTAGGCTAGGAACAATGTAATTGTTGGCAACATAGTTGCTAAATGCAAACATTCTCATGTAAAAGGTCTCAACATTTATAATTTTCCTATTTGGAACATGTACGTCCAATTTATGCTACTGTTTTTCTGATATCCTTCCTAGGAAGCTTTTTTCTTATTGTTTGTGCTCATTTGTTGTGAGGATGCATTAGCACTGCTCTTATATTGTGGACTAGACCATGCTGCAAATATAGTGTAAATTTATTATGCATATATGCTGCGAATAAATTGTGGAATTATTATGAATATATGCTGCGAATATATTGTGGATTTATTATGAATATATGTTGCGAATATATTGTGCATTCTTAAAATATATATTATTAACATGTTTTGATCTTTTTCATTTGTTAATTACAGATGGAAAACCAAAATGTTTCATCCATCGACACTACCCCAACATCAACATTTAATGCCCTCGCTTCAAACACTCAAACTACATCAGCCACTGCAGGATCTGTCACAAATGATAGAGGTAAACAACCTGAAGTCCTTACATTGAGAAAAAAAAATGTTGATGATAGAAAAAAGTCACAAATATGGGATCATTTTATAAAACTAGATTGTGATCCTAATAAACCTAGAGCTGCATGTAATTATTGTACAAGGGATTATGCATGTCATACTATTTTGAATGGAACAAGTAATATATGGAGTCATTTGAAAGTATGCAAAAAAATTCCTTTTGTGGTTGATAAGAAGCAAAAACTTTTGGTATTAGAACCTAAGAAAGAGATTGATGAATCAGAAGACAAAAATATGGGCACTCTAAAGGCAATAGGTTATAATCATGAAGAATATAGATTAGCACTAGCACAAATGATTATAATTGATGAGTTGCCTTTTAATTTTGTGGAGGGAAGGGGATTTAAATCATTTTTGAGGACAATACAACCTAGATTTGATAGTCTTTCTCGTTTTACTGTTATGAAAGATTGTTTGAAAATTTATGTTGACGAGAAGGAAAATTTGAAGATAGCACTTAAGGGTCAACGATTATGTTTGACAACAGATACATGGACATCAATCCAAAACATTAATTATATGTCCTTAACGGCTCATTGGATTGATAGTGAGTGGAAATTGCATAAAAGAATTCTCAATTTCTATCAAGTTTCAAATCATACTGGTGAGGTAATTGGTCAAGTGATTGAGAATTGTTTGTTAGAGTGGGGGATTGATAAACTTTTTACTGTTACAGTAGAAAATGCAAGCTCTAATAATATGACTATTTCTTATTTGAAGAATATGATGATAGATTGGCCATTTAATATATTGTCAAATGATCATTTGCATGTAAGATGTTGTGCACATATTGTAAATCTTATTGTGGGTGATGGCTTGAAAGAGATTCATGCGTCAATTGTTAAGATTAGAAATGCATTAAGGTTTGTGAGATCTTCACCTGCGAGGTAGCTTGCATTTAAAAAATGTGCAGAAAAATTGCATATAGATTGTAAAAAGGCATTATGTTTGGATGTTGCAACTCGATGGCATTCAACTTATCTTATGTTGGATGCTGCTGAAAAATTTGATAAGGTGTTTGTGAGGTTAGGTGAGAGTGAACCTAGGTATATGGGTTATTTTTCGGAGGTTGATCTAAAAGGGAATAAAAAAAATATAGGGCCACCTGGTTCGGAGGATTGGGAAAATGGTAGAATTTTGGTCAAGTTTTTAAAGATCTTTTACACAGTTACATTAAAGTTTTCTGGCTCATTACATGTGACATCAAATTCTTTCTTCAATGAATTGATTTACATGCATACAAACTTGTTGAAATTGTGTAAAAGTAGAGATGATGTTTTAAGTGGAATGGCAATGAAAATGATGTTGAAGTTTGAGAAGTATTGGGGTTATGATGCAAATCCGAATTTCATATTGTATGTGGCCAATGTTTTAGATCCACGCTTTAAGTTGAAATATGTTAAATTTTGTTTTGGTGAGTTGTATGATTATCACAAAGCACAAGATTTAACAACAAAGGTGAAAGATCATTTAGTAAGACTATATGAGTTTTATTTAAGAGTTGATGAAGTGGAGGATGTTAATAGACATATTCATGATGTTAATGATATGGATTGCAATGATACAGAGTTAAATGTTAATACTTTTGCTCGATTCAAAAGACATTTACAGGAGGAAGATAGTGTAGAAAATAAAAATGAAGTGGAGAGGTATTTGAATGATGGTTGTGAGGATCCTGATGATGATAAATTAGATATTTTAGGTTGGTGGAAGGGTAATGGTTCAAAATATAAAATACTTTCGAAGGTTGCACAACATGTTTTAGCTATTCCTATATCCACAGTGGCTTCTGAATCATCTTTTAGCACAGGCAGTCGTATACTCGACCAATTCCGAAGTTCTTTATCTCCAGCGACTGTTCAAGAACTTGTTTGTTGTCAAAATTGGTTACATCATGGATCAATCCCGATCAACATTACAACCTTGATGAATGATTATGAAAAATATGAAAAACTTGAATCAGGTTATTTTTCTTATACGTTTGCATTTTTATTTTATTAAATAATAATCAACTTATTTGCAATCTAACATTTCTATTATTTTTTTTTGTAGATTTTGGTGGAAAGTTAAATCTAGCGACAGATGATAATTAGTTCAAAACCGACTGTATTTCTTGAAGTTTTTTATGTTAATGTTGCTTGTTTTTTTTGAAGCCCTTTGAAGGCATTTTCTGTAATTTAAATTTGTTCACTTGTGTAGTTTTAATTATTTCTCATCATGCTAAATTACACAAAACAAAAGTATTAGAAAGGTTAAAAAAAAACTTAATAAACACTATATTAACAATTTAATACATTAATATTTGTATTTGTTGCAAAAAAAATTTAAAAATACTTTGGGTTCTGGTATGAAAATAGTTTTTCAAGCTCATCAGAAAATTTATTAGAAAACCCATCAAAAAACCCATCAGAAGGCCCATAAGATGGCCCAAAAACCAAATTCGGTTTTATGATTTTTTTAATAAAAAAAACCGGACCGAACCGAACCGAAAGTGGTCGGTTTTGAATACTTTCGGTTCGGTTTCGGTTTCGGTTTGAATTTAAAAAAAAAATCAGTTTGATTACTTTTTTGACAAAAAACCGGACCGAACCGAAAATATTCACCCCTAATTTTAGGGGTGTTTCACGTTAAGTAAGAAAAAGAGAGGGGTAAATATTATTTTACTCTCTTTTTTCCACCACGTTAAAAACTCAAAAACCATCTCCTCCCACTCCCGCTTTATTGAGAGGCTGTGATGGAGAGCTGGCCCCACAAAAAGCAAAGAAAAACACCGTACATGACGTGTCAAGATATGGATATTTTGATCTTTATTAAGACTATGATGGGAAGTTGACCCCACAACCTGACTCAGCAGCCCTTCTCATAACCACCAATGAACACTAATAGACCTGAGTGATGTCATTGGACCACGTGTCCTAACGAGAGGATATATTCTAGCATCATTAGAATATGCAGAAATGCAATTACGTAAAATCTTATCCTGCTTGTTATTTCGTGTCAATAGACCGTGGGCATTAAAAAAACTTTCCAGCGTGCCACTCTACTCGTGCACGTGTCCATCCAATCACTGTAAACACACTTCCCAAACCGGACCATTATTGGTTTTAGTGAATTTGTAGCCATTCCACGTCCCGAAGAAACGAGCAGCTCACGGTAAGCACGAGAGGATGCTCTTATTCAAGCGATTCTCACATGGCATCTTATGGTAACTTGCAGAGATAAAGAGAGCTTATCCTTCACACCATTGTGATTATAAAACTTACACAACACTACCCAAAAGTTGCAGGGCAGGGCAGGGCAGGTTGACAAAGAGAAAACTCATCTTCTCCTATCGTAGGTATCTCATTTAGATCCGTTTTGTTTTGGGTTTGTCATCAATGGCATCAAATAAGTTTTTCAATGCAAGAGCTAACTACATCTACCCTACTCTGGGGAGTGGCAATAATCCTTTCACTGGCCACGACAAAGTTTTTGATTTCGATGAGGCTGATGTTTGGAGTTCTAACGTTGTTTCATCGCTGGAGAGCAAGAAAACGATACCAAGCTCACGTTCATCAAAGAAAGCTCAAAGGAAGATCGAAATGGCCAAGGACCGGGCCCCGGTGACGTGTGAATCATTGCCGGTGAACATACCCGACTGGTCCAAGATTTATAGCGATTATCATCAGAGGAAAGAGAATGAAAATAGTATTTTTCAGCTTGATGATGACGATGATCAAGATGGTAGAGTGCCTCCACATGAATATTTAGCTCGGAGGAGAGGAGCTTCCTTTTCTGTTCATGAAGGGATCGGAAGGACCTTGAAAGGGAGGGACTTGCGCCAGGTGAGAAATGCAGTTTGGAAGAGGGTTGGATTTGAAGATTAGGGAAGAAGATGAATATTAATTCACTTCAAGTACGAGCAAGAACTGTAGAATTAATTTCTGGGAATTTAGATATGACATGGAGTAGTTGATGACCTTTTTTTTTAATATATGATTTTAACAGTCCCTTATTATTATCTTCTCAAGCGGAACATTAAGAAGATGACGCTTTTTGCTTGTAATTTCTTAGATTTTAGACTGTGTTCTGAGAAACTCTCTGGTTGTTCTGGTTTTGGATTTTGTCTCGTCTTTTTTTTATTTCACCTTAATTTTATTTGCACTTCTGTAGTTGTTTTTAAGGATAATTATGGTGGTATGGACTCCTAATTTGGTTGGTGGGCGGTTGGCAGGAAAGTTACATGCTAGCTAAGACAATTCTTGAATTAAAATTCATCTTTGATTAGAGATCCAGCGTTAATTTCATTTCCATTTGTTTATTTTCAGTCTTGTTCATACATTTTGCTCGCGGGACGAATCAATTATTTTATGGATTTGGGACATTACGTGTACTTGTTTATTAGATATGTCGCCGCGATTTATTTTTTAAAAATTATTCATTATATGTTAATATTTTTTTTATGAGATGTGACCCGCGGCTTAACCTATAAACAAACTAACCCTGTATTACTTGTTTAACTTCTTAGTGATTATTTAATAATGTATTTGAGGTTATTTTTTAAAGTGTTTTTCTGTACTTGTAAATTGATTTTTACCCCAATCACCAGTCTGGAAACAAAGAGTTTTTTATTTATTTATTTATTTTATTTATATAGATATCCAAGTTATCTTGACTAATCACATAAATTCTAAAATTAATAATTATATAAATCTTCAATATCTATCAAATTAATAATCACATAAATTAAATTTGATATAAAAAAAAAAAATCTTTTAAGCTTATGCGGTACCACTAGGTCACCTGACATTTTTTATTCGTTCTAGAGATGTGAAAAAAAAAAAAAAAGATTGACTTTTACTACCAAGCTTGAAGTTTTGAGCGAGGCTCATAAGAATAACGATAAAATAAGCAAATTCCCTTAGCCAATCACATCTTGTTTTACGGCGAGGAACGGTATAGTTAAAGGTTGTCTGGGTATACATTTGGATCAATTTTTTCTTTATTATTTTAATATGTTATTATTAAAAATAAGAAATATATATTTAATAAGAATACTTTAAAAAACAATTTTTAATGCAATAATATAAAATACATTGCATCTTTAATCTTTGAATGTTTAATATAAAATCATAAAACAAGCGGCGCTAATTGATTTCTTGCCCTGTTGTTAGTTTTTGTTTGTAACATTTTAGTCTGCAATTCGGTTGCGTATCGAACCTCTTTTTTTATATTTAATTGAGCTAAATTTGTGATTACGTGGTTATAATTATTTTTAAAAATATTTTTTACTTTAAAATAAATTAAAATAATATTTTTTTATATTAACATATGAAAATAATAAAAAACATCAAAAAATTAAATTAATATAAAAATTAAAAATATTTAAAAAAAAATATTTTTGAGAAACAACGTCAAAGATTGGACCATAACCTACATTGTTGCTGCTAGCAGCAATTATGGAAATATAGATACTGGTTATTATCCATCCAGGGAAAATCAAAATTAGCTGTGATTTTTAAACCACCTTATTATATAAATTTTATATTTTTTTTTCTTTTGGTAAGTTAAATTTAACAAGAGTCTTAATTTGAATGACAAGAGCATAGATGAAAAAGAAAAGGATAATTGCGTAAGAAAACTGCAACTTGGACTTGGAGTCTTGTTGATAAGTTCAAATTCATATCACGTGACTCGAATTAAAATGAGCTTGTTGGCATCGTATTCAGTTACTAACTAGAACAGTAAACTATGTTTAGTATGTTTTACGAAAATGGTATGTTCTTAGAAAATGGTATGTTCTTAGAAAATGGTATGTTTTTAAAAAGTAATTTTTTTTTAAATATTTAGTAGTGCTATGAATAATAAATTGAAAAATATTTTGCAGGACTTTCTAAAAATCACTTCTGAATTTTCTACTTCCAAAAACACTATTGTTTATATGGATACGAGGAAACTTCACCTCTCGAAAAGTGTATTTTATGGGTCCAGGTGTGTGAGTAAAACACTGACTGTTCCAGACTCTTACAAGGGATGTACGCCTTGACTCGAACTTGAAATCTACAGTGCAAATCACAAACACTTTATCACTATATCACGCTCTTTGAAGACTAGAAACAACACTTGTTATGTCATAAAAGAATTAAATTAAAAAATAACCAATTAATATTTTACTTTTTTAATACGGATTTAAACAAATAAAAAGTTAAGGACAAATGAAATTGGAAAAAAAAAATATAATTTCATAAATAACTCTTAAAAAATAAATAATAGAGATCAAACTTCATAGATAAAAAAGATGATAAAAATTAAAAATATATCACATATATTATTTCAAATAAAATGAATAGAATAGAAACCAAGTCCATAGATAAAAAATAATTCAAAAGTGAGGATGATAATTATTATCCAACTGCTCGAAGATGAAGAATCGAAGCAAGTGAGCAGCAGTAAATTAAATGTTGAAATTATTCTTGGTGTTGAATTTTTTATCTAACATATTTAATATTAAGTGGGGTCATGGCACCTATAATTGAAGGATGGAAATAGAAAAATATGCTTCCATCATTGATAATTCATGGGGACTCTCAATTTCCAACAAGACATTTTGGGTTTTCCATTCCTTGTTCAATAAAATAAACTAAAGGGAAATTACATTTTTTGTTATTTTATTATGGCATAGGTTTCAATGTCACTATAAATGTAAATAGTGTTTTTTTAAAATTATATATATATATATATGATTTTTTAAATAACTTTGTTGTTGTAGTCTACTAAGATAATATTGTTTTTAAGGTTAGATTATAATTTTTCCGTATTTAATATACATATATTTTCTATAATTTTTAATTTAAAAGTAATTTTCTAAGGTGGTTGTAATGATGATGAAAGTGAAAGTAGTGATGAAAAAGAAGATGGTAGTTGAAATAATTTGATGATATTGTAAATAAAATTATTTTTTATAAAATATTTTATAGAATTTCATAAATTGAAAATATTTGCTACAAATAAACTAATTTGAAGGATGATTGTAAAATATTTTTTAATGACTGATTTTCTATAAAATACTTTACAAAAAACAAACATGGCATATTTTTCAAAAATAAATACGAAAAGCTTGATAAAATTTGCGCTGGTAACACCTAACAAATTCGACTTCTCATCGTGTACTAGCCGAACCTGTCCTTTTTTCGCTTCTTGGAGCAGGAGAAAGAAAATGGCGTGAAGCCCATTTTACGTTACCTTAGACCGTTTGTCCTTCTCTCTTTCTTTCTGGTTACTAAATTAGGGTATGTTTGGGAGTGTGGTTGTTGTTGTTTTTGAAAGTGTTTTTTATTTAGAAACACATCAAAATGATATTTTTTTATTTTTTAAAAATTATTTTTGACATCAGCATATCAAAATGATCTAAGAACACCAAAAAAAATTCATTTAAATGAAAAAAAAATTGAATTTCCAGCAACCGGCGGTACAACTGCCGTGCCAAACGGGCACTAAGACAACATTTTTACTGTGCAAAGACTACAATTTGTTTTACTCTAAAGTTCCAATTTAGTATTTGAAGTTTTTATTTTTTACAATTCGATGTTAAGCTTCATTTTCCTTACATTTCAATCCCTGAAAGCAAAAAAGAAAAGAAGTCACTATAAACAGCATAGGAGAGAACGGTTTTGGCCAACCATTAAAAAAAATCAATTTTAGTACCAATAAGTTTATTTTCAAGAAAGGAGTTTAAAGAGGGTTATATGACTATTTAATCATGCTAGAAAAATTAGATGGAAAACAACAAGTTTGTTTGGATTCGGTATAGATTTTAGCTTCTAGGTTGATTATTGAATGCTTTTGGGGTTCTAAATTAGGGTATTGAAAATCATGTGATGTATTTGAGGTTTTGGGCTTGGATATTGGGCTTTCAGATATCTTTAATTTAGCGATCTTAGTTTATTATTTTTGGAATTAGGTTTTATTTATTTTACATACTTTACGTTATTTTTATTATGAATTTAATGTCAACCTATTAGTCTATTAGGGTTTGATTATTTGTAAATTATAAATACTTTTTTTTAGGGTTAGACAAGGAAAATTTTTGATTTTTTAACATATTGAGTTGTGTAAGGTTTTCTCATCATACTTTTTTTTTCATTAAACTTTTGCTTGGACTTATCAAAGATTAATAATCTTTATTACATTCTTCTTTTATACCTAAGTTCATGATTCTATATGATACGACTAGAGTTTTTTTTCCATCTAATAACTTTAGTGTTTTGGTTATAGTTATCATTATGTCAATTTTATCTTTAATATGATTTTAGCTCTCTCGAGTTATTTCTTTCTTGCATATGGGTTCAAGGTTTCTTACCTCCAAGTTCATATCATTTATACAATTAAGTCCCTACTTAATTTTTCTTGGCTTAGAGTTGTAATCTCATGTATCAATTACAATATAATTTTTAATTAATTCATATTTAATCAATCATTTCAGTTTAATTTTTTACTGGTGATTGTTAAAGTATTTGACCAATTAGGTTCTCAATACTTTGACCTAAATATAAATCATAATCTTAATTAAAACATAATTAAATAAATTAAACAGTTTACCATTACCAAATCAATAAATTAATTAATTAATATTTAAAAAACAAGAGCAACATATAAAAATATATCGTGATTTCTAAAATATTAAATAAGTCATATGTGATTTGACGTAATCTTTTAATGATTAACTTCTTAATATAACTATTATCTATAATTTAAAGTGTTTAAATTATATATTTAAACATAAAATATAGCTTCTACAAGAAATCATATTTATCCTCAACATAATAGTTTTTGAATAAGATTTAAAATCATTTCCAAAACTTATTGTTTTCTTGTGCAAGAATTACATAATCAATATTATTTGAGAACATATGAAATATATTTTTTAAATTTATCTAAGGTGATGAATTCATTTTTATGAAGTCAAATATCTTCATTTTTACAATTTCTTTGCAAAATATTTATGTTCTATGTATATTAACTTTACTTTAGGCTTACTAATTAAACTTGATGAATATTCGAGATAAATAATATCTTTAAAAAAGTACTCATAAAATATATCTAATTCATGAATAAGTAATTGGATACAAAACATATACAGTAACAATCTCACATTTTCAATGAAGTTAATCACTCATGTATTTAATATTTTATTGCTTTATATGAAAGTCATGCTTCTACAAAGATAATACCTTAGTGAAAAGATCTACAAGTTTTTTTTTAGTGAGTACCCACTTTATCTTTACATTTTTTATATATGTATAATTTTTATAATCAAATAAAATTACCTAACTACATATTAGAATCATTGATGAGACATTGATTTCTTTGCTTGTGTAATGGACCAATTGTTATCACAAGATGGGTTTACTAGATCAACAATTTTAGAAATCACATTTAGTTTAATGATGAATTTTTTGACCCAAACAACCTTTTTTATCCCCTTAAACATAGAGATATACTCAACTTTAGTTGTAGAATGTATTTGGAACTCTTCTAACTCACTACACCATCATTTCAAGTAAAAACTTATCAATGCCTAAAAACCTTTTTATGCTAAAACTTATCCATGTTTTCATCAATAATTAATTAAAAACTAGTATTCAAATAATCATAAACTACTACTTCATTTTCTATGTAGAGCGTAAAGACATTCTTAATTCTTCTTAAGTATATAAGAATGTTTTTAACAATTTTTTAGTGATTCTTACCTGGATTAGATTATTCTCTACTAGTTATACTCAAAACATAATATACATCTAATTTTGCACATAACATCACATATATAATGGATCATATAAACGACACTTATGAAATCATTTCCCTCTTATCTCTCTCAATTTGTAACATGTCTTTTAATAGATGAATCTTATACAAAATATACAAGTATTATTTCCATGATAAACCATTTTATTATCTTGTCTTTATATATGGATTGAGACAATTCAACCTTCTAAATTTATTTTAATAGTTCTTTATTCTCATTATATAAGATGTTTCTCCTTGTCTTTCTTGAAAAATTCTTAAAAAACTAATTCTTTACTTGCTAGAATAAATATATAATGTTTTATATCAATAATATGTCATATATGCATATACAACACAAGAAAATAACTCTACTTTCATTAAAAAAAATTATAGGCACAAGTTTATCTATGTTTATTTTAATGAAATTAAAAATTGTAATTATCTCACGTATATTCTAAAGCAAAATGGAAAAATCCATAAAATATTTTTTGTAAGAGGACAAATCCATAAAAAAAATTGAGTGACAGGGACAGAATTTAACATTAAACCCGATTGGAAAATGCGAAGACCGCAAGCAGACGCAACGTGAGAGGATCCCAACTCGCCTTGCTTATGAAGGCCACATTGGCAAGAAGGTGAGGTTTGTTTTGTTCTTCGTTCGGTTTTGCAGTAGGAGAGAGAGGCAGTGGGCAAACGAAGCAATTTAGAGAGAAGAACAAAAACAAACCCCGGTCCTTTTGCAAACTTTGTACTGAGTAGTGACAGAGAATGGGAGGTGAAAGGAAGAGGATATTGGTGGGTCTTGTGGTGGCAATGATTTTGGGAATTGCAGTATACTTCAGGCTTTGGACAATTGACTATGCTATCTCCTCTGATGACACTGAGCTGATAAGGTTTCTTTCTTTTGTTTTAATAACCAAAATGCATGCTTTTGTTGTTGGTAGGTATGATTTTTGAAAGAAAATTAGTGGGTCTTCTTCCATTTCGTAATGCATCCAGTGTTTCTGAGAATTCAATGATGTTACATTACACAAGCCTGGAATTGATAACACCCTCAATTATTTATTTTTATCCGCATATAGGTTTCCGTTGGCTTTACAAATTTCAATCCCATTAACGTGATTATGCTATAATTAGAGATTCAGTTAAGTAGACCCTTTGTATGATTATGCTGTGTTGAGATAAATAACCCTGTCACTAATTATGCTTCCGTGAGTCCACATTGCATCGCAGGCCCTAATTTATATACAACTGGAGTTAAATAATGATGCATTTGAGATTAGATCTGAACTCAGTCCATATAATGAAAGAGCATCAGGTTCACCAGCCTATAAGCTATATTTTACACTGCTTGCTTCTTTTCTAGTGCAGGCTAAAGCCTAATTTTGTTCAAATCGAAGCCGGCATTGATTCTGAACGCAAGCTGAATAAATATGTGTATTCGTTTCCCTAGTTGAACAATCAAATGTCTTCCATGTTACATCCGTTTTATGATGTTGATTGGAGTGACTCTTATGCTTGGCACTTTCCCATTTAGCAAAAGCACTTGTTTTAAGATCATCCAACTTTTTAACCCCATGGTGTTTCCACGCTTTGGAAATTTGTAGAAGACAGTTTGATCTTGCCAATAGGGAAGCAATGGACGAATCTGCAGAGTGGAGGATGAAATATGATGAAGAGGTGGAGAGATCTGCCAAGTGTGATAAGCAACTGATAGAGGTGTGCTTGCATCTCTTTCTCTTAATCTGTTTATTATTCTTGGTGGTATTACACACTTCAAGTTTTCAACTCTACTTTGTTGGGAATGTCAGTTTTTCTGTCACAAGGGATCTGTATTTGTATATTCAGCCCTGCTCAAATTATCCAAGACTATTAGTCCTTTTGCACTGATACTTATCATTTTGCTGCCTTTTAACTATGGGAAGGGAAACAAAATCTTCCAATTTTAATAAATCTTGTAAATGCATTTTGGTGCTGCTAAATGTTATCGATGTTTTCTGATTCTCGAATCTGCCTGCTGCTTGATAGTTGGATTCCTTTTGGTTCAACAACTTTAACCAGAATCATCTTAATCATTCTCACCTTGAATTTAGTCAATTCTTGAGTCGAGAACTGTAGCTTTTGTTAGATTTTCTGATGTTAAAAGGTCTTATGTTTTGAGTTGGCAAGAACATCAATGTCTTTTAGTTACTAATTTTGCAATGCCATGATTTTCAATTGGAAATCAAGACAATAAGATTATATATATGAAGACTGAGGAGGCCAGTGATTTGAACATAAGCGACATATGGAAGATCAAATACACACACACAACATGATATATATATATATATATATATATATATATATATATATATATATATATATATATAATATGAGCTAATATACAAACAACTTTCAAAAATTTGTGCTCTTGGACGAGTTTTTATGTAACAGCTGTGCATCTGGGTTTTGAATGCTATCATTGAACATATCTGCACATGAAATGGACAATGCATTTTTCTAACTAGATGATTTAGGCAGTCTAATGATGTAATTACTCCTGCTGCACTTTCTACAAATGTTGGAGTATATCCTAAGAATAATTCAGAGGAAAATATGCTCATTAGAATATCATTACCTTTGAATGTTACCTATTTTCTGCTGGCAAATGCTTGGTTTCAACATTGCTATGTATGTGGTGTGCATGCCATTAAGAGAAAAATGTCCTTTCTAAACCATTATGTAGATAGGCACCTCAATTGTTAGCTCATAGAATTGTCAAGACTAAGGAATTGACTTATTCAATGACTAATTATTTACTGTTACTTAATGGCTAAGTAGTGACAAAATCTCCCTAGTATCACTAGTCTGTGAACACAAGCCATTTCTACTTTATGTATCACAACTCGAGCATCTTATAATCTTCAGTTTAAACTATCCTTGTTCCAACTTCCAACTTCATTCAATCTTCCTTCCAGCCTTTGCTTGCAAGTATATTGCTGTTCTCTCTCCATAATACGCCACAGCTGCTTTTAAATATTTTCACAATAAGATTTACCCCCCTGATTTCCCATTTTATTGGAATAACTCCTTATCCATTACCCTGCACTCATGATTACCATTACCGATGGTGATGGTCAGCGGTGATCTGCAACCACCAATTAACAACTGTTGGTTGCATGACCACTGCCAGTCACTTGTGATTAGTAGTCACTGTCAACAACCACTAATTAGTTGGCAATGAGCTCTGCTGGCATAATTGACTTCAACTATTTGGGGGATAGCTATTGGTACTGCTGATTGCTTTTTTAGAAATAAATGTGGAAAGCATGTTAACAGACACGTTGCCATTTCTTGAGAAATGAAAGCTAAAATGGAAAAAATAATGGAGTTAAAACTGTAACAGAACAAACTGAGAGTTATATTTCAAATGGGATCATGATTATTTGTCAATTTCTCTCTTGAAGTATATAAGGTCTAAAATCTCAGCCTGTTGCATCTTAAATGTTTCTTGCATCTTGTGGCACAGATAAAGCAGAAAGTGGAGGATGCTGCGAGTATTAACCAACAATTGGTAATGCTACAAAAGGTGACTTTCAAACATCAAACATCTCACTGCTTAGTGTCTAATATTTTTTATTGTTTCTTCTGATATCCATATTTTTCCAGTTGAAATATTATTTGATATGTTTTCTGGAATTTCTATGTGAACAATAAAGGAACTCTAGAAATAAAAGTATGTCAAAGAGAGGTCATGGTTTTTGCCTGACATAATTTGCTTTAATAGAGAATGTAACGTAACTAAAAAGCCACCATGCTCATATTTTTATTCTGTTTCTGGATTATTGACCCTAACCATTAAGGAAGACCTTGAAATTCTAATATTTTTTGTCATCATTTGGAGTTTGAATTTGTGTTTTTTGTGACACTTTCTCACATTACCAGGAAAACATGGCCCTGGTTGGAAGGATGGAAGTCATAAAAAGAGAGCTGGAGGCTTCAAAATTAAAGTGTCGGTCAAAAATAGACAGGTGACTTGACCTGAATTCTGACTTGCCATCATGTGTAAGTGCCTCTAATTTGCTTACAGAAGAACTCAAACTCTGTGAGATTGCAGTTTCTGACGAGGCCAAAGAAGGGAAAGGGTTTTTTGAATGCGTTTCAGTGTTTCTACCCATAGCCATGTACATTGCATACAAGATATCTGCTTTGTAGTTAAGATAATGTTGAAGGAATTGTGCTAGTCAGAATATATTTCATGTTTTTCTCCTCGCCCATTTTATGGACTTCTCGAAGGGAACCAGGGATTTATTACCTTTTTCTGCCCCACTCTCAATAATGTAAATTTACGTGTGGAAGAAATCCACCTTTGTAGATTTTCTCGAGTCCAGAGGGAGCTTTTTTTTCCCAGGAAGAATTGGTCTTGCATGTTACAAGTGCAATAATCTTGTTGTCCTTGTGTTCGACCTTTGGCAATTTGGCTTGTTAGAAGTCATGAAGGCATATGATGAGATTTCTTGATGGATTGTCCTGGCCATAGAGTGATGAGAGAGGCTGAGACAATGGCTGCGTTGTGTTAGGTTGTAATCTGGTCGAGTTGATAGCATTGTAGCTAACAAACCACTTGCCTCTTTACATCTCATCGACTTCAAGCTGAACTATATGCTATTGCTGAGCTGGGAAACGAAAAGAAAATTGAAGGGTAATTTTTTTAGCATGGCCAGCTAGTTTTCTGGAAAATGCTCAAACTTCGCTAAATATTATTTTAACAATAACTTCTTCAGTTGACAACATAATTTTCAATTAGATATATTACAACTTAACAATGCGCGAGTAGTGGTACCAGTTGTGTGTTAAGAAACCCATTTCATATCCATATTCTTGAGCAATCGAAGACAATGGAGTACTGCGAATAGCGGTTGGAGAGTTTCAAACTTGGTCTATTTTATATATTAACATGTACTGCGCTGAACCAAGCTCAGGTTCTTACATCAAGAAAGTGAGGGGTACCAAGCAAGGCTACCTAAGAGCGACAGTTGCTCCTTTTCCCTTTCTCTGGGCCCTGTGTTGTTCATGCTTTTTTCTCAGAGAAAGATAAGGCAGAAGAAGAAAAATGCTTCCATTTCTGAGGTTAAGCTCAATTGTGATACTCTTATGGCTTGAGATTTTTGAGGCTCGTGATCAGGTTTATACAGAAATCTGGAGTTCAGAATTCATTTTCTTCTCACTTTTGGCTAATGTTTATGCTCATAAAATGATAAAAATAACGATGATATATGTAACAGATTGCTAGGGTTAATTATCATTAGAATCTTACGTTGATGGGATATTTCGCTGGAGATGAATGTGAGGTGATTGTGGTGGGTAAATGGTGATGATGAGAAAGAAAAAACGAGAGAAGAGGTGGCAGCTAGGGTATATAAGGAGTTCAGGGTTTATTTATTTTTATTTTTACTTATTGATAATTTTAACATCCTAGAATGAATTGAATTGAAATATGATGATAATCCTGTAAATGATTTGACATTTTTTTATCGATTTCTTTTTTAAAAATGATAGATTGAGAAGATAAAGTAAAACTTTTGAAAGAATAAAAACAAAGCAAAAACATAACTAAACTTTCAATGTTTCAGCGTAATTTTCTATATATATAAAAAAAAGAAATGTCATAATTGAATGGGAAAATAGAAGAATAAATTAAGATATCATAGTGCATAGACATGTTGGAGCAATCAAAAGAAGAGAGCATTTTGTAATGGACATCAAAATACCCGTTTTACAGCTGTTTCATAATATTGTCGTGCCTTCCTCTCTCGTGGAGTTGCTTGAGGTTATATTATAAGAAGAGTATCTTTGTTTTTATGTATTGTATTAAAAATATATTTTTTCTAATTTGGTCTTTTATGCATCATGGGAAGTAAAAGAATCTTTAAATCCTTTCTTGCAAGTTTGAATTTTGTGGGTTTCATTTTTTTTATCTTCTTCGAATCTATGGATGTATCAGTCGACCAGGAAAAAGAGATGATACTTCGCACAAGGCCCTGCTTGACTCCAGCTCCAGCTCCAGCGGCATGATGCATACAAAGTAATTTGAACCAATAAAAAGGACGTCTAAGCTCAAGTAAGAAATTTCTCTCGGGGGAGGAGAGTCTTCTGTATTTATATTGTGTATTCAACAACTCCACAGGAATACAGTTAATGCACACAGTGATGTTAGGCTGAGTTATTGACAAATACAAAGACACCACATTCAATCTATAATATACAGTTATGAGGGTAAACTTCTTCTACGAGTTTGCTGGAAAAAACTTCCATCATGCTGCCTCTGATACCTCAATCCCATTTAAGATTCTCGTGAAATTGTAACTGATGATTGAATATATTAGCACCTTTAACATGGAACGCTCATTAAATTAACAACCAATCTACCTGACCTGGAATTCTCAGGTAGCATCAATTGCCATCAACTTCTCTTTCACATACTGATTGATCACATATAACCATTTGGGTTTTCTCCAACTAAATGACCTGAACTTCTGGTTTTCATCATCCGAGAAACTAAAACAAACATTTGTGTTGCAAATAGAACTATTCAGATGAGTGAAGATTATGTAAAAATATTTCTGAAAGACAGTACAGCGGTAATCAGGTCCTCAAGCTGTGTTGTAAGATTTGTAAAAAAGGATTCATCCATGGAAAGAAAGATTCATCAGTATTGTCAGAAATAACCAGCTTATATATTTCTTACAATACAAGAATTATGCTGTAATGTTAGAAAAATTGAAACCACCTTGAGCAGCTACGGGAAACTTTATCCATGTACAAGTTGGAATTGAAATCTCAGGAGCATTGTACAAAAAAAAAAAAAGAGTGCAACAGAAGAACTCTGTTCTCTAGACTCTATTTACATATTTCTTATTGGGAAGCCAGGGTCCAGAAGTTCAAGAGAAAGGACGGCATCATGGCAAAACAGCTGATATAAGCCATAGCAGTAGCAGTTTGAAATCTAACACAGTGGTTCACAGAGCATTTATCAAGATCATTGTCAATGAGGACTGTGATGCCAGCAGATGCACAAGCAGCAGCAAACGTAAGTGTGGATATGATCTGCACTTGAAGGAAACCCATTTTCATGGAGTGAGTGGCAGATGGATGTGAAGCAAGCACTTGTAAGCAAACCAGAATGCGAGTAGCTAAATTTTCAATCCTAAGTAGAGATGATGAATTGATGATCCGGAAAGCAACAACAATATAGATTAAGTCAGTGCAGTTCATATTCAAACAAGGTCCACCATTTACAAAAGTTCAGAGTAGAAACAATTAGGAAAACAACTATAACTGTCCTTATATTTCGATCTGATTCTCAAATAAGTTCCTGAACTTCCCATTTCATTTTTCATTCCTCTAATTGTACCCTTCTCTTCTATACATCCTGTCAAATCTTTTAGACAGAAATTCTTCTCTGGCCTTTCCCCTCATCTCTCTTCAGTATCATAATTTATATTTTTATTATTCCATCATCAATGTATTGATCATCAAAGACAGAACTGATTCACACAAACACATGTGATTATTATCAAGACATGCATCGAAAGACTTGTTTAAATTAGAGACTTTCACTGATGCTGTTTATCCAAAACAGAACAGATGACTGGAGTGCTCAGGGAGAAATATAAAAAGAGTCAGAGGTGATATCAGATCACCACCTCTAATACAACGATTTTAGGAATCATAAGGGCTTGCGTTTCTTAATATTAATAAAATAAAGAACACTTTGACAAGTATTCAAACCATTGTTGTTACAAACAGCACTGTCCATATACTCAACATCCCAAAGAATACTAAAATAAATGAGTTAAATCTCAAAACTCATGCAATTAGCAGGCATCTTTGAGTGTTTCTTGTGAAGAGAAAATCCATATATATATATATATCTATACAAGAAAACACTTGAATCATAAGATATTAGAATTCTGTGTGGTGGCGAGTGATTATGGTATTTGGTAGACTCACATGTTGGTTGCTTGGAAAGATGCGAACGAAGATTGTTGGCTGTGTCTATTGAGAATGGGAGAGGCATTTTCATCAATAAAGAGAACGGTTTCATTAAGCTTAACAAAACACACAAACATAAACAGCCCTTTGCAGATATATATGTGAGAACTCCACAAGTAAAATCCTAAGTTCAGATGATAGCAGTATGCACCTCAAACATCTTTCCCCAAAATGATCTAGCCTAGGGGGTCCTATTTCCTTAAAAATAGAAAAAACAAGACTGTACTCTCTCTCTCTCTATCGTCTCAAGAAATCATTACCAGTCAAAAGGTCACACAAGATTGACTATGAACTACAAATAAATCATATATAGAATGAGCCGGCCAATTTATGCTCAGTGTTTCAAGAATAAGTGTGGCTGATGAGAACTTGACTAACTATTTTTCCAGCATGCATATATATGCACATTTTTTTTCTTCCCTTTGTTTGAAATACAACTCGGCTTCCATGAATCATTTAAGCACTAGTTATAATCGAAGGAATTTCATGCCTTAGTAATCATAAGATATGATCAAAACATACATAATTTGGATTGTAAGCAATCACTGTGCCAAGGTTAAGCTACCATTCAGTCGGAGGAAATTATACACGTAGCTTAACTAAGATCTGTCAGATATATAGAGGCTTGAAATTAGTATTATATCCGGTTAAACAAGATAGCTGTTGGGAACCAAACCAACATTAAACTGGTTTATCCGAGAAACGTCACCACATCAAGACACAACCTCAGATGCTCATTTAAAATGTGGTCATCTCATCATCAACTTCAGAGTAATCCCACAATGATCATCTATTAGCATCAATCGCAAGACGTAATTTATTAATTTATTCACATAGCATACATGAAGAGGCATTGCAAACTCATATTATGCTGTTTAATGCATAAGGAAAAATCTTATCTTACCCCATCTCCAATGGTAAACAGACGAAAAATGATCTGCTTTCGCAAGCTCCGTCTCACCAAAAGGGCATAAATATCAACAACAGCCAGGGACAGACTCCATAGGATTTGCACACTGACAGCACTAACAAGGTAACTGATGCAGCAAAGTATTCAAGTCAAATTAACTCTACATTTCGCTTATTTCAAGCAATTTCATTCGATTTTAGATGTGGGAAATCAATTATGCCCGTGATTCTATAAAACTGAAGAAAAGGATAAAAGATTGATTTTTCAAAAAAGATTACCAAAAGGCAGTGACAGAACGGAAGTCAGAGGTGGTGCCCATGACACAGATAGAAACAAGACCAAACACGAACTGGGTTAGTCTCAGAAAGAGGCTACCACGGGTTCCAGGCATCCCTTGAACGTCCTTCATTCTCACTCTGATCAACGCATTCTGTGGACCATCTGTATATGGTGGGGCTTCCACTGGATGCACCGTTGGCCTGCTCACACTACTCATCTTATTTTTTTTACTAATAATTACTCGATCATTTGTTCATTGACACCATAATTTTTTTTTTTAAAAAAAAAATTGGGTTCAATTGTATGTTGAAAGAGGATTTTAATCTCTTGGGTTTTCGAAAAAAGAGAATATAAATATATTTCGATTGAGAAGGGAAAGAGAGTGAGGGTGATGAGTTTTGGGGAGCTTACTTTTCTTTTGATGGGAGGAGACCGGAAAGAGTTTTGGTCTGTCAATTGCCCGCTCTCAAGCAAATGTCCAGCTGCTGTTTTAAGGTTACCTTTGCATCTGGACCGTTGATCTTAATGATAATAAGATTACGTGGACTGACTTTGACGGTGAATCGTCGAGGGGAGCGAAGTGCTGAAAGATAGAGGACAGGACGACCTTTTCTGTTACATTAATTAAGCGGTGTTTATGACGGTCTTTCAAAAGCTTTTTTTTATATAAAGTTTTATTTATTTATTTTAGATTAATTTTTTTATATATTTTTGAATTATTTTGATTTGCTGATATTAAAAATAATTTTTTTAAATAATAAAATATTATTTTAATATATTTATGAAAGAAAAATATTTTCAAAAATAATGTCAATCATACTCCCAACCATCACTAATTGCTCACTACTAGTCATTATGGTTCATGTCTTCATACTTGTTTGATAGTGTGATTAAAATTATTTTTTTATTCAGAAATACATCAAAATAATATTTTTTATTTTTTAAAAATTATTTTTAATATCATCACATAAAAATGAACTAAAATACCAAAAAAAAATAATAAATAAAATAAAATAAAGATTTGGACTAACTTTGACGGTGAATCATTGAGGGGAGCAAAGTGCTAGAAGATAGAGGACCAGGATGACCTTTTGTGTTACATTAAGGTGGTGTTTATGATGGTCTTTCAAAAGGTTTTTTTAAAGTTTTATTTTTTTTTATTTTTTTAAATTAATTTTTTTATGTTTTTGAATCATATTAATTTGCTAATGTAAAAAATATTATTTTGTTTTATTTATAAACAAAAAAAAACTTTAAAAACAACATCAATCACACTCCCAAACCGTTACTAACTGATCATTACTGGTCAAATGGTTCATGCCTTTTTGAAAGTTTATTTTTATTTTTTTTAAATTAATTTTTTTATGTTTTTGAATCATTTTAATTTACTATGTTAAAAAAAATTTTAATTTTTTTTTATTTTAATGTATTTTCAAACGAAAAACACTTTCAAAACAACGTCAATCACACTCTCAAACCGTCACTAACTGCTCACTACTGGTCAAATGGTTCATGTCTTCTTGCCTGTTTGGTAGTATGCTTAAGGTTTTTTTTTTTAAATTGTTTTTTATAGAAATGCATCAAAATAATATTTTTTTATTTTATAAAAAATATTTTTGACATCAGCACATGAAAATAAACTAAAAAAACAAAACAATAATAATTTAAAGTAGAAAATAAAAATAAATTTTTTTAAATTTTTTTCAAAAATATTTTTAAAACACAATGTTAAACACCAAATTCAAATCGGTTGGGTTGGGTTTGTTAGAAACGTTTTTTTGTTGTTGCAGAAATGACCTCTTATTTATAATCAAAAGTACTAATAATTCTGAGCCAAAAAAAAACTCAAATACCTACAAAATAATTTTGCATCGGAAGGGGCGTGGTGTGATAGCAAAGAGTTTGAGATCTACACAGATCTTGAGTTCGAGTGAGGACGTGCACCTCTTGTGAAAGTCTGGGATAACTGGGATTTTACTTACTCACCTGGGTCCACAAAATACACTTTCTAGGAGATGAGGTTTCCTCGAATCCAAATATTTGTTTTTTGTATCGGAAGTCTGTTATTTTAGATTAGAGATTGAAGCATCACAAAGTTGTGTGTTTTTTTTAATTATAAAGAAATATTTAGAGTCGAAAAGAGAGACAACAATTTC
The DNA here is from genome assembly GCA_964035475.1 of Salix caprea. Lineage (NCBI taxonomy): Eukaryota > Viridiplantae > Streptophyta > Magnoliopsida > Malpighiales > Salicaceae > Salix > Salix caprea. The sequence goes on along the minus strand of OZ037743.1, from coordinate 23,488,535 downwards.
GTATATATTGGTGTCTTATATAGCTTTAAACATGTTCCAAGAATCGCTAAAATGATCAACATGCTTACCATCTATAATTTTGAAATACTTGGAGATAACAAACCATTGCAAAAGCTACCACAATGGCTCTGCATAAATGGACTAATCCCTAGGATTACACATATCTAAAGAGTGTGACTACATGCACTAAAGAGTGTGACTACATGCGTTGAGATATAAAAAAATAAAAAAAATAAAACCACCATAAACAACTCATTTAAACATTTGATAAGCCATTATAAATTCATGATATAACCACTATTTTAGCATTTATTTATTCTAGTTACCTTTATAACATTCAATATAATTATTTAGAGGGGTGCAAAGAATCTTTTGGAGTTTTCTACCATCGTTACTTTGTTTTTCCATTCATCAAAATCTTGTGAGGTTAAATAATCTTTTTTATTTTAAAATTTTTCTATTTATGAACAACTTGACTATGATCAAATAGGATTCATAATTACCTTGAGTGGGGAAACCTCTAGAAAGTTTATTATAGGAGTTAAAGAACCTTGAAAGAGAGCTAAACGATCTCGTAAGGACTAAAGCACCTTAAAATATGATTGGAAAACCTTAAGATCAACTAGTTGACTTGTACTTAAGTGAAATGTCTCTAAAGCAACCAACCAAGTGTTAAGTCAAGTTGAATAAATAGTATATTGTTAAGATGTTATATTGGGTGAAAAAGATTATTACCTATCTTATAAAGGCCTATATAGGGGCTCAAGAAATAAAAGTCTCACTATGAATGTTTAGTATCGAATGCATATCCCCCTTACCAAAATATGCATGGAGGATTATTTATTATTTTAACCTCCGTGTTAGCTAATTCTCTCAAACGGGAGGGCTAAAAAGGTTGTTTATGAGAACTTCATGAAATAATATGGTGAGGTTCCCTCTTTGAGATTTCTTGTGGTACTAGTTGACTACTGATACCTAGAGAACCTGAGGGATGACTTCATTATATATGTTTTTCCTTCAACCCAAAGCCTAATAAAATAAGTTAAGATGGAAAGATTAATCACATGAAAGAGTGGTGAAACAATTGGTTTGTTTTTTCCTTTAAAGTTGAGATTTCTATAGCTTACCCTTAAAGAGATTTAGGGGTTGTCAAGATTTTATAAGACCATAACTAGGTTATGCAATCCATTGGCCTAGATGTGTACTTTGGATATATCTTCTTAAAAAATAAAGTGGGTTTGAACATATAAATGGCAAGTTAATGGTATATCAAACATGGAAGTGCTTGGAGATATCTAAGTATATTGCACTAAAATAAAAATAATGAAAGTTAGGCATTAAAACAAAAGTTATTTTGTTTATGATAAGAGGTTATCTTCAACTCCAAACATATAAAATGTTTATGATAAGAGTTTATGCAATTGTTTTGATCAACTTTGGGTATAAAGTTCTTTCACATGACCATTAAATTCTAAAAGACATCTTTCTTTTCATCTACACTTATACTTCACCTTCAATAAAAAAATTCATGTGTTGGCTCCCTCAAATGGCTAAAATTCCATGTCAATCTAACCAACCTACACTATTATACAGAGTGTACAACAATGGTGAATGATCAAGATTAACTTAAAGAGATCCGTGAACAAGATTGTCCCACATAGATGTTCCAAAACCTTCCTCCCTATCTATAAATAGAGGGGTATGATAAGAAAGAGAGAAAACAAGCTTAGAGAAAAACAAATGGAACAAAATGAGAAAACAAGGTTTGAGCTTAAACCAACTTATCCAACGAGTAAAAGGAAGTAAAGAGAGAGACAAAATAGAAAAAAAGAAAGAAAAGAGAAAACCAACTTAAGATCACAGAAACTCAAATAGTTAGGAATAAGAAGAGGTTGGTTTTTTTAGGTCATTTAATGAGTTCATTTTAAACCACAAGATTTCAATATGAGGAAAAGAATAAGAGAGTAATTGAAGGAAAGAAATAAGAGAAGATGATGCACAAACCAAAGAGAAAGAAAAAAACCATATATATATATAGAGAGAAAACCATCCAAAATACTTTTCCATGGCTGGCAAATCATGATTACTACCTCTAGAGGCCACCACAACACTCATGCACTCAACTAGGACCACCTTTGAGGTAAGTCATAACCTCCATTTCTTCTATCTTTAGGGTTTATGATAAAATAATACAAAATAATTCTTTATGCACCTTTAGTTTTTTAAATGCATGAGTTAAGATCAAGATAGTGTGTTAGGCTCTAGTTATGCTTAATCTAGATATTATGTATTTAAACACACAAATATAAAAATATAAGACTAACTAGGTGTTTTTGGTTTGATTAAAAAAATGTATGAATGGAAATAAAATGGTGTTTTAGTTTTTTTATTTAGGTTAAATTTAGATATCAGATGTTTAAGATCATAAAATATATATAAAGACATTTTTAGTTAAATACATGTTTGTTTTTTCATGAAAAAAGAAACACATGGATAAGAACTTAAAATTTAGTTTATTTTTGGTTTATTTATGCTTAAATTAGGTTTTTAGTCTACATGTATGACTGTGAAAACAAATGCTTGAAAGAAAGCAAAAAAAATTGTTTTTTAGGGTTATTTGTGAAAGAACTTGGCATGTTACTTCTATAAGTAAATAATATATAAATAAAAAATTAAGACTTAAAATGTGGTTTTGCTTTTGAGATGATAGTGCAAGAAATAAATCTTTAATTTCCATTAGGTTTTAGTTATTTTAAGTTCAAAGAATGCTAATATTTTATGTTCACCTTTTACAAAGGTTGTTAATCTTTTGATTTGTACTGTATACCATAAACTCGACCACTTATTATTATGATTATTTTCATCTTTATGCTCATTATCTAAAAAACTATTTCAAATTTCATGCATTTTGTCCAAGCCTATCACACACCAAGAATATTTTTTGCATCTTATTGGTATATAATATTCATGTAAGTTTTGTTAATCATCATTTTTATTCTAGTATATTTATACAAACATTTTACATTTGCATAATCCTATTTCTAAAAAATAAAATAAAAAATATTTGTGTTACTATAATATCATGTGCAACGCATATATAGACATATATTTATATAGCCTAAAACGTGAGTGTTTTTTTAAGTTTTTTATTTTTGTTATTTTAGTTCAAAGATCTTATGTAGGCATGGTTGATGTGTACAAATCACCCAACAATATTTCAATTATTTCACTTGGAATCCTTGTAGAATAGGTAATAAAATAGTTGGCATACTTGTTTATAAAAGGATTAAGGAATCCTTGTTTTAACTAGAAGCCATAATAAACAAGCAAATAATGATTCTTTATTTTTTACACATTCTTGATAGATTTTAGTCCTGACTTTAAATCGTTGTTCTCTCTTGTTTAGATGAATTAGCAAGCCTACCATATATCAACAAAAAGTTATGATTGTCTATTTTCCAACATAATTTTGATATTAATATAATTCCCTTTTTAGATCTATATATGATCCAAACAAGATATGAAGGTCAAGATAAACAAATTTAATAAAATTCATCCAATAACTTTGATCCTTTGAAATAACCCTTACCAAAATATGATTGCCTTAGAATTTTAATTTAATGTTGAACAACATGTCTAGAAACCCGTGTAAAAACATCACCTCAATCCAAAATTTGAGCTAGAAGTTATGTTTGATAGCATAAAACTAGATAATAGGAAATTTTATGCCAAAATTAAAATATGACCTTGTTTGGATCGTATAAAAAATTTAAGCTTATTTTAAGTCTTCATTTTTCTCCCTTCTTGAACTTCTGGATTGAGTTTTTTTATATAATTTGTCATGCTTATTCATATGTTCTTCACATAAAACTTATTCTCAAAGAAGCATATTATTAGTTTATTTTCTATTTTATTGTTATCATTAAAATATATATAAACATGAATGTATGACAATAAATATTATAAATATCCCAAATTCTTATGATGACAATAAATAGATAGCTTAGATATTAAAATTAATCTCCTCTATCTTATGCAGTATAATATATAAGAAACTTTAACATTTTGGCATAACCTAAGGAATGAAAATAATTATCATATTTAATAATAAAAATATACATAAACATGTGTTATGGTCATATTCCTAATCATAATGTAAGGAAAAATTATTGTCCATCCCCTAATCATACCATAAATTAAGCACATATCTATAAAATTTAGTTAATCAAAATGTCATTCCTTTAACAAGATATTATATGCTATAATCCTATGTCTAACAAGCAAATATTGATATTCAATTTTGCAACTAAATCAAAATCATATCTACTAATATGAATAATTACTACTTAGTCATTCATAAGACTTCCAATTTTAAGAATTATTTTTATCTCAAATACTCTAGGACCATAATTAGATATATCTAATACACTAGTGACTATTTCATAATTAAATTTGATAGGTTTATCTGGAGGATTGCTTATTATCCAATCTTCCATTATAATATTTATATTATTAAAAAACATCTTAATCAACATAGGATATATGGGTTTTTTCAAATCAAATAAAGTACTCCAACCAATTTCATTGAAAATAGGATTTGCACCATCATTACCTAAACTGTCACGAGATTTAATTATGTATTATGTTACTGGATTTGATTTTGTATTAATTCAGGGAATTGATTTTTTCTTTATGAAAGATAATTAGGGCTGTAAATACTTACCTTGTATTGCATGCACTTTTATGTATATAATACCAAGAAACCCAACGGGAAAGGGCATTGGGATCAATTTTGTCATAGTACAAAGCCCCTACTCTTCCATTCATCCCTGTGATTTTTTTTTTCGTGTGTGCTAGAAAGAATTTTTTTTCTTTCCTCTTGATCTTGGTGTGTCGGCACTTTATATGGGTTTGTTGGTTTGTGGCTGCCAACGTCTTTGATCTTTCTTGTGGTGGCAATCGGTGTTGGCTGGTGTGTTTAATTATTGTGGACGTTGCGTGGTGTTCAAATTCTCTGTGGTGCTCCTTCTTCTGTGGTGGCTGGGCTGTCGAGGGAACATCGACGCTCTTTGTAGTAGAAAAGGAGATTTTGTTGTTGTTGCGAGGTGATCCTGTCGTGGGAACGTTGATGCTTTCTGGGTTTACTGGTTCTTTAAGTATACACGCATCATCGCACGACCAACAACTTCTTCTGTTTCTCGGTGGACTTCATTCTGCTTCGTCGCCGACCGAAACTTGAATTTGGAATTTCTCATGGGCTCTCGAGAGAGTGTGGACTTCATTTCGGTGGAATAAGGGCCTAATTACATGGGCTTTAATTAATATAAAAGGGGTGTATTTTGCTAGGATGGTGTCATTTCTTTGGGCCTTTTCTTGTGTTCCTTAGGCCTCATTAGGTGGGCTGGTATAATTAATCAAATTAAAATTTTGACTACTTGGGCTTATTTTCTAAGATTTGCATCATGTTTACGGAAAATATTATTATTTGTTTTGTTGGAAAGAATTTTTCTATGTGGGAATTCCAATTTAAAATGTTCTTGAAAAGAAAAGAAGTATCAAATCATATTGATAGCTCTATCCAAACTCCCACCGATGAAAAAGAATTTGCCCAATGGGAGGTTCAGGATGCTAAGGTGATTTCTTGGCTATTAAGAACGATTGAGCCTCACGATTGAGCCTCATCTTGTTATCAATTTTCGGTGTTTCACTATAGCTCAAGCTATGTAGGCCTATCTGTAATGTATTTATCATCAATATCACAATGCTCGAAAATTCCAATTGGAGTTGGAAATTAGCAATTACACTCAAGGTAACTTGACCATTTAGCAATTTTATTCTGGTTTTATTAATATTTGAAGTGAGTATTCTATTATTGTTCATGATAAGGTACCCACTACCCCTCTCGCGGCTCTTCAAGCGGTTCATGCTTAGAGTCAACGCGATCAATTTTTTATGAAGCTTCACCCTGAATTTGTGCATGTTTGAGATAATTTATTGAACCGTGATCTGATTCCTTCCTTGGATATTTGCTTGGGAGATTTATTGTATGAGGAATAAGGATTATCTACTCAAATGGGTATGACTTCTGAGAAGGTCTTTTCTTGAGGCTGTGAATGTTGCCTATGCAACACAAGGGAGAGGGATGCACAGGTTGCAATGTTTCAGTTACAAGGAGCTTGGTCACATTGCTTGCCACTATTCGAAGAAAGTTTGTAACTCCTGCAAGAACCTAGGCCATTTCATCAAAGACTGTCTGTTGCGGCCTCAAAATCATCAATCTCAAGCTACTGTTCAGGCCTCATCTTCTCCCGTGTCCCTACTCTAAGCTTTGATTCATCTATTTTCACACCTTCTATGGTCCAACAAATGATTGTGTTGGCCTTTACAACTTTAGGCCTACAAGGTACAACTCCTACCTCCATTTCTTCTTGGATTGTTGATTCAGTTGCCTCTAATTATATGACTAATTGACTAATAGTATGATAGGTCTCTATGATGTTCGTAAGTATGGCGGCATGCAAACTTTTCAAATTGTTGATGGTAGTACACTTCATATTACAGTTGTTGGTACTTTAGGTTCTTCATTTCACAATGTTTTTGTCTCACTTAAATTATCTTCCAATTTGATTTCTGTTTGACAATTAGTGGATAATAACTGTTATGTTCATTTCTCTCATGGTGGTTGTCTTATGCAGGATCAAGTGTCAAGCATGGTGATCGCGAAAGGGCCTAAAATGGGACATCTCTTTCCTCCCTATTTTTCTATTCCTAACATTGTTTCTATTGCTTGTACGACTACTGCCAATAATAATGAAGTATGACATAAGAAATTGGATCATCCCAATTCTGTTGTCTTAACTCATCTTTTGAACCATGGTTTTTTAGGCAATAATTTTTTTTCCTCGTCTTTTGATTGTTCTACTTGTCATCTTGGTAAAAATAAAACTTTATTTTTTCCTATATATGGTAGTCGTGCTTCCACTTGTTTTGAGACTGTGCATACTGATGTTTGGGGTGTTGGTCCTATTATTTCTAATAGGCAATATCGTTATTTTATGACGTTTATCGATGATTACAATCGATTTACTTAGATCTATTTTCTTCGGTGTAAAGCTAACATGTTCTCTGTTTTTCAAAGATTTGTTATGCTTGTCAAGACACAATTCAGTACTTGTATCAAAATCTTGCACTCCAACTCAGGGGGGGGGGGAATACATGTCTCATTCATTTCAGACTTATTTTCAGCAAAAGGGATTATTTCTCAACATTTTTGCCCTTATACCCCTCAACAAAATGCAGTTGTTGAGCATAGGAATCACCATCTCTTAGATGTTGTTCGGATTTTGCTAATTGATTCGTCTATACCTTCTAAATTCTGGGTAGAACAGTTATCTACAACTGTTTATTTGATCAATCATTTGCCTACGATCATTCTAAATTATGATTGCCTCCTCTCCTAGATGTTTCATCCTCTTTTTTTTAATGTGTTTAGGGTAATTAAGACTCCTCTATTTCTACTAAACCTATATAAAATCCAATTTTATTTCCAGTTAACTTGATCTCAAAATTGTTTGGCATATATACCTCTAGATATGGTCCACAACCCGACACAGTGTCTGGGTCGTATGGATTCCTGGTCCGCTTTGGACTCTTCATTTCGACTCGATTTTTGGACTTACAAATAGCAAAAATGGCTTCTTATCATTTAATAATATTTGTAGGCCTACATATCCTCTTTTCATAAAGATAAAGAGCACATGAAATGGAGTTGTATAACTCCCGTTATACCTCAAAAAACAATCATTACTCAGGATTGTCTAGGGAGACCAACCAATGTTTGAATTCTAAGCTCATTTCATTGTTTGCTTCTTCATATGATCTCAATTTCTGCATATTCCAGTAGTCTAATACCTTAAAATACATCGAATTTTCAAGAAGTGAATAATTCTCAAAATTATCTAAAACTCTAGACAACTTGCTAAAAATCCAATGAAATTCTCTAAAATATAGCAGGAATAACTCAAAATATGTATGTAATATATTCCCTTATCACATCTCAAACTTCTTTATTATGAAAAGAGCCTAAATTCCTTCTTATTTCATCAAAGCGATATTTAATTAAAGGCTTTGTGAAAATATATGCTAGTCAGTGTTTTATGCCCACAAACTTAAGTACAATGTCTTATTTCATAAACTGATATCTCACTTCAATGTGCTTTATACATGTGTTATATAGGGTTTTAGAGAGACGAATTGAAATAGTGGTATCAAACTTAATGAGTATATGAAAATTTAAGTCCATAATACTCTAAGGTTTATTTCTTTCATAAAATATGAGCACAAATAATTGTTGCTATATATTCTTCTTTGATTATTGATAAGATTATAAAGTTTTTTTTTCTTACTAGACCAAGATACCAATAAAGATCCTAAAAAATAACATGTTCCACTATACTTAATCAACTTTACATCTAGCAAAATCTATATCCAATACGTATAAAGCTTAACTTGCTTGCTTCCTTTCAAATACCATAACCCCAAATCTATAGTCTATAACAAAAAATGTGTTTTATATCAGTAACATGCAACTCTTTAGGGCAAGCTTAAAAATCATAAACATATATAAATTATAATATCGGGTCGATTAACAGTCAAGTAAAAGAGAGATCCAATCATACCTTGATATTTAGTGATGTTTATATTTCTATTGTTTTCATTTATTTCAAACTTTGTTGATTTTCCTATGGGTGTGTCAGCTATTTTGTTTTGTTCCATACCAAATCTTTTTAGAAGATCTTTGATATACTTGATTTGGTTGATGAAAAAGTCATCATTTGTTTTTTGATTTGCAATATAAGAAAGATCTCTAACTCTCCCATCATGCTCATTTCAAAGTCATCTTCCATTTATTTTGAAAAATCCTTATAAAAGGATTTGTTAGCACACCAAATATAATATCATCAATGTAAATGTAAGCAATTAAAAATATATATATATATATATATATATATATATATATATATATATATATTTTAAAATATGGTGTGAATTTCATCAAAGTCAAATTCAATAATGATAAGAAAAGACTTGAGTTTATCATACCATTCTCTAAGTTCTTTTTTCAAAATATACAAAGCCTTTTTAAGTTTGAAAATATCATAGGCAAAATAGAAATTCTAATACTTTATGGTTTCTCAACATGTACTTATTTTATGACAAATCCATTTAAAAATGTATTTTTAACAACCATTTAGAAAAATATAAAGTTAACATGACAAACATAGGTTGATAACATTCTTAAGAACTTGTTTGAAATTGTTTCTAACTATGGTTCCATATTTGTTAACCTTGTTCTTAAAACTGATTTTGCTCTAATTATTAATTTATTATTAGACCTAGAGATTAGTTCCCAAACATCTTTTTTTTTTAAAGTAATTTAGCTCATCTTGTATAGCTAAAATCATTTTCATCTTTTTTTACTTCTATAAATGATATAGGTTCTATTTGAGTAAAAAAATGCAAAGTAACCACTGATATTTCTAAGTAAAGTTCTAATCTTAGTGGCTTCAAAGTAGTTACCAATAATTAATTAGAAACATGAGAGCTTACATACCTTAGCTTCTTTACGAGTGCAAATAACTTGTTTACCATTTTTAATTAATTGTTTGAGCTTGATTGGTCCTTTTCCATACCTTTTTTATTTGTCTCTATAGGGTTTTTATCATTAATACTCAGATGTTGAATATTTGTTTTATATCATCTATAATCTCAACAATTTTGTCATTTTGAGTTTCCTTAAAGATGACATGCATGGGTTTATTAAGACAAAATGTTTAATTGTTATAAGCTTTATATGCTTGCTAGAAGAAGAATAGCAAAAAACAATCCAACATTAGATTTTTAATCAAATTTATCTAATTATCTTTTTATTTTGAAAAAGTAGATGGTTTTCTGTAATGTGACTTGTTTTGTTGCATTTGTAGGATATTAGGAGTTCATTTCTTAAATCATTCTAGCTTTTCAATATGCACACAATCATTACATAAAAAATAGCCTAGATATTGATGATCCTTCATTTTAAAGATTATAATTAGTGACCGTTATTCTACTAAAAGTCTAAGCAAACTTTATATGTGAAGAGCTAAGCTCCAAAACTAATTAGCGTTAAAAGATTAAGGCAATTAACACCTAAGAGAAGGGTGGATATGGTGTATCACTAAATTTAGCTTTAAAAGGTTAATCTAGATTCGCTCAAGTTGATTTTTTTTTTTGTCATTTTGTTTTCATTAATTTGTTTTTCAATTTCATCATTCAATATTGGTTTAATTACGAATTATGCTTCATAATATGTTTTGATTTATTTTTTATAGAGTTATCATGGTCTCATAACCCAAGTTTATGTAACATGTTGTCATCTTGACTTTTTTCATAGTCAAACAACATGTTCACCAATTATTCATGTTGTTTTTGGAATCATCAAGGTAACCGAGTGGTATCAAGTAAACCTCCATATTGTTAAAGAATACATTTCTATTTTTTTTTCATGAAATTTAAGAATATAATAGATCAAAGAAAACTATGCTAGAAATCCAACAAGTTCATTAACTAACAAATAAAAGGCGTGCCATTTTTCCTGTTTAGTGCACTGTAGACTAAGAGTGTTTTTACTGTGGATTGTGGCAGTGTCCAGACCACTTTACCCTTAATGAACCGGCTTCTTTTATTTCTTCTCTCGGGGCATTTTTGGTTTCTTCCTTTCTCTTTATTCAATTTTGGTCTCTGCTCGGTCTCAACTCTCATGTTCTCGCCCAGAGAGAACGTCGGTCTGTTTGCTGAGGTCTGTCGGGCGGGCGGGGATGGTGGTTTATGGCTTGGTTTTGGGTCGGTCTGAGCCGGCGTTCAGTCGTTTCCTTGCGTGGGTTCTCTGCCTCGGTTGGTTGTTCGATTAGGTATGCTTTTGCCCCCTTTTTTGCTTCAATTTCTGGGTTTGCTCGGTTAATTTTCATTGGGTTCATGGGTTCAGTTTTTTTTCCATTTCTTCCCATCTTCTCCCTCGATTCATGTTCTCTCTGCTCTGGGTGTTCAGTGATTGATTGTAATGGGTTCGTTTTGGTTGGGTTTTTTTTATTTTTCATTGTCGGTGCTTGGGATTGAGTTTGGTTGGGTTCGGGTTGCTTGTGTTTTTTATTTTGTGTGTGTTGGGTAGTGGGTTATTGGTTGAATTGGGTTTGGGTTGGGGGGTGGGTTTGGTTAGGTTCGGATTGCTTTCATTTTGGTGTTTGTGTGTGTTGGGTAGTGGGTAATTGGTTTAATTGGGTTGGGGTTCGATTTTTCCTTCGATTTAATGTTGATTTCAGTCTCGGGTGAACTTTGGGTTTGATTTGGGTTATTTGCATGCGGGTTGGTTGGTTTTTCCTTTGATGCTATGGATTTGGTTTGATTCGGTCTGGTTTTTCTGCATTAGGGTTAATCAATTCTGCCTTGCTTGCTCTCGGTTTATTTCTGCATTCGAGTTAATAATTGCTGCCTTTGTTTCTCTCGGTTTAGAAGTAATAAATTAATTCATTATTGTTATGTTTTGCATCCCGTTCCATTGCTTCATTACTGTTTCTCTTTCGTTCATTTAGTTCATTCAACTGCAACTGTAGCAATCTGATTTCTTTTCTTTCATTAGTGGTGTAACATCATGTCATTTCGTATTAATGTTGTTCTCTGTGTATTTTGCAGTGTCACATGATCCTCTTTTGACTTCTTCTCACGGCGTCATTCTTCCTCTGCTAAGTTACGTTTTATATATTTTTCCCTTTTTTCTTTGTTTTTTTTTTTGTTCTGCTGCATGCTTTTGTTCCTCTGGTTTGGTTTCCTGCTGTCTCTTGCTTGCTTCTTTTCTTTTCTTTTCTTCTCATGTCTGCTTAGAATCTTTCTAATTCCTTCGGTTTTGTTTTGGAGGTTCTGGTCTGCTAATTGTAACCTGTTGCTGCCAAGAGTTGCTTGCGTCCTTTGTGTTTTTCGTTCTGCTTTTGAGGTTTTTTCTTTATGCTTGCTGGTTTGTTTAAGAGAAGAAGAAAGCAAGTTTCATTTCATTGCATGTAAATTGTCCACAATATGGATTGTGGTATGTGTTGTTGTTATTATTGCAAAATTGGTAAACTTCAAATTTAAATTAGACTATTAGTTTATTGCTGGTTATTATATGAACATCCCTTCATCAAAAGTTTAGATTCTCACAGTTCTCCTACCTAACAGTTCATAAATATTCTTATAGCTTCATCAATTGCTCAACTACCAATCTCTCACTTCACTCAATTTACAACACAATTATCAAATAGTTTTGTCTTCTTAATCAATACAGTGGCCCGTAAATCTCTTGCATATATGCAGCCAGTGATGGTTGGAAATGACAGATGATGACCCTTCATACACTAGAAATTGCTCTAATTTGTAGTAACTCTAGAGACTAAAGCTCAAATATCTTTTCTAGGAAGACAGTCTAATCCTTTGAGCTATACAACATTGACTTCCACTTAATGATGCATAAGATTTTTGTTTATAATTACCATCATTAATCGATACAAATACAGTAAAATGCATTGAAGTGCAAGCAAAAATTTGACTTCAAGTCTCGAACATGTAATCATCAATTCGAGATAGAAACAACACTGTTTTGCAGCCACAATCAATCAACTCATTGATATGCAAGGTCAAGGGCTCATATGCACTCTCATTCTTTGTCAAATTTTTTTGATATTGAAAATTTCTTCGATTATATTAGCTTGAGCAAGATTGTTATACATATTTCTTTTATTCAAGTGATCGTTCAAAAGGTATTGTCATGTTGAAGACTACATTTAATTAGGTTCGGTACTTACTTAAACCTTTAAAATGCTTGATCTATTTTAGCTTCATTTGTTTATTTAGAATTTCATTTCTCACTACTATTTCAACCTATTCTTTGCTTTTCCTATGAACATGTATGTGCTTCGAGCTTTTTTCCCTGTTTATGCAAGTTTGCCATATACAATGAGTCTTCGGCACTGGTTTCTTCTTTGCATATTAGAATTCTTTTATATTGCGCGCCAATTTACTCTCTTTGGACTTCACAATTACATTAGGTCTTGCGATCTTTTTGGCTTCTTCTGTTTTAAGCTACTTATTTTTCATCTTCATCACTGTACGCATCTGCTGGCTTTCTTTACTTCTGCTGTTTTGTGATGAATTATTTGTTTTTACGCTCTAATTCTGATGCTTTTTCTTAGGTATTTGTTTTTCCTTTATGAGATATGTGCAAAAACTTTAAATGGGCATCCCCATCAGGAATATAAAATATAATTAAACATAAATCAACAAAAGGTTAATATAACATTTATGTTGCCCAAATTCAAGCTGATCCTGCTAGGATAGTTTACATTAGGCATCTCCAGTTTGCTTGGTTCCTTCAGCTAAAGAAAAAATAATTACTTCATTCATGCAATGAAACTTGATCTCTTATTGTATTCCTCGGTATGGGATGATTGCTTCAAAAATTTAAGACTTCTGAAACTTGCAATAAAAAAAATGCATCATTGAAATAAGAAGACACATCATGCTTAAACTTTTTATCCTCCTGCAAACATAATCCACATATATTTGTTAATAAAGGTGTTCGCTTTCATGTAAGAAATGTGTTGCTAGTATAAATGCTTAGAAAGAGGTTGAACCTTTAATAAACACTTTATGAATCAATGTTGTTGACTGTAGCACGGACAAAACTCCTTTAATATAACATTCTGTCTTGATTACTTTGCAGCCGTATATCAGGTTATGGACTGGTGAAGATAGGCGGCAGGGGCCAAGTTTTCCACTTCGCTGAAAAGCCAAAGGGTTCTGAATTGAGACAAATGGTGAGAATTTCAAAATTCATATGCTTAGACTTAGAAACCTTTGAATCGACATCCACATGCATGCCCTTCGTATATTTGTCCAAAATAAATAACATAAAATTATGAAGAACAAAGCAAAATGACAATCGACTTCATTTTATGAAGAACAAAGCACAATGTCAGTCTGCTTCATTTTCTTTCAAATGTAGGATAAAAAAATCTAAATCTCTAGCATTTCCCTTTAGACCATTAAAATAGGCTAATTTATATATAGGATTTGAAATTTTGATCATTTGGTGATAAAAGAACAATTAAATCCAGATCATACTTAATGACTTGAATTTTAGTTACAAATTATATTTGTTGCCTACGCTTTACTGTTGGCCGGTCAATTTATTAACATAAAAAATGCTAGGGTTAAAAATAATCAGTCCTAAATTGTTTGTTCAATTGATAATGTAAATAATATATAAAAATACAGCAAAAATAAATAAATTGTCAAACAAATCAGCAAAAAAGAGGTAAAAAGAGTATCAAGATTATTAAACAACCCAATGCTAACTTAATATAAAGTAAACCGCAAAAAATAACAAAACACAACTCTAAAAAAATATCAACATAAAAAAAGGATAAAAAACCAAGTAAACCCAAACGAACCTTCTAAACTTGGTCTAATCTTTAAACTTTGCACCTCATTAAATCTTGGTCCCGTGTTGAATGAAGATGCATAACTCTTAACCAATTTAATTTTGAAGGATGAATTCGATGAAAAAACATTAATAAAAAAATGAAAAAAAAGTATAAATTTGAGAGAAAAAAAGCTAAGGAGGATGAAATTTGTACTTTTTTTTCATTGCTTGCAGGGTGCCTGAGCTTATTTTGGCCATTTTGTTTCGTTGTGCTTTTTAGCTATATGTTTTGCTTGCTTTGTAGTTTTTTTTTTCTGCTACCATTGCTCCCACTTTAATTAATTTGTGTTATGTATCTAATGTCGGCATATTTTTGAGCTTTTCTTACCGGTTGGTCGCTGCTATATTGAGATTAAAACTTGCTCCCCTTGCTCTGCTGGTATGTGCAATCTTTTTTGATATGAAACATTAATGCTTTTGTTTCTCTTGCTTACTTATGTTTTGTTGTTGCCTTTTCTGTTTTTTCATGTGTAGTTTTGCCTATTGTCATAGGCATGGCATTAATTGAGTGGTTTAGATTGTGTTGGCCATTTGTTGCCGACAGATTTGATAAGCTTTTCTCATCTTCTTTTCAATTGAGCAGTTTAGATTGGTAAATTAGTTTTGCTATCATTTGTGATATTAACACGAGAATTAACAAGAAGATGAAATATCTCATTTGTGATATTTTGTCACGCAATGGCTGCATTCCAAAAGAAACAGCCTTTCCCAATGCAACAAACTCTTATTAAAAATCTGTATATGCTGTTTCCTGGTCTATAACTTTGACTTGATTATTTATTAGAAGTTTATTGTTATAGAATTATTTATGTTAAATTATATACACAGGAATGCCCGCGGCAACGCGCGGGCAATATGGCTAGTTACATATAAACAATGAAGATAAAAACCCAAAATGGGAATAGGCTCCCAAAGAGAAGGAAACACATGATTGAGAAAGATGAAACAAACAAAAAACAGACAAGGGAACATGCTTCCTGCCACCTAAAGCCTACAAAAGAATCCCACATTATGAGACGGACCAGCCTGGACTGGAAAGCCGAATGGATAAGATATCTTAGAGCCAAGATCTTCAACCACGGGAAGAGGCCATAGAAAAAGAACCAACACCATAAGAAAGAAGAACGGCAGGGGCATCTGCGACCGAAGCCCTGCCAAACTAAAACCCGAGAGGACAAGCTCCCATGTCAACTAGCCACACTGTAGGCTAAGTGGTCATGCTCATGAAAATACATGATTGTGCAGAATAAGATCTGAAACTTCCTAAAAATAACCTCTAAATGTTGTTAAATATCCTTGTGTTTGTTAAATATCTTCCCAAATTAAGTACACTAATAGAGCAAGAGAGACTCTTTGCATTCTCGATTAAGGTGGGCATTCCACTGGAATCTTTAGCCAGAATCTAGCTTTCCCCAAATTGAAGAAGACTAGGAGCAGCCAGAATCTCAACATCATTCAGACACAAAGGCCATACAGGATCTAGAGGTATGAACTGGAGTCTGTCCCTTGTTCTGAAAACCTAAAACACCTTGAAAAATATTGTTCACTAGAATAGTAAAATGATGATTTTTCTCTTCCCCCAAAAAATCATTGAACTGGATAGATATGGGGGATAGTGAGATCTTTTTATAAGGTTTAGTAGTCATTAAAAAATTGAATATATATAAATAAGTTTTTTTTTTCATTTTAAAAACATAGTTAAATGACTAAAATACCTTTGAAAGCAAAAAATAGATAAAACTATTGTCTAATGGATTTTTCTTGTTTTTATACTTTTTTGTTATAATCAAGTTGGCTTTGAAGCAATTTTGTATTTGAAACAATGTTATATGTAATTTTAAAAAATAAAAAATAGCTAGCATATGATAAGCACATGTTCTTTTTGGGTAGTGCGTGTGGAGTTTCCTGATGACTAAAATTCCCTTTCCATTGTCTTTGGAAGCATCACGATGTCTTCTTCCTTTTATGATGACTAGTGGTGATGGGGTGTTGGTTCTATTTTTTCTTTCTCTTCCAGCTTTCTCTTTTTTGCCTTGAAAATCATGTTGGTCATATATAATTTTAGAGTAGTCATTGTATTTGTTGAGATTTCAACTTTGATCTTTATTCTTTCTATTCTATTTTTATTTTGTCATTTGGTGAGATTTTGATTTGATTTCAATTTCAATCCTTCTATTCAAATTGTTATATGTTATTTGTTTTCAATTTTGTCCTTATTTTTTTGGTTGATTTATATTTTAGTCTTTTTGTTAAATTGATTTTTCTTTTCAATTTTACCCTTTAATAAAAAAAATTCTATCTTTTATTTAAATTTTAATCCTCATATTTTTCATTGCCTTTTTTTCTTTTGTTAAATTGATTTTTATTTCAATCAAAAAGATTTATTTTTTCAATTTTGAATCTCATTCTTTTAATTATATTTTTCTTTTGTTTTGGATCCTTTTGTATAGTTAAAATTGTTTTTTCAATTTTATCCTTCAATATTTGATTTGTTGGGAATTAGACTTCGTGGTTTTTTTATATTAAGAGTTTTGGTCTAATGAATCGAGTCATAGCTTTGAAAAGTTAACACGGGTTGATAATGTTTTTTTGTTCTTATTTTCATTATAACTTTCATCATTCACAATTAATGCTTTTTTTAAAAAAATACTTCGTAATTTTTTGTTACTTTATTTATTGTTGGGTTATCCCTACCTCATACCCTGAGTCATAGGTTTCTAAAATTAATTCAGGTTAGCTCGACCCTTATTACTCATGTAGTAAGTTTGTTATGCTAATATAGATTGACTCAGGTTGAGTTTTTAATTTTTTTAATTTTTTTAATTTTTTTAATTAATTTTATCATTTTTTATTTAATGGATTTACAAGTAAGCTATATAGTTTATTCATTTTGGAAAAAAAATATTTTTTTTTCAAGTTATCGTCTACTATTGTTGTCTGCTTGTTATTATCTAATTAAAACAAAATTAGCTTATTTAACTTACTTTATTTAACTTACTTGGTTAATGATAAAAGTCACAAATTTTTATTTCTTTTTGAAAAAAAAAGTATTTGCAAAATCTATTTTTTTTAATAATAAGATCCACAACTACTCTAACAGTATAATATAATGAAACATTAGTTTAAAAGATAGAGATAGCTGTAAAAAGGAATTAGTTATATGAAGTGTTTGCGAGTTTGGTAGGTGTAGTTTTTAAAAACTTTTTTATTTTAGGAAATCATGAAAATAATTTTTATTTATTTTTTAAAATTAATTTCTATATAAGTATATCAAAAAAATTTAAAAACACCAAGAAAAATAATTTTAAGTAAAAGAAAAAAACTCGAAAATGAACACAAAATAAACTTAGGAGTGGGAGATGAACGGACTGATATCTGAACCTAGGTTCAGTGACAATGAATTGGGGTTGTATCGATGGATGAGGTCATGGGCCTAATATTCAATGTTAGGCCTGTTTATGGGTTTCAAATGGGTCGTTATATTAGGCCTGTTTATGGGTTTCAAATGGGTCGTTATTTTAGGCCTGTTTATGGGTTTCAAATGGGTCGTTAGCAAGATCCTTATGGGCCTCTTGCCGAGTTAAAGAGTAACGATCCCATCATTAGCAAGAACTCGAAATGCTTAGCCAGAGAATTTTAAACAAAACTTTGACAACTCGAATGTTAACCAATCCATGTATGCTTATATTATATTCTGAATATGCAAAAGCAAGAGTGACAATTGTTGAATCTGCTCTGCAACATTTTGCTTGGAAAATTGAAATTGGGAAACCCAAATCCAATTCTTTTGTTTTAATTGATCAAGCAATTGTATCAATGTTTTAGTTCAAACCATGGAGAAATGGAAGGATAATGAATTTGAAAAGGCTAGAAAACAAATTCACACACACACACACACACACACACACACACATATCCAATATTAATGACTGGTAAACAAAACTCATGTCATTTTCTTGATAGAATTTTTATGTAGATAACATTTTGTCTATTGGAAAACCAATATATGAGTTTTATAACCCTTAAAATTTAAAATTTAACTTATTTTCACCTAAAAAATACTAAAAACAATCCAATTCCAAAATAATCTCTAATCAATCTAAAAAATAACAAAATCGAACAAAAAAAAGTTGTATGAATTATGAATTGTTTTTTTTTTTATGGAATGTTGTTGTTGGAATGTTTTTTCAATATTCTTGGCCTAATTATTTTATTGTATAATTTCATTGATGGTTAAGGTTTTAGGTTAGAAAAGGTTAAGCAATTTGGTAAATCAAGCACAATTTTTAATCAAACTATTGATTGATCTAAAATTTTGACATAATATTCTAAAGATTTGTTTTCCTATTGGGTTAAGATTTCATGATGATTGGAGATTAGAAACACCTTCAAATAATGCTTGAAAATCACTATGTAGGATTGTTTTTATATACTTTATTGTTTATGGATTATTTTTCTACTTAGCTTTGAACTTTAATTTAATTAGCAGTTTACTATTTAGAAGTCTTGATGTTACGTGGATTCTATGATTTATATAAGTTTCAATTAGAAGTCCCTTTTTATATAGGATTTTAGTTTTAATTAGAAATCCTTTTCAATAAATAATTTTCGGTATAGGACTAAAATAAATTGGGGTGTCTAGTTTAATTTATAAAAATTAAGACTATTATTTAAATTTTATAAAAGTTTAAAGACTTTTCTCTAAATTTTTCTACATTTTAGGTCTATAACCATAGGGCTTGAGAACCCTAACTTTTATCCTTGTTATACGCCATGTTAATTGTTATTAAAGTAGGTTAGCGTCTTTGATAAATAAATATGGTAGTAACCTATTCTACTTTGCAAAAGTGAAGGCCTTCTAGTGCGCTATGCAGGTGTTGAAGAATAATTTAAATCATTTTGGCTAGCTCAGGAATAAATAATGAATCATTAAAGTAAGCCATAATAGATCTTACTTGGCTAATAGGTAACATCACGGTTGTTAAAATTATGTTTTAACTCTTAAAGTATGATTTTACAAGTCAAAACATAATTATTGTGCAAAATTACTTTAAAAATTAAAAGATTATACAATTAGACATAAATTGATCTTACTCTATAAAATCATTCAAACCATATTTTTATATGTGAGTTTTACGGTTTAATTTAAATTTAAGAGCAAGACAATTTTTTTAAAGACCACGATCATCATACCATCTCTTTTTATTTATCTTAGATGCTTTTTAATTCTTCTATTAAACAATTTTAAAGACCTTTCATCCTTGCCTTTCCCTTCTCTCCTACTCCCCTCTTTCTCTCTACCTATCAATGTTTTATTTGTTTTTCTTATTTTGACCCTACAACTCTCTTAAGCATGGCTCTCATGTACATGAGCTCCCTTATTTTGAACCCTATTGCTTCATTCCTAGTAAAACACTAGCTCTTATTGAAATTGACTTCACAACCTTCAAATCCTTCCAATATTTAGCCTTACATTCACATCTTGATTTTCTAGGTATGTTGTCTATATATATATTTATAATACTAGGGTAGTTGTTAATTTTTTCACATCATTTATGCTTTATTGAACATAAATACATTTAAACTATAGACTTTATTAGGATTTCTTAATTTGTTATTATATTTTTTGGATAATTTTTAGGTTTCTTGGAGAGCAAGTAAACTAATATCTAATGTGAGTTTATGTAATATGGGCCTTTTTTTCATATGTTGATATTTTAGGCGCTATAAGCCATTTGAGATTTGGCTTGATTAATCACAATCAACATATATTGTTGTATTTTAATTTCTTATAGAATTGGATTTTGGAATTGTTGTAGAGAGAAGCTTGTTTTTAGATGTTTACTTAGCCTAATTTTTTTTATTTAAAAAAAAAACTTCTTACAATTTTATAATTCGAGTTTACATTGAGTTTTTCATGTGATGTTAAAAATGCATTTTTGACAACGTTGGATAACATAAACAGAATCGTGAAGAGAAAAGAAGCTTGTTCGGAGACTTGCCTCAAAACTGGCTAAGCCCAAACCTATTCATAAATTTGATGAAATTTCATTCTATAATAGAATATTTTTGAAGAAAGGATTTATAAATTGGTTGTTAAAGTTAGAAGCATACTTTATTTTTAACAAAGCTCCTTATCATCAAAAGATATGACTTGTGAAGAACCTATTAAATGAATAGATTTGTAAAGAACCTAACCTTTTTTATGGAGATGATATAAGTTGGGAGACTATTGAAGCACTTTTGTCCATTTTAATTTTAGAGAATGAAGAGACATGTTTTAATGACGAGAATGAGCTTGGTGGAAATGATCAACTATTGGAGTATCAATTTGATGATTTTCTATACATATCACCACAAGATCAAGATCTTTATTTTTATATTAATGAGGAAGAGGATGTTTGATTTATATTTCTTTTGTTTTAGGACATTTTACTTTCAAAATATTTTGGAATTTTATTTAAGCAAAATTATTTTAAGTTAAAGTTATATTTATCTTGACTATTTAGGGATATTTTCCAATTTTAAGATTATATCTGTTTGACTTTGTGTTTGTATTGTATAATCTAAAATTAATTTATCTTGAATTTAAATTATATTTATTAAATTAATATTTTAATTATTTTTCATATATATAATTAAATATGAGCAGTACAACCCCGAAACAAAACGTCAAAATCGAAACATGTTGTTTTAATTGAAAAAACAAAACACCTATTAGAACAAAATTGACAACCTTAATTTACAATTAAGTTTTTCAAAAACATATCTCAAGATTGTCTCCACAACTCTTGCGCCCAAGTTTACCAAGATATTACCAATGCTTAGACCTTTATTTTTCCGCTGAAAAGAAGCTTGACTATGACTTGCGGTGTGTCGTGGTACAATAGGCTAGTTTGAATGAAAGCATGTGATTCCTCGTCGTGGCTAAAAACTAGGAAAACAGTCGCAAAATAGTGTCTTGGAGTGGAGGAATCATCAAGAACGATGATAAGAGTACTCCTCATGAACGAGTCAAGGAAAAAATAGCAACCATCCAGTGTTTCCCCAACCCCATGCACCATGCCCTTTCGCCGTGACTTGGATCCTTCAAACTAACCCCACCTTTTATGCTATCCATGCATGTCTCATTCATAGCCGACATAGCTTGTTGACTCAGTTCTAAAGCCGAGTTGCAGTGCCTTTTTGAATCTCTTCTAGGTAGCCACCATGGTGGAGAGTGGGTGCGGTGCTGGAAACTATAACCTAGATCAAGTTCTCATAGCAAAATGATTTAGTTATGATGTAGGATACCATGCCGAAGACTTCGTAGACCAAATTATTTGGAAAAAAAAAACAAAAAAGATAGTGTGAAAGTGTTACAAGCCATGACTTTTTATTTAGACTTTGAATTGATGCAAATCTTATCAATCAATGCAGAGGCTCACACCTTGATACTGATTGCAAAGCATAACATACTATTTTTGAAATCAAGATCCGCTCCAAAGATTTATTTTCAAGCTTTTTTTACTCCATCTCCATATATAGCAATTCTAAATAGCTATTTGTTTAGTTCTTGTTTGGAAGTGTGGTGAAATTATTTTTTAAAGTGAAACGTTAATGTTGGTAGAAATAAAAATAAAAATAAAAATAAAAAATTGATGTTGGTAGAAACAAACACCTAAATTTAATAGGAAAAAGAAAAAGAAACAAAAGAGAAACGTTAAAGAGACGGTATCGAAAATTCACACGATCCAACCAAGGATGATGTCACCAAGCATGGCTTGTGTTCCGGAATTTGTTGTTTGTCGTTGACGATAAATTCAAAGTATTAGTGAACAACCCCGGTTATAATTATAATGTGCCATGCTTACGTGCAGCTATTAAATTATGCATTTAGGATTTCTAGGCTGTTGAATTTTGTGAGTGAGAGGGTGCGATGACTTTGATGGCTCGTTACCTACTCCCACGAAATTGTTCTTGACATGACTCGATGAGAATATAAGAAGAGGTGGGTGTGTTGGAAATGTTTAATACTGTATTTGATGAGAATATTTACAGCTAATTTAAATGAAATATGTATGAATTGTCCATCATGTTAACAAAAAGAAATTAGACTTAGAATTTGATGTCATTGTACTTTTGTATTAGTATTGTAATTTTCTTATCTTAAAGATTAAAACTCACCTTTCACCATGAAAATAAATTCTAAAAAACTACATCTTAATAATGATAGGACGGAATAATATTTGATGAAGCTTGAAAAAACTTTGTTTGGATGTGAGCTATTTTCATGGATAATACTAAACTGAAAATATGGGTGTTACTAAAAAAATAATATTTTGATATCTAAGTCAGTGTTATGTTTTAAAGACTTTATATATAAATAAACATTAAAAGACTAATTGCAGATATATAATTGTGAGTAAGAAGATTCATCACTCTCTTCTTCATTTTACTTTGTTTGTATTGCTTACCTCACTCAAAATATCAAGTGTAACTCATTATGAATAATAGATGGTTAAGACTAGCTTAGCCTTATACATATGCATTACATCATAACAATTGAATAACATAGTTTAGGGGTGGGTGAAGGTGTAGTCTGAACAATATGATATCCTCCTTGATATA
Organism: Salix caprea; assembly: GCA_964035475.1. Lineage (NCBI taxonomy): Eukaryota > Viridiplantae > Streptophyta > Magnoliopsida > Malpighiales > Salicaceae > Salix > Salix caprea. Next base: position 23,465,377 of record OZ037743.1, on the reverse strand, counting down.
TAGGTTGTTGACATGAATAATAATAAACTACAAAGAAAGAGAAAGAGAGGACTTGAAAGTCAAATGGTTCAAATTGAGCTTTTATACTAAGCTTGTGTGGATCAAAGTGAGTCCAAAATTGACTCGGTTGGACTTGATTTGATTAGATCAAACCAAACAATGTAATGAACTTAATTTGGCTTCAACCAAACCAAACAAAAAAAATGGCTTAGTTGGGCTCGTTCAAACTCAATTCTAAGTTAAGTTTTATTTGACCAAGGTCAATCTAAGCTCGTGTAGATCGAACCGAGCCCAAAAAAGAATCAATTGAGTTTAATTGTAATAAGTCAAATCGAACCCATAACGAACCTGAAAAGATCAATCCTAGCTACAAACTCATACCACACCTTTTCTTCTATGAAATCAGTATCATCATATAATAAAACCAATAAATTTTCATTATGGCAAAAACAAAGGGGGGGAATTTTGAAGGGTTTTTAATTTTCTTAATTTTTTTATCTGCGGCAATCCAAAAATTAGAGAGACAACAGATGAAAATTATATATGAGAAATCCACGAAAATAAAATAAAATTAAAAGGCATCCAAACCAGGAAACCGATTGATATAAAGTTTGGGCTTCGAATCCTCATTGTAACAACAGTCTCCTCATTGAAACGCGGCAGCAAACGCGATGCTCTTTCTTGCTGACGTTGCCCACACGTGAATCAATTGAACTTTTCAATATACTATTATTTATAATAATAATAATAATAATAATAATAATAATAATAGTGGCAGTAGGGGCCTACTCGTGTGGTCCCTTTCACGCCCACGTGTGGTGGATTAGGTCATAGAGAATGAAGTAAATATTTTTTTTTTTTTCCAGATACGTGTTTTGTGTTTTCTGCTCTCAGAAGGACACCAATTGACTTCATTTGGTGACATTTATGTATGCTCTACAATCCCAATGCTAATAGTTATTTATTTATTTATTTATTTATTTTTAACAGCATCAGGTAATATTTAAGCTAATTAAACGATGCAAACCCCGTTGTTCTTCTGGAGAGAGAGACACTATTTTTATTTATTTATTTATTTTTATTTTGATCTAAATTTCATTTTGTGTTTTTCAAGATTTGAACTCCAAGAGAATTTTAAATTTGAAACTGCTAGGAATCAAAAAGTATATCTTCTCTTCTTCTTGCAGCTAGCGCTGCTACATCACCGAATTGTTTCCATGTCTTGAATGAGGCGTAAGATCTTAGAGCTGTTGCAATCATGAAATTATGGATAATAATATCCCTGAAATTCCTCAAATTATCTTCACATGCAAACATTAAGTTGTCTTTGTAATTAGCCTCTGATTAGACACTTAACAACGTGTTTTCATTTTCATCTTATTTGCTTCAAGCAAGAATCTTTTTTTATATTTTTAAATCGATTTGATTTGATGTTTTAATATTATAAATCATTTTTAAAAAATAAAAATAATATTATATTAATATATATCCAATAAAAAAGTTCTTCACACCACCTCAATCTCCATCGAAAATATGCTTCCTGGTCAAAGAGAACAGTCGGAAGACTCGGAACCCACCACCTAAATCTATCTTTACGTTTGAAAAATATTTTAAAAAAAAATTAAATTTATTTTATTATTTTAAATTAAATATTTTAGATTAGTTTCATGTATTAATATCAAAAATAATTTTAAAAAACTAAAAATATATTAATTAATGTATTTTTATAAAAAAAAAAGTATTTTAAAAACAAGTGATTAAATTTCAAAAACTCTGTACAAGGACAATCGTTCGAAATTTGAAGTCAAAGGATTAATTTGGTATTTCTTCCTTCCTTCTGAATCCAATAAAGGGTCGCTTTCTTCAGGTCAAAGTCAAACAAAATACAGAGAAAACATGGAGGCCCAAAAGAGAACGGTTGCATTGCATCGTGCCAGCACAGGACAACGTTTTCAGAAGGCATCCCACCCAAAAACACCTTCGATTATTCATAGCACTGGCAGGCCAGGAAAAAGGAAAACTGGTAAAGAAACCGTGCACAAAAAATACTGCATTGGACCGTGACAAACTGAGATTGAAAGCAAGTTTTTGAATCTACATTTTCCTTCTTCAGAAGGAAGAGAGACGACGGGAATCTACGAAACTTCAACCGAGAAACCCAAAAATTACATCTCCCAGAACTTGAAGAAGGGCAATTTGAAACCGACAGGTTTATTTCTTCCTCCACATTCCTCCTACATTATCATCATGACTGCCTGAATCTGTCACAATCGTCAGCCTCCTTGCTGTTCTGGAGAAGTCGCTGCAAGAAATGAACCAGCAACAATCATTCTTATGGGAATGGGCACAACAGCACTCACCATGTGAAAAGGCCTCAGAACAAAATAACCAATAGAAGCTAAAAAGAAAACGAGTCGCACCTGAATGGCTCCTCCCCAACGTGTTTGGTAATGCCATTCACGTCTCGGTAAAGCAGATTGCTAAATTTCTCAGAATTCAATCGGCCAAACATGTCAGCCAGCTTTCTATACAGTTCTTCATAAGACTCGAGCAATCGAAGGTCAAGGCTGCGACCTACATCTTCTGATTCCAGGAAAACTTTGCAGTGACCAATTTTGAAGGATTGCTCACTCTTTAGCTGGCTGTCCTTGTTCCATTGCAATCCTTCACGAGAGGAATGCTCTGCTGGGCCTCGGTGATGAAGAGTGGACACAGATCCCTCAGAGCGAAATCCCACCTTATTTAATTTTCCTTCGAAACAACTATTTCTAGTAAGAACTGGTGATTCAGTATTATCAGAGCAGCTACGAGAGATGTGCTGCTCTGCAACTATTCGTTGACCGAAAAGCACAAGCTGAGGTATCTTCACATCATCAGCTCTCTTTGAATTCGAGGTGGAATGTGACATGGTCAGCTCACAAGAAACGACTTCACTCAAGCTAGGCTTTTGAATGATTTGGATATTTGAGGCTTTTGTGAGTGAAGCAGTGTGACCAAGCAACGGCGGGAAACCAGCACGGAGTAGACCTGTATGCAGTTTTTTGAGGTGGAGATCTGATAATGGTAGACCATAATGAGCATGCCTGGCTCCCTGCATGCCAGCAGGTATGTTGTTGGGTAGAAAACCAAACGGACTGCTGGGCTGAAGGAGGCTTCCAGAAAATATCGGCATCGGAAATTGACCGACAATGGGGAAATCCAGGTGCTGTGGAAGTCTCAACTTCTTCCTTGGAGATTGGAAGGGGGGGAAATGGATGGCAGACATATTTGATGCCACTTCCACTAGCCATGGGCTAACACGTTTCACATTTTGAAGCAAATCAGGCTCATCCCATGTAACCTACAAGATTTATTGGAGTAGCAGAAATCATCAGCACAAATATTCTCTAGTCATTTTCAGAAGCAGCATTACAAATAAGAAGTTCCTATTGATTAGTATCTGCAAAATGGAAATTCAGTTATACAAGTACCACTTGCATGATAACCTAAAAATCATCCATCCATTGATGTTAATTTAAAATACTAAGTGAAATATTCTCGAAAATGTTCACACAGCTCAAATTGAAAGACACCAGTCTAGATAACTATCAGCTTCAATAACATTAATTTAAGCCAACTAATCAATGTATGGGATGTAAAGAGATAAACACAGTAGTCGATCGGAAACTAGCAGAGGTTTTCTAAATGCACACAAACTATTTCCTCAATCACCGGGGATATGTGTTCACCCCAAGCAAGTTAGCATCCCTAATTGCTTTGCAAGAGGAACTCTGCCTCTGTGTAGACAGCATTGAGCAGCTGCCATGAAATCGGTGTTCATCTTTTCAAGGTAATAACAAGAGTAGTTTCCTGAACTAAGATAAAGGACTGTTTTTCAGTCGTCAGAATTACGTAGAGATGAGAATACCTGGAGAAGTCTCCACGGTGAGCCTGGCCAACAAAGAGGATCGGCATCCTGAACAGAAAAAACAGTTCCCATGAACCAACTAATCCGAGAAGAGTCCTCAGTTTCAAAGGCCATCTTGAACCGCATCCCTGAACACCACCGGATCTGCATTACTGTTTTCACCAAAGAGGCTTTCACACAGAACTCAGGAGTGTTGGCTCGAGGATAGTACACCGTCTCAAAAGGCAGTCCATTTGCAGCAAGAGTAGCGGCTTGAACAACAGATTCAGCCCTCACTCTGCCTCGCCCCATCAAACTTCCATTTGACCTCGAACCATTCCCAGTCCCGCTTCCATTCTTCATCATCTCATGCTCATCTTCCCTCGAGGACCAACCAAATCCTCCATAGGGCACTGCAGAATTCCCAAGAGCCGGGTTCCACAAGGACTCAGGTCCGCCACTGACCGCCCTCTTAGCTCGTCGAACACCAACGCAAAGATCTCCATTCTCCGCCCTCAAAAACACAACAGAATCGCCAGCAACAAGCTTCTTATGATTCACAAATGGGCTCCATCCAGTTGTCAAAAGATGCCTTCTCGGTGTCCCTCTATAGATATGCCTAAACTTCCATGTCTCGCCGTGAACATCCTTAGCAAGAAGGGTCTGCACAGGCGGATCTGCTGAGTAATCCAATCGTGGAAAAATCATCTCAGCACAGTACCTTGGCACGGAGAAACCTCCACCATTGTTTGCATCAGATTGGGTCAATGTCTTGGCAAAAGAAACTGGCTTATTATTGTCTTGTGCGGCTTCCTTTTCACCATTAACTGCAACTTCTTGGTCATCCAGATAGAGTTCATTAGAGTTAATTGGAACCAACCTAAGTTTAGCGAAGACCTCGTCAGTTTCCGGGTCAGCCATGAATTTGATAGCTGAGACTCTGCATAGAATATGAGAGGCACCAGGCACGTTCCTGAAATCAACAGGCTCGCACGCATGCTCGGCATGGCCCTGAGGGAAGTAGAAGACCTTGGAATTCACTGCCGGCATTTGGACCATGCCACCGGCACAGGCATGCCATAACTGAGAATCTAAGCACTTGTCAGCCTCCTCTTTCAAAATTTCTTTTGCTTCCATAAATGTTATCATCTCTCTAGTAGAAACCACAAAAGTACAAACAATCAGGAATTTCTGGATAAAATAAAAGAAAGTATCGTCCAATAAAGAAAACTAATTAATAAGTGTAGTCCGACAAAGTGATTACCTCAAAAGGCAGGAGAGTCAAATTTGAAGAATCTATATTTCTGCTACTTAGAGAACAAGGAATATTCTCCTTCCTCACTGAGATACACGTTAGATTCTGATTCTAGCAAGCAGCAGCTGTATCCAAAACTGCGATTTCAATTCCATGAAAATCTCAATTTCGTTGAAGAAACAAAACTGCTCAAGTTGTATGTCTCCCTCATCTCTTAACCCCTTTTCTTTGCAGACAAAAAGAACCCAAATTGCAACTCTTTCTGCTGTTGTTGAATGTAAGAAATCAAGCTCTTGTACAGCTTGACCAAAACGGTTGGATTGACATAAAAACCACGGGAGTTCGAGACATGAAGTTGAATTTCCAGACTCTTTTTTTTAAAAAAAAAGGGAAAACTGTACCCACAACCCTGTTCTCTCTCCCACAGATTTTCGAAACCGAAAGGAGAAGATATCAGCAGTAACTAACGAAACAGAGAAAACTATCTCAGCATATCCTCACAATTCTTCTGCTGCTAAAGTTAGCAGTCCAAAAAAGAAGTCTTGAAGTAACCCTCCAACATGAATCTTCACAGATTCAACCAGGAAATCATGGCAGTAAAAGAAGCAGATAAAAAAGGGTACCATCGAATAAGCAGAAAATATTTTTTGAATCATGCAAGAGTCCAAAAAAAGTCACAGACTCTTGCCTTGAAAGAACACGAAGAAGGCCCGTTTAACACACACCCAATAAACAAAGAAAAGAAGCCGAGGCCGAAAGGAGTGGTGGTCGTAAAGTAATTTCTAGTGGATATATAAGTCCTTCATGCGTTTTCATTTACCTTTTTATTCGGATCTTAAGAGAACTCCGTGTATCTTCAGAGGCCAGCAAAACAACAACGATCTTAAGGAGCCTGTCCAATTTCCCTTTTTTTTTTTTAGTTTTGATTATTTAATTAAAACTTTTCTCATTATTCAATCACATGATGATAAATCTTCTTCCTATTTTTTAATTAAAGTGATGATGCTGTTGGTTTCTTAGCTATCGTGATATGAGAGGATGGACTGCTCTAAAAGCAAGGCAAGACAGCCCTCGACTCAACTAAATATTGATAATAAGTTATTGTTTTTTAAAATATTTTTTATTTAAAAATATTATTTTTTATTTTTAGAATTTATTTTAATATTAATATATTAAATAAATTAAAAACACTTAAAAATAAATTTAAAACAGGAAAAAATCACTTGTTTTTAAAAATATTTTTGCATCATAAAACTTTAACCTCGTCTTTTAACTTTTATATATATATATATATATATATATATATATATATATATATATATATGTGTGTGTGTGTGTGTGTGTGTGTGTGTTCATTTTTAATTAAGTCCGAAAACTAAAATATTTATACGTTGAATCTCTAATTCATATATCACGATGCATGAATATTACAAATCTAATTAAAGTATTAAAAACATATATATATGTGTGTGTGTTCATTTTTAATTAAGTCCGAAAACTAAAATATTTATATGTTGAATCTCTAATTCATATATCACGATGCATGAATATTACAAATCTAATTAAAGTATTAAAAACATGTTGAGAAATTAACAATTTAATTAAATATTCGGACTTGTATATAATTATTAATTAGACATTTTATGTTTTGAAAAAAAAATAATTGTTTTTTCTGTAATTGTTAATTTGAGATGCCGCACACCGTTTCAAGGCAACTAGGGTTATATGTTTCTAACCGCTGGTATTACTCGAGTTAACTACAAAATACAAACTTTTATCCGATGAGAGAGACAATGCCAATAGGAATATTGGGGTCCCTCTCTCCCGGGGCAAGTGGATTGCTCCAAGTTTTGTAACAAGAGAAGCCACATTTATTTATTTTATTTTCCTTTTGGGAGAGACTAAGGTACACTTTAATAAATCATCTTGCATATTATAAGAAAAGCTTTAAAAACCATGGTTTATCATCTTACATATTATTATTTATTGAAATAGTGATTTTTTTAATAACAAAAATTTATAAACACAAAAAATTAAATTACTCATATTACCGTGATCTACATTTATCTCTTAGCTTCTAAATATGTTTTTGTTTAAGAAAATAAATAAGAATCCAAAATGACTTTGTTGGTGTTTGTTTTTCTCTTTATTTATTGAACTTGACTCTTTTTTTGTTTATTTTTCTCATATTGCTAAAAAAATAGTTTTAGAGAAAAGTCATGTTATTAAATTTTATAAAGTCCATCGACATATTCACAAGTTTGGCTAGTTAATTTGATTCACAAATTTGACGAATTTAACTTTTATTTCTCTTTTCAATTGTATTTTTCAACATCTCGATATTGGGTCGGTGTTTAATTTTGCAATCGTCTATTTTTGTTATCATGTAGTTATATAAAAAAAAAGTTTTGTGCATAGATAAATTATAATTCCATTAGAGTCTATAATTTGATTCACAAGTTTGACATGCTAACTCAGGTTACCCGATTCATAGGTTTAAAAAGTTAACTCATTGGTCATATATGTTTTTTTTTGTCATTTAATTGTGTTGTTGTTGTTTACCCTACAAAAATAAAGAAATTAAATATAAAAAGAAAATCCAAAATACAAGACCTTGTAAATTAAGAAAGCCTAAAAGACTACCTAAGTTGGTGGTAAAGGACTAAAATGACAAATGGGAAAGTTAGAGCACCAAGATGTATATTAGTGGCATTTAACCCAATTTTGATTGAAAAGGGGCACTATTGGTGAAAATATTTTTATTTGGGGTAAATAAATATAAATTAGAATATGTAAGATCTTAGTGAGAATTTTGAAAGGCTTAACTAATCTTATGGAGGACTTTATTACAAGGAAAATAAGTTTTTAGAGTCCATTTGGGAGTTAATAGGAAGAAATTGAAATATAGGGGTTAAATCACAACTTTTAAAGGTTAATTTGGTCAAATAAGGATTTAATTGCATAAATATTATAGTTTGATGGATAATTAAGGACTTGATTGAAAAAATCCATAATTAAGGACGAAACCAAAAAATGCGTGTGAATTCAAGGGTTATAATTAATAAAATTTAGGGCCAAAATGAAGAAATTAAAAGTTTATGAGGAATTGAAGGCTAAAATACATAATTTCATTAGGAAGGACTAAAATAAAATTTGCAATCAAATTTGGGGTTGACAATTGGCTAGGATGAATTGGATGCAATTAAAAGTTGAGAAGCAGTTATGTGTTCAATTAGAAGAACTAAGGGTGTGTTTGGTATTGTTTTTGCTTTTGTGGTTGAGGTTTCATGAAAAGCAGTTTCATGAAAAGCATTTTAGTTGCGATTCAAAATAATTTTTAAAGTGTTTGGTTAAGATTATGGTTGAGTTTGAGGTTAATGAAAAATAATTTCAAGTATTTGGTTACCAAGCTTTTCATATTGCTTTCAACTTATGAAATTACTTTAAAGTGTGTGTGTGTGTGTGTGTGTGTGTGTGTGTGTGTATGTGTGTGTGTGTATTGTTTTTAAAATATTTAATAACCAAAATATTAAAATGTAATTAATATTTCAAGTAAATTAGAAACTTGTTTTTATTCTCCCATCAAACTACTTGTAATTTCATCACGAACTAAATCCATATGTGAAGGCCTCTGCGATCCCGGAACAATATATGGTAAAATATCATCTGAAGCAAAATTAGGATTGTAAGACAAAACTTATATTGTGATCTCCTTCTAATATATATATTTATATTTTAATTAATTTTTAAATTATTTTAATATTAAAAATATATATTTTTATATTAATAAACATATATTATGTAAACATTATTTATATTTTAATTAATTTTTAGATTATTTTAATATTAAAAATATTTTTTTTAATATTAATAAACATATATTATGTAAACATTATTTATATTTTCATTAATTTTTAGATTATTTTAATATTAAAAATATATTTTTTTATATTAATAAACATATATTAACCCCCCCCCCCCCCCCCCGAGGGCCCCCCGCCCCGTCTCCTTCTCTCTTAGATTGAAAAGCAAGAAAAGCAACTAATAGCTGATTTTATTGCGCGAAGTTCGATGTGATTTTTTATGTGGGACCCATGCCATATTTATGTTTGTAACAATTAACCAAACACTAGATTAGAGTATTTTTTTGCAACCTCTGGTTACACCATAAAAACAAACACCCTTTAAGACTATATTGAAGTTTGTCAAATTCTAAATTAAAAACCTTAATTTTAGGTTTTAACCTAGATGACATATTGTTCAACCTTTGTTTAGCTTTTTTTTGGTGGTTTTGGTTGGTCAAGTAGGCATTTCTAGGTGAATGAGTGTGGCATCTCCGACAAAAAAAAGGTTGTAACCATCATTATTCAACTAATAAAAACCTCATTACAAAGATTATTTACTTCAATCAAATGTTTACATCCTATTTTTTCAACCAACTCAATAACAGCTTGTCCTTGATCAACCATCACTACTTTTTAGATTCTTGGCTGATCGATTTGACACTTTCAGATGGATGAATATAGAAAAACAGATCTCCAAATTGAGAAAGAATGGATCCAAATGAAAGGTATACTTCTCCTATGCCAAGATAATGTGCTCTCAAATTATGTTTATATGCGTTGCGCCTATAAAGCATAAAAAACGGGTAACTTAGTCATTGATGTCTATGAAACCCACTTCATAAAACTATTAATATTCTTCATGTGTTCACATTTCAAGCCTTCTCAATGGGTTTTTATCAAAGGCTTAATACCTTTTTCTTAGAATCAAAAGGCTAGAAATAGTTCATTGCCCAAGTCTAGAAAAAACCAAAATCAACATTACAAAACCAACCAAGGGCAAAGGTTCTAGTTTTTAACATCTATTTAGAGCCCTCTCATTTTTATTAGAAGACTAAGCTTTGACCATTCTATCTTTGAATGCACTAAAAAAACTTAGCAAAACCCTATAAATACCCTTTGAAAATCAACTAAAGAGAGAAAGAGGGAGAGTAAAGGAAAAAAAAGAGAAAAAAGAATAAAAAAAGAGGAAAATATCGATAATGAACTCGAAGTGTGAAGGTTTAAGATCCAAACACTAGGTTTCCTTAACTTTGAGAGAAAGAAACAAGCTCAGAAAAGAAGGAACCAAAGGGAAAATGACTTAACTTGAAAGGTATAAGTAGATGATGTCCATGAGGCATCAAATTACTTTCATAGCCTATTCTTTCATTTTTTTATGGTGTTTTGAAAAATGACTTCATTACATTACTCTTATCTTTTATTTTGATTAGTATATAAAATGTATTCTTTTACATTTTGTTTGATCCAGTTTGGAGTTCTTTGTTAATACTGTTGAATGTTTAAAATATGCTTAGTTGTTTAGATTTAATGAAATACAGTGATTCGGAAATCTGGAAGTATGGTTATTAATGCCTTTTCAGGTTGGTTAGAGTATGTTCTTGGTTTTTGAGCATGTTTTGGGCTCCAAGTATTTCAAGAGTCAATTTTGAATCAAAGTTTGATGTTTTTGTTGCCTATCATTAGGGATGCAGTTTTGAAGGTGAAATCTAGTGCATGATTATGATGATTTGATGCTTTTGTTAGTTATTTTTATTCAACTATGTGTGGTATTTATATATGTTATTTGTGGAGACCAAAAGCACCATGTTCAAAGGCCTAGAATGGCATTTTTAGGGATTGATAGTGTTAGATATTTCTGAGAATTGTTTTGGGCTCTAAAGGAGTGCTCTTTGAGTTTTTAAGAAAAACATTGTCTTATCCCAATTATTTGACACATCATTGGTGATGCGAACCTCGTGATCACGCAACCCACAACCAAGAATGAGATCTAATCCCAGAAAGCCGAAATAAGTCTGATAGGAGTGTGACACAATGGAAACCTACCCCAAGGCACCAACACAATTGGAATGAGTAGAATGACGCCACGAAGCTAGTTAATCTTCGATAAGTTGGATTCAGTTCGTTCAAAAACTAAAGAATGCAAGAATCACTCTCACACATAAACTAAAAAATTCAGAATTAAAATTAATCAATGGCTACCGAAATTTAGCTAACATGAGTTTAAATAGTCTTTTAAAAACTAACCCTAATGGACCTCTTATGTGGACTTAAAAGAGGTCCACTAAAAACTGACCCAAAATCCTAAATTGAAAAGCCCATGCCTTCATCCAAGCAAGCCTTGGATCGTAGCTGAAATCAAAGCCTTAATTGAGCCCAAACAAGCCTTGGGTTGTAGCTAACAAAATTAAATAAAGCCCATAAGGCTTTTTTTTATAGTCTTCCATCAATCCCATTAATTCCATGTTTTCCAAGTGATAGTAGGATTCTTTTGGCTCCTTTGCTGTCCTCACTTCATGGCCCAGATAAAGTTAGGCTGGAGCACTCCTGCACATAGATAAAATGTATTAGGGTCTCCTCTTGATACTTCAATGGTTCTTGCAATTCTGACTTGGTTGACACCTTTAAAACCACGAATCAAGCCCCTGAACATGTAATAAGTCCTTGTTGGTGTTTCTGGGCCGGTTCGCATCAATTGAATTTTGTTAATTAATATTCTAGAGTTCATTTGCATCAATAAAATGTTTTCTAGGGTTTTAATATGTATTTGGTTTGAACTCAAACTTATATTAATTGAATTATGATTATTGGTTGATAATTATTGATGTTTGATTATTTTAAGTGATTTATTTTCATCCTTTATGTATATTTTATTTCATGAAATATGATCTAAATCTTAATCCACGTTAAATGTTCTTCATCTGTTTGTCATGTTTTTTTATTTTTTTGGGCTTTAATATATTTTGACTAAAATATTTTGAATTTTTTGTTTTGTTTTTACGTATTTGATTTATTTTTTTTGTTTTGGTTTGTTTTTTGGGTCAAACTAGTGGTCTTCGTTTCGGTTTATGGTCAAACCAAAGATATCAAGTCAACTCGTCAGGTCATATTCCAATCAAATAGCTAATGTCTTTTTTGTCTAGCAATGTTTTTTTCTAAATGATTTTTGTGGTTTAAATTTATATTTAATAAACACCATTTAAACCTATTTTGAGCACTTTCACGGCAAAGAAAAACGGATTTTTGTCAAATAAAGTGTAAAAAACATTTTTTTTTCCTTGTATATGGCCAAAAATCCTTAAAATTATATGAGCATTTTAAAAAAAAAAATCTAAAATACTTTGACAAGTTTTTTTTTTTAAAAAAAAAACAGGATATTCCATGGAATTTTACAACATTTAAAATTTCAAAGGATTTTGGCCAATATTTCAATAACCCTAAAACTTTAATTCTAGGAAATTAATAGTCAGCATTCTAGTATAAATGTTAGACCTACTAATAGGCTAATATTCAAATATTAGGAGTTGATTACAAAATTCTCAAAATTAATTTGGGTATTCATCAATTTTAATTGGAAGTATTTTTGACCATGATATACATATTCTCTCCTTCCATGATAGATGAACCCTTTTGTGACACCTATATGAATTTTTCCTTTAAGAATTTACTGGGGCATACAAGCCTATAATAAATCTGAAATGTCAGATTTATTCATGAGTATCAATATTTGTTCTATACCATATACGGGCCACCTATTAGTATCAACACCTTTAAATCATATTTAGACCACACAATGCAATTTATCTCAGTAAGGTATTAATACATTTCATAGCCACAACTAGTCCCTTACCTTGGATTTTCATATAAGACTAGTCTACTCGGGTCTCTTAGTAATCCTAAACTGATGCGAACCTCGTGATCACGTGGTCACGAAACCCACAACCAAGAATGAGATCTGATCCCGGAAAGCCGAAATAGGTCTGATAGGAGTGTGACAAATGAAAACCTGCCCCAAGACACCAGCACTATTAGAATGAATAGAATGACGCCACGAAGCCAGTTAATCTTCAATGAGTTGGATTCAGTTCATTCAAGAGCTAAAGAATACAAGAATCACTCTCACACATAAACTAAAAAGTTTAGAATTAAAATTCATCAATGGCTGCCGAAATTTAGGTTACATGAGTTTAAATAGTTCTTGAAAAAATAACCCTAATGGACCTCTTATGTGGACTTAAAAGAGGCCCACTCACAACTGCCCCAAAACCCTAAGTTGGAAAGCCCATGACTTAATCCAAACAAGCCTTGGATCCTAGCTGAAAACAAAGTCTTAATTAAGCCCAAACAAGCCTTGCCCTGTAGATAACAAAATTAAATAAAACCCATAAGACTTTTTTTATAGTCCTCCATCAAGCCCATTAATCCCATGTTTCCAAGTTGTAGTAGGATTCTTTTGGCTCCTTTGCTATCATAACTTCATGGTCCAATAAGGTTGTATCGGACCCCTCCTACACATGGATAAGATGTATTAGGGACTCCTCTTGATACTCCAACGATCCTTGCAATTCTGACTTAGTTGAAACTTTCAAAACCACGAATCAAGCCTCTTAACATGTAATGGGTCCTTGCTAGTATTTCTGGGTCGGTTCGCATCATAAACCATACAACTAGGTGGTCACTCCTTGATCCTGACGCCACAACATCGCGCACACACACATGCAATAATTTTTTCTTCTTCTTGATTTTATCCTTCAATATTGAATTGATAAGGAAATAAATTGCAAGTTTTTATTTTTATTTTTATTAAGATATCGTTGTCTCAAATAAGTTTTTATTTTTTGGCTGGTACTTAATTTTGCGACTATATTTTTTTTTTATCATATAATTAAAATAATATATAAATTTTTTTTTATTAAACTCAATAAAATCCATGGCACAAGTCGTAGAGGGATTGAGATTGATCAAATCTGGCACTGTCTCAATATATTTTAAAAAAAAACCAATTCTTATCTTTAAGTTTTTTTTTAAAGTTAAGACATAATTTAGTAGTCATCAAGATTGCATTTAAACCCATGAAATTAATCGATTTTATTCGGGCTAGCTCCTGTGCCATTTAGCTGGAAATTTAAGTTAAACAAAAAACTTGTGAGGTTTCAAGATTGACCAATTAAATTGAGTTTAATAACACAATCAAAAAAATTCTTCGTCCTCTCATAATTTTTTTTAAATTTTAAATTATGTATTCCAACTCATGGAGCCAATAGAATAATTATTTTTTTAAGAAAATTATAATTTTTATTTGTATTTTTCATTGATATCCTAGCATAATTTTCAGAAAAGAAATTGAGAACATTTTGAACTATTAATTTTCTATAATTAAAATGATTATTTATTTTAGACTGTTTTAGTTTATAAACACCGGATTCTTTTGGATTTTATCAATAATTAATATGTTGCATCTATATTTATAATGTTTTGAAAAAAAGATTGATAGTTATCCAAATTTACCTCTTTTCGTTATTTCACCAACACTTAATCACCGAGTGAGCTCGTAATTTCCTTTCAATAAAAATGCAATTATTATATATAATAAAGAACATATAACTTTATACATATCTGTTGCACAATAATATTAGATATCTAGAACATAATTCCATGGAAAATATCAATACTATTCTATTAAAATGGACGCGTGTAAGAAACTGAAATTCGAGTGATCAGGATAAAAATATTTCGTGATTGTTTTGAAATATAATTGAAGTTGTTTTTAAAAATATTTTTTTATTCAAAAATACATTAAAATAATTTTTATTTTATTTTTTTGACATCAACATATTAAATGATATAAAAACACTAAAAATTAATTTAAAATAAACAATTAATAAAAAATATTAATGACCTTTTCTTTTCTTTTCTTGTTATCACCGTAATGACTTTTTCTTTTCTTTTCTTGTTATCACGTGCCCACGGAGTGAATCAGCCAGACCACAAAAAGTAAAACCAAAGTGTGTAGTTGTTTGCCACTTTTTACCAAGACCCATCTCGTAGGTAGTCAGGAGATCAGGCAACCTCCACACTTCCTCCTCTACGATGGTGACCGGTGAGCCGGCAGTTAAGCGGTTTCCCGTCCTTCTTCTGGTGTACCGACCTCTGTTTTTTGGTATACTCACTCACTCTCGTCATCTCCATCTCTCACCTTCACTTCATCCGGAACAGGTGGAAAATTGCCACCTACTGCGAACCCGTTCTTTCTTTCTTTCTTCCCTTCGAATCATGGCTACTATCCACGTAAATCACAGGCTTGGAAAATTAATCCCATTGGATCACAATCTACAAAGTAAAATTCTACATAGGACCATAAATAAAGTTTAAAATTCATATCTATGCATAAAAACAACAGCAATACAAAGTTTTGATTGAGCAATGACACATATCAACTTAAATCAGGTTGGATTTTATTGGATGCAATGTAATTCTTGTCAAAATAGATTAAAAAACAATCTAATCAATTTTTTTATTAATTTAATATAAAAAAAAACATTATGCCTTATAGAAATTAATGATATAGAAATTTGTGCCTTATATAAAAATTATTTTTTTGAAACACAATATCAACTAAAATCTTTGTATGTGTATTTTTTTAATCAATAATTACTTATATATGAAATTTATGATATAGAAATGTGTGCCTCATATAGAAAAAAAAAGTTCTATCTACTCTTAATTTGAAAGGATGATTTACACATCAAAACATCGTGTCATTTTCCCTGGTAAGTTATCAGCACAAATGCAAACTCCGCAATATTATTATTATTATTCAACGAATACATTGATTGATTTATTGATTATTATTCAACGAATACATTGATTGATTTATTGATTATTAAATCAACGTATCTATTTATATTAATTTCTAACCCTTGTTTTCAACCCTTAATATAATTAGGTTTGTTATTATAAATAACTAAACAAACCCATGATTGGTTGATTAATATATATTGACTATCCTTAATGTAGCGGTTTTTGTTCAATAAAGTCCTTCATTCCCTCCTTCTCTTTCCTATTTTGAAAGGAAAAAAATGAAATTAAAAGAGGGAAGAATAAAACTAAGGGATATTAAAAAATAACTAAAAGATTTTATTGTATCCCTAAAAACAGATTAGTGTGATAAGAATTTAAACCCTCAGTGACAACCTGTGTCACCCCAACACCACAAGCAAACGTGACAGCTACAATAGAGGGCAGAGTGTGAAGATGACGCTCTGTTTGCTTATTATCTCTGTTGTTGTCCTGACACCGCTATCTTCCATGTCCGTATATGGTGATGGAGGCTGACGCATCTTCTAGTTCTATAAATTGGCGACAGCATTAGGGTCCCCATCTCTGACACCTCCCCGAATCTCTGTTTCCGTGTTTCTTCTCTCTGCTCTCTTTCTTTTTTCCCCGTCCAAAATGAGTCACGTTGAAGAAAGATATTTTAAAATCTTGAATTAAATATTTTAAAAAATTCGTATAGCAAACAGGTCCAGTTTTTCTTTTTCACTTGATTTATAGTGATTAAATAAGTATTCATAAAAAGAAATAATCATTAAATTTTTTCAATAAAATATATATTTTTAAAGCCAAGCTTTCCTTTCTTGTTCATGCTTTCTTTTCTTAACAAAAGTTTTGACATTTTTTATTAGCAGCATACTTGTTTTTAGTAAAACTAAAGGTAATGGAAGAAATATTCGTAAAAACTTCTGATAAATTTAACTAAATATAAAATATATCTTTTTAATAAAAAAAAAAACTTATTTTTCTGCTCATGTTTTTATTTTTTTATTTAAAATATTTTTATGGAAAAAATGTTTTTTAAAGAAAATTATATCATGATTTGAAAAGGCATGTTTTGAAAGTGTAAAAAAATTATGAAAGAAACAAATAATTGATGACTCCATAGTTTTTATTTGAAAGTGTAAAACAATGAAAGAAAAATTAATTTGATAAAATTGAATAAAAAAAATGATTAAAAAAAAAAAAAAAAACTTTTATTATCATTAATTATTCTTTAACTAACATGCTATTGTTAATTCAAATTCTAGTTATGTTCTATGATCAAAAAATTAGGGTTTGAGTTTTATTGGTATCTTATTTTCAACATGTTTTAACCTAAAAATATCATAAGAACATTAAAAAACCCTAGTTCTAACCTCCAAAACAACCTCTAACTAGTCTAAAAACTTGAAATTTATTTCAATAAAAAACTTTTTAAATTACAATTTACTTTTGCTAACATAGTTGAAAAACAAAATCGCTTCAAACTCCACTTTACAAGCAAAATCTATTAATACTAGAAATAATATTTTTGTGGTTGAAATACACTCAACCCCTTTCTCTCCCCTCTACTTTCTCAATAACTTTCAGAATATGTCACTTGACAAGAAGTAGTAACGCATTAGAAAAATAAAAATTATGATTTAAATTTAAACTTTAAAAGCTACAATAACACGATATAAAATCTCTTAAATTTAGAGATTAAAGCATACTTTTCCCTGAAATAAAAATTAATTTTTATTATTCATTTTACTATTCAAATGAATAGTAAAATATTTTTGCTTGTTTTAGATGTAACTAGTTAGATTGCCCGCACTACTTTGTTGGCTTAGCAAATAATTTTTTTTACCAGTGGGATTGAAGCATATAAATCGCTCGATCATCATTATATTTTACGATAATTAAATTATTTGTGTTTTTAAAAAAATATTTCTCATATTATTATATTAAAAGTATTTCAAAACATTAAAATTAATTAATTAATTTTGATTTTTTCAAAAAATATTTGTATATTTTTTATATATATTCTAAGGTGTTAATATTAACCAAATAGCAAAATATGTAATTAGTCTCACATAGTTTGAATAAGAAAAACCTTTAAAATGACCTTTATCATTATTTTAAACGCCTTATAAATAATAAAATGAATATATAGGAAGCTAAATAATCAAAAGTTTTGTAGGTTAATTATTTTGCTCAGATTTATAGCATCAGAAATAAAATCTAGGACCATTAATATTTTTTTTACATGTTAACAATTGTGGTTGTGATTGCGGCGAAGTGTAGGGCAAGTGACTCATATATTTTTTTATTGTAAATAATTTGGCTTAATTTTCCCACCTACTTTGTTTATGTGTGACTTCGTATATTTTAAACAAAATCAACATCGTCTAATGAATTATTTTGATTATTATCATATTTTTATTATCTTGATTCTTAAATTATCATAATTATTATAGCTGCTATTATAATCATTATTGTAAATAATTAATATTCTTATTGTTACTGGCAGTATTGTTGTTATTATTACGACAATAATCATAATGATAACCAACACCGTTATTTTTATTAATATTATTTAAATTATAAATAGTATTATTGTCATTATTATAATTGTTTTTGTCATTATTGATATTTTTATATTATTTTATGAGTTATTGTTATTATTACCGTCAAAATCATAATTAGTTACATCATAAGCACTATAACTATTACAATAAATTATAATCATTATTATCATTAAGATTTATAATGTTACTATTATCATCATGATCATAACACCTTAAATTATTATTATTAGTATTGTTAAAACAGTAAAATTTATTAACTTACCTTGAGGAATAAAAAAACTCAGAAACTTTAACAAAATAGCAAACAAGAAAAAACATCTAAAATTACAATTATTATTGCATATATAATGGGGAAAAAATTACCTCGAAGAATTAAAAAAAACCAAAAATTATGAGTAAACATAAAAATAAAATAAATGACAAAACAAAATTAAATATTCTTAGCCTTAAATTTTTTTTTGAAAACAAACATCTAAAATTATTATTATTATTATTATTATTACATGTATAATGGGAAAAAATTACCTCGAAGAATAAAAAAAACTAAAAATTATAACAAAAGAGTAAACAAAAAAATAAAAAAAAAGACAAAACAAAAACAAATATTATTAGCCTTAAAAAATAATTTGACTTGAAGAATAAATAAAAACAAAAAAACAAAAAAAAGAACTATTAATTTTCAAATGATCACCAATACAAAATAAAATTTAAGGACTAAATAAAAAAAATACAACACCAACAAAAGAGAAAATAATAAAAAAAAATTAAAACTAAGAGCATATACATATAAACATGGACAAAAATAAAGATTAATGCATAAATATATATGAAATAATAATGGAATTAAATTCAAATAAAACAATTAAAAGTATAAGGACCGAAATGAAAATAAAACATATGATTAATTTCAATCGAAGGACCATTGAAAAAATTCATACTTCTATACCAAAAATATTGAGGGATTTAAAACCAAATCTCAATTTAAAAGAATAAGGACCGAAATGAAAATACAATATATAATTAATATCAACTCAAGGGAAAAATTGAAAATAATCCAAATTGTTATACCAAAAAGATTAAGAGATCTAAAACAAAACCCAAAATTAAAAGAATAAGGATCGAAATGCAAACACAATATATAATCAATTTCATTTGAAGGATAAAATTGAAACAAATTCAAACTTATATTATAGAAATCAGGACCATACAAACACAATCAAAAGAGAAGGGACATAAATGAAGCCACCATAAACATAGGGGACTGGCGTGTAGCTTGGCCTTCAGGAGAGAGAAAAGAGTACAAAAAGTTCAACCAATCACCTTCACTTATCCGATCATCTTGGGACACCACACGAAACGCCACGAGGCAGAGGACATAGTGACGCTTCTTTTGAGACGCTAGATGAATATTTTTACCATCAGAGGACGCCGCACAAGACGCCAGAAAAGAGCATGATGAGATAACCATCGACGCGTTCGGACCGACACGGCAATGGTGCCCAGAGGAAAAAAAATAAAAAAAGAGAAAATTACCTAAACACCCCTACAACCAACTCTTTAATTTTGTCTTTTCTAAAAGCATAATTGTGTTTATACATTTTAAAAAAATATGAAATGTCAGGAACACCCTCGACGACAATAGTTGTTTTTTTTTTGTCTTATATGAGGATAATATGGTTATTTTACTGTACATAAAAATGTAAAACATCGAAAATACCTTTTAGGTAGGCAATTGTTTTTTGCTTGTTAGCAGCGGTAAAATAGTAGTTATATTGCGCAAAAATACATGGAAAAGATTAAAATATTCCTAAATATTTTGGTAATGTCAACCGGTCCCTTGAAAAAGTCTGACATACCTCTTACTCCAAGGTTAAGTTTGAGGCACACTGAGAGGTAAAATAATAATTATACTATGACTATCCAGAATGATCTGTGTCTACGGCTACTGAGCTCTTTTAATTTTTTGTATAATAGTTGAAAAATTGATATTTATTTTAGTTTGAAAATGAATATATATATATATATATATATATATATATATATATATATATATATATATATATGAAAGCACATACTCGAAAAAATATTCTCTTCAAGTACGAATAAAAAACTAGAAAAATATCATAATAAAAATAGAAAAACAAAATATTTATTTTATGAAAAAGCTTGTGCATCACCTTGAATATTTTCCATACATGTAATTAAAATAAAAAGATTCGGGAAATCTATATATAATACTATCAGGTTAAACTTAATTGAGTCCTGCTTAAATGTTTTTATACATATCACATGCTTTATTTGTGTTAAATATTGAATTTATCCATGCAAAGGACTCTATCAAATAAAATTATATAAAAATTTTGTAAGAAAATATTAAATATATAGAAAAAAGTCGAAAATCTTGATTAGTGTTGATGATAATAAGTGACGTGGCAATGAATTAAGCATGATAAACATGAGTGAGAAGGCCTGACTGAATCCAAAGCAACAGAAAAAATTAAGGAGACTGCTACGTACACACGGTCTACAGTAGCCGCGCGCTTCTGTCTCTGCTTTTCACAATTTCTTGCTTTAGACTCGCTGCCTCTCTCTGGAATGCCCACTTCTTCGCTCAATATTCACTTCTTTCTACGTTGGAATATGTCTTTTACCCTTTCATCGTCTCTCCCTCTCCCTTCCTTTTCAATCCTACAGTGAATATTGCTTTATATGTCTTTCCCATACATGCATGTTTTCAAGCCTGCCCACTCGATCCACTAGCTAGCTACTGCATTAATTGATCGAACATGGCGTCCATGAAGTTGGGCTCAAAAACTGATCATGGCTTTCACCGTGAAGGAAAAACATGGTAGGCATTTCTTTGTTTGAATTCTTAGCTGGAAAACGGGGAATATGAGATGAGATTTGCTTCTACAGAAGTTGTGTTTATGTTGCTGTCGATAAAAATAAAAAATAAATAAAATCTTTCTAATTAAACATTTGAGTATAAGATTGTGATTTTGCAGTTGGTTCTGCAATGATTTTAAAATTGTGTTTTTTTTATCGCTGGCATACTCGATCTGTGTTTGCACGTCCTTTTTCTCTTTTTTCCACATCTTTAAGCACTTTAATTAGAAGTTAGATCTATGTGCATGTATAGCCTTTTAATTTTATTCAGTGTGGCGGTTGCTCAAGATCCAGCGCCTCTCCTAAGGGTTAAAAATATCGTTTGATGCCATGCAAGTTGGACCATGATAGAAGTTATTTGATGAAATGCCAGTGTAAAAATTATGAAACGAAGAATTTCGGGATTGCTAAATCGGTCATAATCCGACAAGAAAAAAAGATTAGCTATTAGTTTCTTATTAGAAGCACTTACTGTTCCATTACTAATGAGCTCTGCTTTCGTGCTTGAAACTTCTACTCCACTTCGATGGATTTTATATGCTGTTTATCTGCAGGCATTGCACAACTGGGCTTCCAAGTGATGTTACCATTGAGGTTGAGGAAATGACTTTCAATCTCCACAAGGTGCTGTAACTGTTTGTGTGTGCTTCACTGCATGCACGCACACTTCTTTGCTTGCCTACTCCATGTTTCATTTCTCATTCTCTCTCCATTTGGTGCTTGAATTTTCTTCAATATTGATTCACTAGATGTTCCTTTTCTTATCTTTTGATTTCAAAACTAAATTGGAACTAAACCCTGTAGTTTTGTACGTGCTAACAGTTTCCATTGCTTTCAAGAAGTGGTCTGCTAGAGAAGCTTATTGAAGAGCTTTCTAATGAGGAGGGATCTGTTTCTGTCTTGAAACTTAATGACATGCCTGCTGGTGCTAAAGCATTTGAGCTTGTAGCCAAATTTTGCTATGGTATCAAAATAGAGATTACTTCTTCGAATGTGGTTAGCCTTAGATGTGCAGCGGAGTACCTTCGCATGACTGAAGATTATGGAGAAGGGAATCTCATTGTGCAAGCAGAGGCTTTCCTTGACGAAGTCTTTGGAAGTTGGACAGACTCCATAAAAGCTCTCGAAGCTTGTGAAGAAGTTCTACCTTTTGCAGAAGAGATTCACATTGTTCCAAGATGCATCGATTCCTTAGCAGTGAAAGCTTTTGCAGATCCAAACGTATTCAACTTGCCCGTTGCTGCACAGCCTGACGCCCAAAGCAAGGGAGACGTTATCTTATGGAATGGTATATCATCTTCTGCAAATAAACCACAACCCATCGGTGAAGACTGGTGGTTCCAAGATGTCTCATTCCTCAACTTACCTCTCTACAAAAGACTGATTTTAGCAGTTGAATCAAGAGGCATGAAACCTGAGACTATTTCTGCTTCGCTTATATATTATGCCAAGAGATATCTCCCCTTGTTGAGTAGACAATCAAGCTCTGACCATGCCAGCAATGTCAATCCTGGGGAAACTATTTCCTTTCCTTCTGAGACAGATCAAAGGGTTATCCTAGAAGAGATCGTGACATTATTACCAAACAAAAAGGGAGTCACATCCCCCAGGTTTTTGATTATGCTTCTACGTACAGCTATGGTTTTGCATGCAAGTCCATCATGCAGAGAAAATTTGGAGAGAAAGGCGGGGGCCCAGTTAGACCAAGCAGTACTTGTAGATCTTCTCATACCAAATATGGGTTATTCAGTGGAAACCCTTTATGATATAGATTGTGCCCAAAGAATGCTAGACCATTTTATGTCTCTAAACCAAGACGCAGCTTTATCAACTCCCCCCTGCATAGTTGAAGAGGGCCATTTTCTGGGCGGGCCTGATACACTACAACCATTGACTATGGTGGCCAGTCTGGTGGATGGTTTTCTTGCTGAGGTTGCACCGGATGTAAATTTGAAGCCCTCAAAATTTGAGGCACTTGCAGCGACCATCCCAGATTATGCCAGGCCACTGGATGACGGAGTTTACCGTGCTATTGATGTATACCTGAAGGTAATACAGCTATGAATGCGTGGCTTGCCTCATATTTAATCTCAACTGAAATCCTAAATGCCAATGCTGCACATCTTATGGCTAGATTTCTTGTATACAAATTTTCAACACTTTACATATTTTGATTTGAGATGGTTATGCTACCAGGGATCCTGTAACTTGCTTGGGCTTTGATTATGTTACTCATTTAACATGGACAAGGCCCCCTGAAAGTGTTTCCTATATGTTTCAGCACAGCGTACATGTTTTAGAAGTTTTAGTTTATTTGACTTGGAATGTCCTCAGTTTACCTGCAATATTGTCAAAGAACCTGGTTGTGTGATTAGACAATCTGAAGTTTGATGAATTCAGCTCTCAGATACATCTTTTGTAGACATGAGTATTGGAGCACTTCAAACATAAAATTTATCTGTCATTGTTTTGGCTCGTAGTTTTACTTGCAAACCAAAGTTCTTTTTATGGGAATATATATAATTAACCTGATATGTTATTGAGTTCTAAATATCTAAAACAGTTTACATAATTTGTTACTGCTCTTCTTCTTTTATTTTATTTTCTTCCTTTTGTTTCTCAAAAGTGCAGGCTCATCCTTGGCTTAATGATACAGAGAGGGAGCATCTTTGCAGGCTTATGAACTGCCAGAAGCTCTCATTGGAAGCCAGCACCCATGCAGCTCAGAATGAAAGGCTACCTCTCCGGGTAATTGTCCAAGTCCTCTTCTTCGAACAGCTTCGACTCCGTACATCAGTTTCTGGATGGTTCTATGTCTCTGAGAATCTTGACAACTCACAAAATCCTTCTGGAAACCTCGAATTTCTCAAAAATGGTGGCTCTCATCAAATAAACTCAAAGGGCCGAGCTGTGGGCGTTGATGACATGAAGGAGCGTGTTTCTGAGCTTGAAAAGGAATGTTTGACAATAAAACAAGAACTTCAAAAGATCCTAAAGGCAAAGAGAAGCTGGAAGATATTTTCCAAGACATTCGGGTTTAGACGGAAACTACAGCCCTGCAATTCAGAAGCATCATGTGAACTGAAAGAGCCGGAAGCACCTGCAAATGGACTCCAGAATCATGAAAATGGTGGCATGCCTCAGTAGATCTGTAGAATGGCACGCATAGTTGGAGTTCTGTAATAGAACAATCTTGTTTCTGTTTGATGAAATAATTGAGCGCCTGGACCAGTTTCTCATTTCCAGCAACTTGGCTTTCTGGTCCCATTCTTGGCTTCTGGAACCATCATTTATTTTTTTCAGCTTTTTTTTTTGCGCCAGCCTAAGAGATTATTGTTTACATATCTGATCTTCCTCATCTATTGTAACTTTAGATTTGTCACTGAGAAACATTTCTGGATTGGGTATTCCTTTGTAGTCTGCAGCCTATAATTATAACTCTTTCAATTCATTCGCTTAGCCATGATGTTATAAAATTCAAAATGCTTTGTAATATACTTTTTTAGTGGATATAATATGTTATATATAGAGAGAGATAGCAATAAATATGCAAAAGGGTGTTCAATCTTAATTTTTTTAAGAATTAATTAACAAGACTGTTTGTAATAAGACTGTTTGTTCTAGTTTTGATATGGAACTAGGTATTTGACCACTGTTTTGCCACGTGTCAAATATGTTTTTCCAATAAAAAAAAGTAGTAGTAGAATAAAGGGAGGTTGAATCCTGATCAGGGAACCATTGTAACTGCAGAGAAGGAGGCATATGCCATGATCAAAATAAAACATAATAAATAATGAATGGAAGCTAGCGCAGAGGAAAATCAAGCTCTCTCAGGATAAATAATCTGTGTTTTATAGCATTTAACACGGTGGTAGGTCTTCTGGTGGTGGTAGAATGGATTCTTCAGTCGACTTTCCATTCTCAACGACGAAGGCCATCTTTAACCCCCACATGGTGCGGAGTTCAAGGTGACAGTGCATGAACCATACACCTTCATGTAAAGCATATGATCTCATGGTTAGCATGGGGAAATGCATATTGTACAATTTGTAATTTAAGCTAAAGTTACCCGGGTTATCGATCGGCTCTAAACAAATTCAATTACTGTTAATAAACTATTCATCATAACAGAACCTAACAAATTCTTCCTTAAACTGAATTACTTCTTGTAAATATTTTAATCACACGGGCATCTCACACACATCCGGTTGTTCCTTCAATTTTACAAAAGCATCAAGTTTTAGAGGCTTTGTCATGGTATCATCTAATTGGTACTGTGAGCTGCAATATTTGAGCTCCACCACACCATTCTTTGACAAATCTTGAAGAAAATGATATCAAATAGCTATGTGTTTACTCCTCCCATACATAATTGGATTCTTAGAGAGTTTAATTGTGGAGTAATTGTCATAGTAAGTCTCACATCCTTCTTGATTCCAGCTGAGATGATTAAATACTCTTTGCACCCATATAACTTGACAAGCACACACTACAACTGAGATGAATTCAACTTCAGTTGTTGACAATGTGACCACTGCTTGTTTCTTCAAACACCATGACATAGCTCCAGAGCTCATTACAAATAAATATCCTGAAGTGCTTCTTCTATCATCCAAGTTACCTGTATAATCATTATCAAAATAGGCCACAATTTTATCATTTCCTGTTCCTTTCTTGTAGCAGATTCTCATGGCTGATGTACCCTTGAGATACCTCAAGATCCTCTTTACTCCCATCATGTGTAATTCAGCAGGCTTCTCCATATATCTACTTACCAAACTCATCACATACATCAAGTCAGGTTTGGAAACAGTTAGTTACATTAGGCTCATAATCATTTGCTTATATTGAGTAGCATCAACTTTCATACCCCCTTCATCTTTGGTTAGTTTAAATCCTAGCACCATAGGAGTTTTAGTGGCATTACTGTTTTCCATCCCAAATTTTTTTAGTATTTATTGAGCATATTTCTTTTGATGAATATAGATACCTTCATGATTTTGAACAATTTCTACTCCTAAGAAGAACTTCATTCTTTATTGATGACTTGAATTCATCAAACATCACCTTGTCATTGCCTGTAAATATCAAATCATCTACATAAATTCTCACAATTAGTAATTTTCCTTGACTTTAGTGAAAAAAGTATGTTCACTTGGATATTTTTCAAATCCCTTATTGACAAAGTAAGTCTCTATTCTGCTATACCAGGCTCTTGGGCTTGTTTCAAGCCATACAAAGCCTTTCTCAGTTTCAGAACTTTCCCTTCTCCTTTTTGCACATACCCTTTAGGTTGTTCTACATAGATATGATCTTCTAGTTCACCATATAAAAGACACTTTTTACATCTAATTGATAGACATATCAGTTATGTAGGGATGTCAATGCTAGAATCATTCTAATTGTATCACATCTTGCCACAGGAGCAAACACCTCAGTATAATCAATACCATGTTTTTGGGCATAACCTAAGGCAACCAATCTGGCCTTGTATTTATCTACCTCTCTTTTTTCATTAAATTTAGTTTTATAGATCCATTTTACACCTATTGGTCTTGCACCTTCAAGTAAATTGGTTAAGTCCCAAGTTTTGTTTCTCTCTATAGCTTGGATTTCACATTCCATAGTTGTCTTTCATTTTGAACTCTCTGCTATTTCCTCATAAGTGCTTGGATCTCCTGTTTCCTCAGCCTTTTTAGATAGTTCTTCTCCTGTTACATGATCACTCATCCATGCTGGTTTTTTGGAAATTCTTCTTCTTCTTCCTTGAGGTTTGCCTGATGGTGAAGTATTTTGCTCATCTAATCCTCTAAGTGAGTTTTCATTGTTGTCTTAGGCTACATATACTTCACCATTATCAACTTATATTCCTTCACTAATTTCTTCACCATTCTTAGCTTCTATGCCTTCATTGTCACTCCAATTTAGTACACTCTCCTTGACATTTAATTCATCCTTGCACCATTTCCAGTTCTCATATTCTGCAAACACTACATCTCTACTCACCACAACCTTATTAGTGACTGGACTATACATTATATAGGCCTTTGACCCATTACATATTTCCAAGTGTACACATTTAATGCTTTTGTCATCCATTTTTTTTCTTTTTTGATCATGATTGTGTACATATCCAATACATCAAATACTTTAAAGTGTTTCACTGATGGTTTGAGATTACTCCAAGCTTCTTTTGGAGTCCTATCTCTTACTGCAATGGTAGGACTTTGATTCATTAAGTGCACTACCCAGTTAACAGCCTCTAGCCAAAACTCTCTTGGAACCTCTTTCTCAATCATCATGCTTCTCGCCAAGTTCATAATGGTCCTGTTTTTCCATTCCAGAACTCCATTTTACTGTGGGGTGTACTCAGCTATGTGTTGTCTCCTAATTCTATTAGTTTTACAAAACTCATTAAAACATTCAAAATTGAATTCCCCACCTCTATCTGTTCTTAAGCAACAAATATCTATCTCAATCTCTTTCTCCACCAGCCTTTTGAAATTCTTGAATGTGGTCAAGGTTCTGACTTTTCAGTCAAGAAGAACACCCAAGTCTTTCTTGTAAGGTCATCAATGAAAGTAATCAAATATTTTCTTCCACTATTTGATTCTAGAGTCATTGGTTCACATATATCAACATGTATTAATTGCAATCTCTTAGAGGATCTTCATTGACTTTCCTTCCGAAAATAGTCCTTGTGTTGTTTTCCCACTATACATCCTTCACATACTTTTATTGGACCCTTCATAAGAGGCAAACCCTTCACCATTTTCTTATAGTGTAGGATTCTCAGCCCCTTGTAGTTCAAATGGCCTAATCGACAATGTCATAAATATGATTCATCTTCAGTGAAAGTATTAAAATATGCATGTTATGTGAATTTAATAGATGCTAGCAACACAAACATTATGTTTGTATACACATTACTTTTCATAATGAGACCCCTAGATGGATGAAATAGTTCACATATGTTTGTATACACATTACTTTTCATAATGAGACCCCTAGATGTATGAAATAGTTCACATATGCCATTTTATATCAATATGGCTAATCCCTTCTCCTACAATTGCCCAATACTCAAGAAATTGTTTTTCAACTTAGATATGTAATATACCTGAGTAATCACTTGTATTGCCTCCTCTACCTCCATCCTAACAGTCCCTTTACCCATCACCATCATCTTAGAGTTATTACCCAATTTCACATATTGTCTAAACTCATCATCTAGTTTTGTGAACCATATTTTATTGCTAATCATATGATTACTACAACCAGAGTCCAGGAACCATAACTTATCTCGTTTTTCATGATGTAGCTCAACATGTGCCATCAAAAGCATTTCTTCTTCCTCCTTCTGCATAATTGGCTCATTTTGTCCATTCTTGGCATTCATACTAAAAATGCCTTAATTTATGGCATTTATAGCATTCAATTAGTTCTTTATTGAACTATTGCATGTCCCTTCCTCTTCCTCTGCCTTGAAATCCTCTAAATGAACTTCTACCCCTTCCCTTATTGTTCTTGCATCATGGACAAGTTTTAGGGTTTGATTTTTTTCTTTGTGTTCCTGCATTCTCTGCTCATGCACTAGAAAGATGCCGTAAAGGTCATCATTACTCATGGTGTATAAATCATTGGATTCCTCTATTGAGATTACAATGTAGTTAACTTTAGGAGTCATGGACCTTAGGATTTTACCAACCATTGTGCTTTGTTATATCCATTCTTATGTATTTTCATCATCTTTGCTACTGTTAGGGTTCTTGACAAGTATTTGTCAACCCTCTCACCTTTTTTCATGCTTAGTGTTTCAAATTCTCTTCCCAGAACTTGCAATTGTGCCCTTCTCACCTTTGTTGAACCTTGATATTTTTGTTTCATCGAATCCCAGATGGTTTTTGATGTTCCTTTATCAAGAATGGTCTACATGATTTTTCTGTCAAGGGCTTGAAACATAAAGTTCTTGACACTTAGATCCTTCAACATGGCTTCTTACACTGTTTTCTTTTGCCATTCACTTGCACTTGAACCGTATCACTGTTTGAACTTCTTCCTCAACCAAGCTCCACATCTCTTTGTTTTTTAGAAAATTTTCCATCATTATGTACTAGTGATCGTAGTATCCATCAAATTTGGAAATATATTCCATTAAAGCACATCAATTTTCAATCTTTAAGCATCAATGCTTAGCTACTTTCGATTTCAAGCTCGTTTCTATTCTTTTCTTTTCTTTTCTTTTCTTTTTTTTTGTTCTTCACTTTTGGAAACTTTGCCCATCTTTTCATCAAACATCACTTCTTCTTTCTTTTCACATCATTTGCAACCATAATTCCATGAGATATCACAAGTATATGCTCTACTAATCCTTGGCTAGGGGAAAAGAGGAAAACATATAAAAAGTTTAAAGCTTATACATGGATAAAGCAAAGAAAAGATAAACAAGCTTAAAAGGGGCTCACTTAAGATAATATGCTTTAGGTTGGCTTTTTGGCTCAAGCGGTTAAAATTCCTAATGCCTTTATCATCTTCATGCATCTATGTAATGCGAATGTAATCTCAACAAGATATGAAGCAAGTTCTAGAGATACATATCATTGAAAGAACTAACAATCAAAGAATATAATGTTGAAGGCTCAAAAGCTTACATTGGTATAACACTATAAAGTCAACATGACATATTTTTAGAGTCAATCCCTAAACCAATTAAACATTAAAACTTGCATGCATACTCATTCATTCAATTTATATATTCATCTATCTCACTTAATTCTCACACATAATACTCATATTCTCATAAACCAATGGGAGTTCATAAAGATCAATCATTAATTTTTTTTCTCTTTTTTTTTTGGAAGAATAAAGAAAAACAAAATAAGAAAACTGACATTTTCCCAATACCCCCACACTTAAAACACAACATTGTCCTCAATGTTGAAAATGAAAGAAAAGGGATATAAGAGAATGACAAAAAAAATGCAAAAAAATAAAATAAATAAAAATAAAAGATAAGGGAAAAGGAAAGCAAATCTGATTTTTTTGTGCTGGGTTGCCTCCTAGGAAGCGCTTTTGTTTTGTGTCATTGGCTCGACATGTGGTATGCTCATTCTTCATAGATCGGTTCAGCTAACTCCACAGAAGCGATGATTTTTGTCGTCCAACTTTCATAGAAAGGTTTCAAGTGATGCCCATTGACCTTGAGTACGTTATTTGTTTCTAAACTTGTAATTTCAACTGCACAATAAGGAAAAACATTAGAAACAACAAAGGGCCCAATCCAATGAGAACGCAACTTACCAGGAAAAAGTTTTAAACGCGAATGATAGAGAAGGACTTTGTCTCCAACATCAAACTCTTTTCTTGTAATCATTTGGTCATGAAGACTCTTAGTCTTATCTTTGTAAATCCTTTCCTTCTCATAAGCATCATTTGGAATCTCTTCCAACTCTTGCAATTGCAACTTTCTTGCAATCCCAGCAGCATCATAATCCATGTTACATTTTTTATGGCCCAAAAAGCTTTATGTTCAAGTTCCACTGGTAGATGACATGCTTTCCCATAAATCATCCTAAAAGGTGATATTCCTATTGGTGATTTATAAGTCGTTTGGTAAGCCCAAAGTGCATCACCAAGTCGCAGACTCCAGTCTCACCGGTTGGGTTGCATTGTCTTTTCCAAAATGGACTTGATTTCTCAATTTGAAATCTCAGCTTGGCCATTCGTTTAAGGATGATATGCCGTAGAAGTCCGATGAGTCACATGAAATTTGCATAACAATACTTCCATTGAATGATTGCAAAAATGCGTGCCACGATCACTAATGATAGCTTTAGGGATTCCAAACATGTCAAATATGTGAGTCCTGACATAATCTACAATGACTTTAGCATCATTAGTTTGCGTAGCTTTTGCCTTGATTCATTTGGACACATAATCAACTGCAAGAAGGATATAAAGATCGCCAAAAGAAGAAGGAAATAGACCCGTAAAATCAATACCCCAAACATCAAAAATCTTTTTTACAAGAATATTCGTTAAAGGCATTTGATTCTTATGAGTGATATTACCTGTTTTTTGACAGTTTTCACATGATTTGCAAAAATGAAATGCATCCTTAAAAATAGAAGGCCAATAAAAACCACTTTTAAGTAGCTTATGGGCCGTTCTTTTTGCTCTAAAATATCCACCACAAAAGGTGAGAATGGAATGAAATTCATCTTGTGGTACATATCTCCTAACTACTTGATCCACACAAAATTTTCACAGATGAGGAGTATCCCAGAAATAATATTTAGCATCAGCTCGTAGCTTATTTTTTTGAGATGTAGACAAACCTGGAGGGAATTCTTTGGTGACTAAATAGTTCACCAAATCAGCATACCATGGTCTTGTGGAGGAATGTAACACATACAACTGCTCATCAGGAAATGTCTCTCATATTGTTTCAATTTGTATATCCTTGGTCCTTAGTTGGCTTAAGTGATCAGCCACATGGTTTTCAGCACCTTTTTTGTCTTTGATTTCAAGATCAAATTCTTGTAAAAGCAAGATCCACCTAATTAATCTTGGTTTGGACTCCTTTTTCTTCGAAATATACCTCAGAGCTGCATGGTCAGTGAAAATGACTACTTTTGTGCCAAGTAAATATGACCTGAATTTCTCTAGATAAAACACTACTGCAAAAAGTTCCTTTTCAGTTGTATAGTAATTGCATTGTGCTCCATCTAACATGCGAGAAGCATGGGCTTACCAATTCCTTGCCCAAGAACAGCCCTTACCGCATAGTCACTTGCATCACATATTATCTCAAAAGGTTCATCCTATTTTGGTGGTTGGATGATAGGGGCACATGTGACACACCTTTTAAGCTCATCATGAGCATTTTTACATGCTTGATCAAACACAAAATCCACTTCTTTAGATAATAGTTTGCACAAGGGTGCTGTAATCTTCGAGAACTCTTTGATAAAGCGCTGATAGAAACCTGCATGGCCAAGAAAAGAACGAACTTCCCTCACGCATGAGGGATAAGGTAATGATCAAATAACATCTATTTTAGCTTTATCAACCTCCAATCCACGTGAAGACACAACATGCCCAAGAACTATTCCTTGATCTACCATAAAATAACACTTTTCATAGTTCAAGACAAAGTTTGTTTCAATGCACCTTTTCAAGATCAAAGATAAGTTTTCTAGACATATATCAAAAGAATCACCATACACCGTGAAATCATCTATGAAAACCTCAATTATTCTTTCAACATAGTCAGAAAAATACTCATCATGCATCTTTGAAAAGTTGCAGGTGCATTACAGAGAACAAAGGGCATTCTTCTATATGCATATGTACCAAATAGACATGTAAACGTAGTCTTTTCTTGATCCTCAGGATTAATAACAATTTGATTGTATCCACTATATCCATCAAGAAAGCAATAAAAAGACTTACCTGCCAGACGTTCAAGCATTTGGTCCATGAATGGTAACGGGAAATGATCTTTACGCGTAGAAAGATTAAGCTTTCTATAATCAACGCACATTCTCCATCCACTCGACATGCGAGTAGGAATGAATTCATCATCTCTGTTTTTCACCAATATGATTCCAGTCTTTTTGGGCACCACATGGATTGGCGCCACCCATTTACTGTCTGTGATGGGGTAAACGACTCCTGCATCTAATAGTTTCAAAATTTCAGCTTTCACGAACTCCATCATGGGTGGGTTCAACCTCCTTTGCATTTTCCTTATTGGTTTTGTATCATCCTCCAATAATATATGATGCATACACATTAAGGGACTAATGCCCTTGATCTCGGCTAGAGTCCATCCAATGGCCGTTTTGTGATCACACAACAACTTCACAAGTTTTTCCTCTTGCGCACTTGTCAAACCTTTTGCTATGATAACAGGAAGTGTATTGTTGTTGCCAATTAATGCATACTTCAAATTATCAGGCAAAGGTTTCAATTCTAACTTGGGGGCCTGTAAAATGGATGGCAAAAGCTTTTTATGTGAAAGTACTAAATCAACAAAGACATTACCATGGGGAACGGTTTGCAAAGCTTGCAAAGCCAATGCTGCTTCATGCACGTTTTGGGGAACACATGTGTGCCTCTCCATCTCCTCCAATTGGGTAAAATAATAGCCATAGCTCAAAGCTACGCTTAATTCATCCACACAATTAAAATCACAAACTTGCTACACACACTTATCAACTTTGTCACAACATGTGATACAATAAACATCGCTATAAGGAAATTTCATTGCATCATGAAAATTAAATTCAATCTTTTCATCTCCGACCTCCATAGACAAAGTATCCTTACCGTAATCAATCTTTGTATTGGCAGTTTCCAAGAACGGTCTCCCAAACAATATAGGAGTACTAGAATCACAAGAATTATGCTCCATATCAAGAATATAAAAGTCACATGGAATTAGCAAGCTATCAATCTTGACTAGGACATCTTCTATCACACCAAGTGGGTAAATAAAACTACAATCCGCAAGTTATATACAATGTTGGTTTTATTCAAAGGCTCTAAACTAAGAGAATCATAAACATGTTTAGGCATAACACTAATAGATGCACCTAAATCGCATAGAGCCCTTTTAAAACTGGCATTGCCAATAACAGATGGGATAGTAAACGCACCTGGGTCTTTAGAAAACGATAGAATTTGGCAATAGGATCCTACGCTAGAAAACTAAACGTTTCCAGAAACCTTAGAAAACGATAGAATTTGGCATCGATAAGGTGGGGATAGTGACCTAAGGTCACTTGTTCTTCTCCGAACGTCATTTTCCTTTAGGCAACAAAAGACCAATACCTAATTCCACCAAAAAGTTTGTTTTGAACAGTACTGCCGCAAACGCAAATATGTTTTTTCTTTTTTTTTTTAGAATGAGTAAAAATCAAAGCAAGTAGAATAAATCACAACACAACACAAGAACACAAGAATCAACTAAAATCACTTCCCCAGCAACGACGCCAAAATTTGTTGCGATGTCGCGGTCGCACAAATTAATTACCCTAGCTTAAAACAAATCAAAATAGATAGTATAGAGCAAGCAAGAGGTCGATCCCACGAGAATGATTTAGTTTATATTTTCATGCTATATGTTATGCAATTGGGGG
Source organism: Salix caprea (assembly GCA_964035475.1). Lineage (NCBI taxonomy): Eukaryota > Viridiplantae > Streptophyta > Magnoliopsida > Malpighiales > Salicaceae > Salix > Salix caprea. The sequence goes on along the minus strand of OZ037743.1, from coordinate 23,430,977 downwards.
TTGGAAGTTGTCTAGGCTAGGCTAAAACAAACTAAGTGAAAATTATATAAAACTGAAATTTATCAATAAAGCAAAACTTGGTCGCAAATCAACATCCACCTACAGAAATCAGAACTAATCATGGAAACGACACATCAATTTATATTTTGAATATTTATCTCTTCTTAAAATTGGTTCATTAACGGATCCGACGTATAACTTACCCTAACCATCAAACAACCATAGTGTCCCCACTAGAAATTTGATTCAATGGCAGCATTAAAATCTAGATAAATTGATCAATTAAGAAACACAATTGTCCGTAATATATGTTTAGTTCGATTGAATGTTCTCCTTAAAATTAATAAAATAGATCCGTTACAATTATTAACTTAGTTGCTTCATAAGTTCATATATCACAACTCTGGTTTTGATATCAAACTTAGCAATTAATTGTCTACAATAATAACTTTGAGTATGCTCTTAGCAATTAAATAAACAATCATAGGAAAATAAGCATAGGAGAACAAACACATTCATCATATAAATTGAAAAATTAAGGGAAAAATAGATCCCACAGTTCTTGAAATCTGAAGGTTTTCGTGTTCTTGCAACCAAGCAAAAGAGTCTAGCCTTGCATGTTTATTGAACAACTAAATAAAAAGATGGAAGAAAACATGATTTAGGGTTTGGAGGAGGAAGATTTGTGTTTTCTTTGCTGCTGGCCAAAACTTCCTTGCTCCTCTCTTCTTTTATATATGCTTAGAAACCCTAGTATCTATTTTACAAAATAGTCTTTCCTTAAGTTGACTGAATTTAGTTGTCCCTTGTAAAATTCATATCTCCTTCATATCCCATCATTTTGAGCTTCAATGTGGAGAGTTTATAGGTCTTTGAGTACTGAATCCATGAAAATTGAGTTTGCGTCAATCAGACTTCTATATCTCGAGGTATTGAAGTTGGAATGGACAAAGGTCGATATCGGCAGATTGCAAGATTTGACTTTGAAGGTTGCGATTTCCATGATCTTCCTTATTTTATTTCTTTTTCCTTAGCTTTCCATAAATTTATGGATGTTAGCTTTTGAATGTCACTAGAATCACTTCATTTCGATCTCTAGAGCTTCCGCTCTGCACAAAACATCGACTGAAGGTTAAATTTGTCAATTAGCTCCAATTACCTCGTTTTTGCATCTTTCATCCAAAAATGCCTTCAAAACATAAAACAAAGAATATCAAGGCATTTTATACACAAAACATATGCAAAACACTAGGTAAATATGGAAAAAACTATCAAATAATATGGTTGCATCAGTTATCTTCTCTCAACTGTATTTTTTGGACTTGATTGTCTAGTATAGAAGAATATTGACAAGTTTCAACTTCAGGGTACTTCCCCACCATTGTCATGCCTTAGAATTTGGTTGATTCTTGTTGTCAATTGAGGCTCAAAATTAAATGAGATAAATATTATGATCTCTTCAATAATATAGGTCTTGCATATCAAAACCTCGACATGCACCTTGTTTTTAACTTTCTCTTAAGGTTGAATAAGTACTTAAGGCAATTAATCGAATATTTTGATTTATGCATAAAAAGACAATATAAATTTAATTATTATGCATGTATAATAACTAATCTCTCAAATAGATACATCCATCTATATTGGATCGAGCCTTCAATTTTTACCTCATATAGAAAATGTATGGGTAGATGATCCATTGAGTCAAAAAATCATGGAAGGGATATCATCTCAAGTTTGCAGATTGTTTGTACGATATTCATTCCAATCTTCTCCAAATAGTGTGTATGTAACTTGTTGGAGTAGATATCTCTAAAGAAATGACTAATCTCCGTGAGTGCATCTCATATCCCCTTCGAAAATAAATTTTGGTAAGCTAATGGAATGAATATTTGCATAAACACGTGATAGTCATGGCTCTTCATTCAATATAATTTTCAATCCTCCAAATTCACCAACCTGGATATGTTTAAGGCATGTCCATTTGGAAAACATAGACTTTTAATCCATTTGTACACTAGTAGTTGTGAATTCTTGTCTAGGTTGATATTGACTTTAGGCTTCATAACCCGTGACACCTCATAAACAAACTTCATATTTTTACAATAACAAAACAAAGTTATATCATTCTTGCTTTGATGTTGTCCTTGGTGTTTCCATTCACGTCCATAACTGTGTTGAAAATGCTCTCAAACATGTTTTATTCTATTTGCATGATATCAAGGTTATGGAAGACAAAATTGGTTTTCCAATGAGAAATCTCCTAGAAAATACTTTGCTATACGCAATTATGGGTCCAAACAAAACCAAAAACCTTTTGTTTACCAGATTGAAAATCATATACTATGTCACCATACTTCGACGCCAAATGATACAAATTTCACCATACTATAGTGGCAGTACAATATCCCTCTCAACTCCTCCAACAAAAGACCCTTTTATATTTTTTTGTACCCGTGATCTGTTAGCAAAAACCTAGGTGAAAATTGAAAAAAAGATTTTTTATCATTGTTCATCAATGTGAATGCTTTGTTGTTTTCATTACAATGTGGACATACTAGTTTTTGATACATGCTCCACCCAAAAGTATTTTATAAGCAAAAAGATCATTGATAGTTCACATCAAAGTTTCCTTCATCTAAAATTTTTATTTTCTCGATACATCATAAGTCAACGCCTTGGATGACCACAACTACTTCAACTCATCAATCAACATTCAAAGATAGACATCTATGTTGTGGCCTAAACTATAAAGACTAAGTATGATCATTGATACAAACATAAACTCCTACCTTATACACATCCCTAATGGTAAGTTGTATACCATAGTATCATTGGACAATAGTAATAAACGACAAATAGCTTGAATGAACTAAATTTGTCTATACAAAAACAAAGACATGCGTTCCTTGCTTCCACTGAAACTTGAGGATGCACCCGTTAAAGTGTTTTAAGGCTTTACCATCATAAAGATGCATCATCATTTTATCAATTGTATTATGTGAACAGTGTCATACTATGTGCTCAACAATGTTATGTGACATTAATAACCTCTATTGTTTAGGTGTTACTAGGAAGCACCTAAGTTCTTGTGTGTGATAAGAATTCAACCCCTATCAGTTATGTGTTATAACGAAGATACTCACATGTTCTACACTTGGTCAACTCTGTATTTTCAAGGTTACATGTAAAGTTTGGACACATGTCAATTTTATGGTATCCTAACTCAAGAGGTTTCATCATGGATTGGGCAGCATAGAAGTTCTCTTTTACCATGTTCCCTTCAGGTAAAATGCTTCTCACTCATTGGACAATTCTATCATTTTCCACCTTACTTAAATCATAATCTGGCTTGATGGTAAACATGTGTCATGACTGATAATTTATTGTGATTTGTGCAACCATTCCATGATGTCTCATAATATTCATTAGAAGATCAAAGTACCTGGCCACATATGTATTAATTTCTTAATCTATGATTGGATATTCACTTGCACCATTTTGATTCATTCTCGTCGCATTCATAATAAGGATATTGTTGGCATTTACAACTCAAAGCATGTTGCTGGAACTAGAAGTTGAACCAACCATCCTTTCTACAATGATCTTTTAAGGAATAAATTTTCTATGTGTGCATACCTACACAAATATTTCTCCATAAACCCTTTTTATAGAAGATGTTTTGTGACAACATCTGGATCGATACACCTTTTTGTTTTTGCACCTTTTACATGGACATCTAATACCACCTTTACTAATGTTTCTCTGATTAGATAATGCATAATTAATAAAACCTTTAATCCAATTACAATAATTCATCATATGTAACCTTTTGGGTAATTCACGATACATTCATGAATGATCCTCCATTATTTATATCAAAATTATAAACAATAATCATAGTTTAGTTAAATACATTAATGATGCAACCATATTATTTGATAGTTTCACCCATATTTACCTAGTTTTTTGCATATTTTTTGTTTATAAAATACCTTGATATTCTTTGTTTTATGTTTTGAAGGTATTTTTGGATGAAAGATGCAAAAAGGAGGTACTTGGAGCTGATTGATAGATTTGACCTTTAGTTAATTTTTTGTGCAAAGCGGAATCTCTAGTGATCGAAATGAAATCATTCCAGTGGTATTCAAAATCTAACATCCATACCTTTCTAGAAAGATAAGGTAAAAAAATAAAATAAGGAAGAGCATGGAAATCGCAGCCTTCAAAGTCAAATCTTGCAATTTGCCAATGTCGACCTTTGTCCATTCAAGCTTAAATATATGGAGCTACAGAAGTCCGATTGATGCAAGCCAAATTTTGTTGGATTCGAGATTCAAATAACTATGAATCATCCAACTCTTACCTTAAAAGTATATCTTATCAATAAGATATGAGTTTTACAAGATGACAACTAAATTTTGCCAACTTAAGGAAGGACTATTTGTAAAATAGAAACTAGGGTTTCTAAGCATATATAAAGAGGAGGCAGCAAAGAAGACTCAGCTAGCAGTAAAGAAAACACAAATATCTCTCCTTAAAACCCTAAATCATGTTTCTTCCATCTTTTTAATTAGTTGTTCAATAAACATGCAAGGCTAAATTATTTTTCTTGGTTGCAAGGACACAGAACCTTCAGATTTCAAGAACTATGAGATCTATTTTTATCTTAATTTTGTAGTTTATATGATTAATATGTTTGTTCTCCTATGCTTATTATTCCTATGATTGTTTATTTTATTGCTAAAAGTAGACTCTAGGTTATTATTGTAGACAATCTATTGCTAAGCTTGATATCAAAACCTGAGTTGTGGTATGTGAACTTGTGAAGCAACTAAGTTAATAATTGTGGTGGATCTACGTTACTAATCTTAGCAAGAACATTCAATCAAATTAAACATTTATTTTGGACAATTATGTTTCTTAATTGATCAATTTATCTAGTTTTCAGTGTTGTCATTGAATCAAATTATTAGTGCGAACATTGTGGTTGTTTGATGGTTATGGTAAGTTATATGGAGGATCCATTAACAAACTAATGTTAAGAAGGGATAAATATTTAGAAGAGAAGGCGGTTGGGAGTTGAAAATGAAAAAATGCAGAAGGAATAAGGAGAGAGAGAGAAGAATTGATGATGAGGTTATATAAATTAAAAAAATTGCCAATGAATTTATCAATAGAATATATTTGTTGGTAACACCGTCAATAGTTCTATCTGTAAATATATCATGTCATCATACTTCAAAGGTTTGTGAATCCCATTATAATTTTGGTTGCAAATACATCGGTATTTACCAATGGAATTGTCGACACACAATCTCCATTGGTAACTTTATTGGTAATTATGTCAAAAAAATATAACACCATCATACGTTATAGATTTTTGAATCCCAATGTGATTCTCTCGGTGTTTACTATTGACATTTAGCAACAAAAAATTGTTGTTGGTAATCGAGTCTGCAAAAGACTAACATAAATACTTGTTGATAAATATTGATGGAAATGACAACAACTTGTCATTAGTAATATTAACAACCAAATACCAAATGACAAATTTTGTTGATGTTTCCATATGAATTATGTAATTTTCTAGTAGTGTAAATTGCATTTATAATTGTTGAATTTCATAGTACCTTTAGGACAACCTTACTTAATCTTCATTTTGCTAAACATTGGAGTATTTTTTTTTATAAGAATTCAAATTTTTTAATCATATTGAATTTAATTGGAATGTTAGTTACAATCTTCACTATATTTATAATTTATTGAATATAAAAATTACTTAAATAAATGAATTAAATTCATTATGTTGCATACCAAATCAAGTTTTAAAATTATATACTTAAAAGTCTTGATTATGAAGGTTAGCTAGCTAGAGTAGGATGAAAAATATTGTTTTATTTTAAAACAAATTGCTTTTTATGTCATTGTGTGCACGACGTTGAATGATTAAATTTGCCTCTTAGATCATAGTGGTTTTGGGATGTATTAAAATTATGATTTTGAAGGAATTGTCACCTAATATTATGATCATTAGGTTCTTAATGCACCCTACTTAAAATAAGATGCATTGTTGATTAATAATTTTTTATGTCTAACTCATATTTCCAATTGTTGGTCTGTCTAAAGTTCATAGAAGATCTCAGTTCCTGGTCCCTACTTTATCAAGTTAAAACTTAATTGTTCAAAAACTCAAATTTCAATGTTGTATCTATTTCTACTAAGTATCTTTGATATATGAGAATATATAATATAATTTTATACCCCTAAACATTAAAGTCTGAAATTTATCCTAACAAATTTTTTAATTGATTTAATTTAATATAAGAAATATACATTACATCGTTAAACTCTTGCCTAAAATATTAATTAAACAAATTAATTCTTATGTTTTTTTTGAAATTTTGATCAAGTCTTAATGGATAACATGAACTAGTTATGATAACCTTTTTTATTTTTTAAAGCATGATAAAAATGTAACTATATATATATGCAAAACTTTTAGGATTTGACTGTATACACACAAACACAAACATGAGTTTTTATTTTTATAATAAGGAATTTTTTTTGAATTTTTTTAACTTTTTTTTGAAATTTTAAAAAATAAAATATTTTTAATGTTGAGTCAATATCTTATAGTGTAAGTCTACAATCTTATAGTTAAATTGTTGAAAAAACATCTAAGGTACATATAAATAATGGATAAACTAATGCTAAAAAAAGGACAATAAAGTGTGTTTTTCAAGCACATCCTAATTCAAAACACTAGAGGAACAAAAAATATTTTAAGGTCATGTGTGTCAAGCACGCCTTTTAAAGATAAAAAAATAGGTCTACTAAACACGTCTTTAAGGTTAGGGTGGGTCGTGTTTATAGGCCCAAGACCCAAACCTAGTTGATCTTATTGGGTTGATAAGCAACTTATTGGATGGATGGTGGTGTTTTATCAAATTGAAGGAGTATTGTGATATAAAAATAATATACAATATTATATCGTTGAGTTATGGAAATGTGTTGCATTGAAATTTTTGTAGTTGATAACTTGGGTCACTTCTAATACAAATGAGACTCTATCGCAATTTATATAGAATTATTATGTAGTATGCATTTAAACATTGATGACAAAATAAATAAAAAATGAGGTCTTTAGACAATGAAAATTATGGATGTAAAAAAGAGAAAAATCAGTAAACTAACTTATACTTATGCATCTATCCAAACTCTAAATGCCATAAGGTGAGATTAATCACAAATTTCATCCCTTAACTTTTTTTAGTTTTGTATCCTACAATTAGGTAAACAATTTTATTTAAAAAATGATAATTATTAAACCAAATGAATTCCATTAACTAAATCACAAGCTTGACAAGTTAAGCCGTGAAGCTTGATCAATCAAATATGGTGTTGTTTTATTTTATTTTTTTACAAAAAAAGATGTTACACTGAAATCTTTTTAAGCATTTATTTTATTTTGAATTGATCTTCATAACATATTTCATTTATTTTACAAGTTTGTTTTTTCATTTGATTTATTAAAAATCTAAACTGCATTGTTATTGATCATCAAAGTGGATTGGTTTAATGATGTTGCTTAAAAGATTCTCAAAATCTTATTTTCTTAACATCTCAAAAAGTATTATTATGACTCGCGTTAAATAGGTCAATGTACTAGTACAATACTAAAAGAAGTGAGAATTATTATGACTATTCTTATGAATAATGAAGCTTCTCTTTTTTTGAATTATGATTACATTTTTTCCATCTCTCACTTTTTATTTTAATTTGATTTTTTATTTGGATTTTATCCTCAAAGTTTTTTTTAACAATCATTAAAGGTGTTTTTGAACTAGTCAAGTTAACTAGATCACGTGGAGACAACATTCACACAATTTTTAATTTTAAATCTAAGTTAGACAAGGATTGAATTTAAGAGGTTTTTCCTATCAATTTCTTTCTTTTTTTCCCTCAATTACATCCTTACACTTTTTTATGTAGGCAAAAATGAATAAGACAACGACACAGAAAATTGCAAATAACTAAATGAGTAAAAAGAGTTGCAAGTATGAACCCTAAATTCATAAATTTATTCTTTGAAAATTAAGTCAATGGTGGTTGCCTCCTCAAAAGGCTTATAAGACCTTTAAATAGGCCAAAAATCCCTACCTCTAATAGAAAACAACAGGAATTCCTAAAGTTTAAACTTACTAGAATAGAAATCGAAATTAAAACATAAAAACCAAAAAACAACTAGGAAAAGTAACAAAAATTATCAAAACAAAAACTTCTAACTCTAGGACATACAATGGTCTAATAAACAATAAAGTAAATATGAACGAAAATTGCTTATAGAATCATCTGGAAAACTTTGAGTACTATCCAGCAGTTAGATCTCTTGTTATCACAATTTTAAGGTGCTAACCTAGTATAGCGTGATCTGGCCTCCTCTTAGGTAGACTTATTACACTAATCCATAAAAACATATGTTATGCCATCTACATAGTCTACTTAGATCAAGTCTCCATCTAGTAGTATTAGATCCTCACTTAAATGTGCAAAACCTTCAATTTTTACAAGCCTTACTGCATCACTTTTTCTGCTAGTTGATTAGGTTGCCTTTTAACCAATCAAGTTGACTAGGCTATGTTAAGAAAACCTTAAGATAATTTAATTTTCAACACTTTAATTTTAAACTCGAGTTAGGCAAGAAGTTCAAATGAAAGGTTTATTTATGTTTAATCCCTTCCTTAGAATTTTTTTTACTAGTGCTGGTATTATTATTACTATTTGTAAAGATTAAGAAATTGGAGCACATATTTGGGTCATGGAGTGCATCATGGATGTCCCCTAGTTAGACAAAGATGGTCAAAAGAGACGTGAAATTTCAAAAACAAGAGGGTACTTCATCGTGGGATGTCCATTGATCCTTGCTGATGACATTTCACATCATAGAGGGGAAAACAGGGGATCATCTATCTTGTTAATTTGATTCTTTTTCTCTTGTCCTAAAGACTATGAAACCTAGTCACTGACTTTTTCTTGTCATCTTTCGATGCTTTTCTAAGCATTGTATAGCTCCAGTTTCAGAATTCTTGTCTGATCAACAGCAACTCATGTGGATATGGAACCCTTTTCATTTATGAAAGCTTCGATTGATTGGGAAAAACAACGTTGGTAGGGAGTAGTGTATTCATTTCCTGTTGCATGCAATCCATTTATTGTAGCTTTTGATTTAGTGATCTTGATAAACAAATCTGCTCTCTCAAACCATAAACTGTTCTTTTATCGTTAAGATAAACTGTTCTTTTATCGTTAAGATAACAAAACTCCAAGGAGTTATCATCAGAACACCATCCATCTGCTCATCTTTTCTTCTCTTTTTCAATGGCAACATGTGGCCCCTAATGACACATGTCAATGTCCGATTTGGTGGACGGTAGTGGGTCCCTAAAACCTTCTCTGTGAAAACATGAGGTCCCCTTCTTTTTTATTTTCCATTAAACACCACCTGGCCCCTCCTTCCGTTATTGGTCGTTGGTTGAGTTAAGCCTGTCTTTTGCCTCCAGTCCACAAACCCTAACAGCGAACCAAGTACTTGAAGTTAGACTGCTGAACGAAAAACAAACCGGACCCTTTTCTCTTATCCTAAGCAATGAAGCTTCCCTCCTTTCCGTATTGAAGTTCAATCGCGGACACTGTTCTATTCGACAATTGATGCTGCTTTCTCCTGTGTTTACGGCCGGATTTGTCACCCTATCGAATAATTTCAAGTACATTGTTTGTGAGCATTCGGAGAACTGTAAGAGATATATTCTTCAACTTCAAAAGTAAAGAAGGAAAGAAACTTTTGATCTTCATAATATTTTGATCTTTATATGAAAACTCAAGATACTTTTTAATATGCACATCCATTCTAGATCTACTCGTATAATATCTCAGCAACAACAATGAAATTTACATCCAACTTTAAAAGGTTTATATAAGTTTTTTTTATTTTTTATTTTTCCACACAATATGAATCATTTAAGAACATGAATTCGAACAACGCTATCTACTTAGGGTACATGGAGATCTCCATTTATTGACATAAACCAATTGAAGAGGGGACTTTATTGCTACTCTTCTTATAAAATACTATTCACTTGAACAATATTTTATTCTTTTAAAAAAAATAAGAACTTTTTTTAGTGGGTTTAATTATCTCAATCTTATAATTCAGGTCACGGGTTTGGTGGGTTAACACGTGTTGATTTAAGGTATTTTTTGTGTTTAGTTATTTCTGGATTTATCAAACTGATTAGCTCATATATAGTCAATCACAACAAGATTTTTTATGTGTACAATTGAGGAGGGTAATTCACTATTATTATCCTAACAAAGCGTTATTCACTTCAACAATGTTTTGTTTTATTTTATTTTATTTTATTTTTTTCTTTAATGGTTTTGTTTTTCCTAATATCATAATTTGGATTATGGGTTTGACAGATTAACATTAGATGACTTAAGTTATTTTTTATGTTTGGTTGTCTTTGGGGCTGTCAAGTTGACTGGATTATATTAGGACAAACCATATACTGTTTACTTATTTTTATAATTGAGGAGGGGAATTCAATGTTCCCTTACTCAAAAAGCACTATACACTTGAATAGTGTTTTGTGTGCTTTTTTTTCTTCTCAATTTTGGTTATTCTGATTCTTATAATCTAGTTTGCATGTTAAGTGAATTAAACCTATTTCAATCTAGTCATTTTGTTATGCTTAGTTGTCTTTAGATTTGTCAAGCTAATTCGGTTACTCCCAAATGGTTTGATTTTTTAATACTAGAAACACATTAGCAACACCTATATTTATTGAGAATTGAGCTTTTATATATATCATTTTCTATGGATTTATCTTGGGTTTTTGAGTTGGATTTGGTAGGTTAACCCGAGTGAGCTTATTTTTCTAATTTATTCCTTTGATAATGTATTGATTAGGAATTGGACTTTAAAAAAATTATTTGCTTTTTTATAGGAATATCATAGTTTTTTTTTATCTAGGTTACGAGTTGCACCAATTGACTCGGGTTTCGTTTCCTACTTTAGTTGGTTTTTCTAATTTTATCTTTTAATATTAGTTGATTAAGAATTACTTTATAATTTATTCTAGTTTGTGTTTTATGAGGTTTTTCAATCTAATGACTCGAGTCACAAGTTTAGTTGTTTAAATTGGTTTGCTGGGGTGGTTTTTATGTCTTTTTATTTTTATTTTTGTTTTTATTAATTTTATCCTTCAATATTGGGTTAATTAGGAATTCATCTTCATAATTTGCTATAAGATTATCTTGGTATCATAATTCAAATTTGACAGGTTAGCCTTGATTGACTTCATCTTTTTTTTTCATGAAATAATATTTTTAATTTAATTCTTCATCATTGGATTGATTAAGAATTTAGGTTTAATAAATTCTTTTATTTGTTTTCTATAAGTTTATCAGGGTCTCTTTACCTTGTTAGCAAATCTAGCAAGTTAACTTAAATTGATCTGGGTTGATATAATATGTTGTCATTTCAATATTTAAATAAATTTATCGTTAGTCAATTACATTTTTATCATCATCTAGGTTGTATTTGGATTTACCAAGTCATCCAGGTCAATCATCATTTAGTTTAGGTTTTTTATCCTAAAAAACACACTAACAATATCTGGATATTTGTTTTATCTCCAAAATAAATAAATGATTTGACTTACAACAAAGCATGAACAATAATCTAATTATGCCCTAATTAGACTAACAATTCCACCAAACTATGTAGGTATAAAACTAGACTATAAATTATAGGTATAGTGGTGTTAATGTCAATTCATAGATTAGCTAATGACTAGATTGGTTGACACTCATTATGTCATGGGTTAGACTAAACATATCTAACATAAAAGAAAATGCTTAAGCAATGGTAGTGTTTTTAAAGATTATATATCATTCAAGGGTTAATAATCTAACATTTATTCATTTTAATTATCACTAAGACGTTATAATTTGTTTAGGGAGGGTTTCGGTTTAAAATTGAAACCCTGAGATTAAAATCACGAGCAACATGTTATTGAGGCAAAAAACAATTAACCTAGGTTACTTAAAAGGGTTATGCAAGGTGGCTAGTGCCAAGAAATGGACCAAAATTGGTTTAAATCACATAGGCCAATGTTCTTCCCAAGAACATTGTCTAGAAAAAAATGCAGAAACCTAGAGAACTTAATTTGGTAGATATACATTTAGACCCAAAAACAAATGCACTAAAAGCTGAGAAAATATATTAAGCTTAGAAACCAAATCTTAAGCATACTCAAAACAACTTATTTTAACCATTAAAACAAGAAACATGGAATAAATGCAAAACAACAAACATAGTCTATGTCCTATTATAGACAAAAAAAAACATATTCCAATATTGTTTCATAGGTTGTATTTCACGCTGTTAACCATAAGCAAATTTAGAAAGGAGTACGTTAACGTTCTTTTTTCTTCCCTTTCCCTTTTTTTATTACTTTTTGCCTCTATTTGAAAAGGTCCATTGAAATCCTTTTGGGGATATCAACTAGACCATTCTCTCCTATTAATGTAGAAAAATCACTCTCAACGATCCGCTAAGGTTAAGGGCCAGCCTTTATAATATTGTAAAATTGACAAAAGGAGTACACTAAACATCTTGGCTGGTTGGGGCGTGGTTTTGGCTTCTTGTAGCAACACCTTTAGGTCTATGAAAAAAACATTTTGTTTTGTCTATATAGGAGTATAACATGTAAAGTTTAAGGGGGTATACTCATTTTTTCAAGTAAAAGATGAGAGTGATTTTATACATGGAAAATGGAAACAAAAATAGCCTTCTCAGGGCTATAGGGAGGAAGAAAACCTACATTAGCTGGATTACAAGTCATTTGGACCTTATTTTATTTTTTTGACTTGTCAAACTTCATTATTTTGAACCAAAACAAAACATTTCAGGCCATTTAAATGAAATGGTGTGGTTTTGATAACCCTTTGTCAATCAGGAATATAAAATTAGGATTTTATCAAAAGTTAAATTGGTCCTGATCTCTAGACTTATTTACGTTGCACCCGCGATTCCCTTATAACTTTTAACTTTATGTAATTTCACCTTTTTCGAGCTTAAATTGACCCTGAAGCTTAACACCTTTTTTCCATTTTGATCTTTAGTTTATAAATTATGCAAATTGATCCCTAATTGACCATTTAACTTTCAATTTTCTCCGATCCCCCCCCCCCCCCCCCATTTCATTGATTTCAATCCATGGAGTTTCACATGTTTTACAAGTTGGTATTTGGTTCCTAAATTTCTTCAACTTGACCTTTAATTAACCCTTAAACTTTGATTTTATTGCAATTTTATCCCTAATTTCACCCAAATGAGTTTGAAAAAAATAATCCTCTAAAATTTCAATCTTCTTAATTAAGCCTAAATTAAGCTTCTAAACTTATTTGTTTTCACCAAACAAACTTAATTTTTATATAGATTTGTGAAATAATCCTTTAGTTTGATCTTGAATTTGCATTGTCCTTTGATCTCAAGTATAATGAGGTATAATTAGGCTTTTAATTTTTCCCTAGTAGTTCAGTTTAGTCTCTCTATACATTTTAAACCCTTCTCAAACTACTCTTTCCAAGTTGTCAATATTTTTTCGCTTTTATTTTTATGTTTTTATTTCTTTTTATTTTAAAATAATGATAGTTGTCCTCCTCTTTACAATTTTTATGACAAAAATCCCATATGAAACTTAGATAGTAAGCTTGTAAAGAAGAAAATATGAGAGATTATATATTTATCAAATCAAGAAATTATCAATCTTTTCAAAAGTGTTAAAAGTAAATCAAGAAATTATCAATCTTTTCAAAACTATTAAAAGTAATGACTTAAAAGCGCATGTAAAAAGAGAAAGAATATTGCTAGAAAATACATTATCTGGTAAGTAGGGATAAGAAAGCGCACTTGGAAGGAAATAGATAAAGCTTGTTAATGTTTGGTATGTGAGGGCCAGAAAATGAACTCTCAAAGAAACAAGATATGGTTTGTTAGTACACTATCTAAGAGATGAGAACTCAAAGACGCACTCAAAATAAAAAAAAGAAGGTTTAAAAGATGCATTATCTAGGACATGAGAACTTAAAAGTATACTCTAAAAAGAAAAGATAGGGCTTACAGGTGACCTATCTAAGAGACAATGGTTTAATGGCATGCTCAAAAGGAAAAATATAAGGCTCAAAGGTGCAATATTCAGGGGATAAAGGCTCAAAAACACACCAAAAAAAAGATATGGCTCAAAGACCTACTATCTAGGAGATGATGGCTCAAAGACATGTTGAAAAGGAAAGAGATAAAGCTTATAGGTGCATTATCTAGGAGATGAGAGCTCAAAAGTGTGCTTAAAATAAAAGAGATAGGGCTCAAAGGCATTACATCTAGGAGATAAGAGCTTAAAGATGTATTTATGAAGAAAAAAAACATGGGGAGTAGAAGAGTATTATCTAGAAGGTTGTAGCTTAAAGTTGCATTCAAAATTAAAAAGAAAAAAAAAAAGAGGCTAAAAAATGTACTCAAAACAGATTAGGCTTGCAGGCACACTATCTAGGAGATAAGTGCTTACAAGCATACTAAGAAAAAAGAGAAAGTTGCAAAGTATAATATTTGAAAACAAGACTGAAGTGAAGGGAAAAGAAGACCAAACCATAGGATGCTTAGAGTAATTTATCCTTTTTATTTCAACTTTATCATTTAGCATTTGATAAATTATTATATGGTTTTCATGTTTTTTTATATATTTTTCTTTACATGAAGTTATCTTAATATGATGCTCATAACTGCAAAGTTAGCAACTTAACTTTGTTTGACTCAAGTGTTTTTCATTTAATTTTGCTCTATAACATTGGGTTGTTTGATAATTGAAATTCATGATTTTATTCAATTTACTTTTTATGAGATTATCTTGGTGTCATATATTCAGCATGCTAATCTAGATGGGCTCGAGTTGGGTTTTATTTTACTTTTCTTTCATAGTCAATTTTTTTCAATTTATTTACTATTATTTTCAATTTATTTACTATTATTTTTTCTATTCTTGCTATTAAATTACTCAAAATTATTAAAACTAATTAAATTAATAACCCAGATCTTATATATCTTTTTATGTTGTAAAAAATGATCGTAAACGGCATCGCATGGTAACCTATCCAGTACTAACTAATTGCCAAAGTTATCTTCTCATCCGAATTGAATTAAGTCCGGTGAAACAATTTGTCAAAACTTTACTCTCGACCTTTATTTTTCCTCCAGATCTTTGAAAAGCAAGAAGGATGGAGAGGCAAATGAACTTGCAAGGAAACGAATAGGCAAGTGAAAGATAACACTTGGAACATAAATTGCTCGACATTTAAAATGGGAGTTTTTTCATAAGCATCTAGTACTTAATTACAGCTTAACAGAAACACCAAATTCACTACAAGGGCTCTTAAGAAGCTGAAGCATATTGAGATTAATTGCAGTAATTTACAAAAAGAATTTCCCACAGCGGAAATTTCAATATTGATTGTCCAAAATTGGCTCCTTCTACTTCCGAACCCCCATCAACTCCTTTAGTGCAATCTTCCGCAAATCACCTAGAGATATCATGATTTTGAGAGTAGCCAAGTTGCTCAATTTCCCAGCTCAATTTTGACGCAACTCTTTCATGACAGGGGACATACTCCTATGATATTCAGCAAGTAAACATGATGAACAAAGTTTCAGTATTATCACTTGTATTTCACACCAAGTAAGGTTGTAATATTGACCTTTTAAAAGGAAGATAATTAACCTAATGAAGCTTTTACGTATCAGGTGTTTGCTATTTAGATGTAAAGTTATATGCGGGAACAAATATTTTTTGCTAAGTTAAGATTAGTTTGAGTAAAATCTTCCAATCCTAGGCAAGGACTAAGGAGATATGATTTGGTTAGCAAACCTCCAGTTTTTTCACCAACTCGTTTGCGGTTGGTGCAGATACGATAATGTTGCGTGCACTGGGACTAATAAATCCCTCTTCCACAGCTTTGTCAATAAACGAGAGTAAAGAATTGTAGTATCCATCAACATTAAGCAATCCAACCTTCACAAAGTTGAAACAGGATGCATTGTTAGCTCCTTGAAATAGGTAAAGCAATTCAGACGTATCCTGCAGACATTACAGAAGCAGGCATAGCATGGTATCAGTGTTGTAAACATGGGAATCACCGGTTTGTCATGAATTCCAAGTTGAGCCCAGGTTATGACTTCAAGTAACTCTTCCAGCGTTCCATAACCACCTATGTTTAAAAACAAATAGATATTTCAGACTTGGACATTCTAATCCGAATTACTTCATGGCAGAACATAAGAGGCATTTGAGACTGTACATATGTTTAATTGTAGCCAAAAAGGACAAGTAGCTTAGAAAAGTAATATCAGCAGCAGGGAATACAAGATATGTCAATTATTTAGTACCACAAAACAAATCAGTAGGGCCTAGATATATGTTCGCTCTGCATGTTTATACTAAATGTTTATACTAGATATAAGAGGCATTTGTTACAATTTACTATCCAGATTAAATAGTTGTAATAATGACCTCTAGGACAATCAATACTTCATTTCTACATCTTGACCTCAACTTTTGTGGATTTAGAGTTACATGGTTTTGTAGCTTGATGATTAAAATTTTCTTTTCATCTGCTTTCTCGAAATTATTATTTATTTGGTGGGGAAGGGGGATTTGTCAACCATCCTGAACATAGTCTTCATAGCAGGTAATTAATCTCCTGCCAACCCATGTAGGCCATAATAGATCTAACCTTATCACGTTGCAGAGTGGATGTCTTTCAATTTTTTACTGGGGTTGTGGATTCTAAAATAAAATGGAGTCCACGAGAACATAAATGGGCCATTCTGTCCAAGCATGTCTTCCATTTCCCATCATTGCCTGTTCGGTGCTGGTGCTAGTTGGCACAATTACACCGAGTGTGTTTGTGCGCTCGATAACCTCAATAGGCTATGAAATAAATGGCACATTTAAAGGCCACAGAACTACATCAGAGCAAAGGAGCATATTGGCCAGTAGCCACAGGTGCAGGCTTCACTATAAGCAATAATTTTCAGTGTGAGATGTTGGTGGGTCAAAAACCTGGGTTTGAATAGTTTTAATTGCAATAATGAGTGTTGGGTTGGTGATGGAAAGTTGAAAAGGATGTGGTAAATGAGGCTTAGCCCTGGTGTTTTCACGTCTGGATGTCATTTATAGAAATAACATACAACAGCAATTATAGCCTAGACCCTTCGTTTAAAAACAAGAAAAAATCCTACACACTTTGTGCTAATTAAGTTGACGTTCTTAGACACTTTTGACAGTCAACGTTCTCCTCATAATTTGTGTGTGTGACCACTTGTTTAGCGACACAAGGAGGATCAAGAAAAAGAAGGAATATATCATAAGGATAATGTCATAAAGTATATAGCTATTAGAGGTAAAGATCTATAATTCCTTTTCATTTCACATTTCATCTTGTAAGGGTAACACTTAAACACAATCAATAATCTGATGAGCATTTGCAGGTAGTGCTTTTTCATTAGGGCTATTTTTTTTTGTCTCTCTTCCCTTTTCATTCTTCTGTGAGGGTTAGGTAGTGCATTTTCTTGAGTGGTAATAGTCAGCAATTGAGACTGCAGAAAAGTGCTATCAGGCATGCTCGGAACTCCAAGAATCAAAACTTGAGATATGGACAATCTGACGTTATAAAGCTAGTAGGAAGGAAAGAGAACCAGCTGGTTGTATATGTGATTCATTGAATTTCTTTCAAATTCTCATGCAAGTGTGAATTCTGCAGAGTTTGTAACTGACCTGGTAAGGCAATAAAAGCATCAGAATGCTTCGCCATCTCTGCCTTCCTTTGATGCATATCTGCAACTGCCCTGACTTCTCCTACTGTTTCACCAGTTAACTGCAAAAGGGTACCACAGGCACAGTCAAAGCACTAATCAGTGCTTGCAGGAGTGGTGGACTCAATCCATAGTAAATCAACTCAGCAACTGCCTAGCCATTAATTCTTTAGCTTAAAAGAAAAGTAAATTCGAATTTTAGAAGAATCCAGGAAAGAAAAACACAGGAAGTAAATGCTCTCTACATGTAATGAACGAGCCAGAGATGACAGTAGCAAGTACAGACCAAAATTATATATGCGAAAGGTCTAATGCTACGTGCCAACTACCCAAGCAGTCTGTGGATAAGGCTATGAAGTATTCTCATCAGAGGAACAGAAGCCTTTGAGAAACAACCAAAAAAATATGTGTATATACAATGGAAGGATGGAGGTAGAGAAAGAAAGTAGCCAAAAACAAGGGAAAATATCAATAAAAAAGAAAATGAAAAGCCAAAAATCTTCTTTTTCTTTCAAATCCAGTAAAAAAAAATAAGAAAAGAAGAATAAAGTTGAAGCCTTTCTCCTATAAGAAAATGAAATGAAAAGGTAGGAGACTTTATTGTTGCTGGGTCTAGCAGACATACCTCTCGAGGCATGAGCGTCTTGGGAATAACTCTGCAGAGAGACAATAATATGACAGAAAAATCACGACCCAGCTCACTAATTTTGTCTCCGCTCATCTCAATGTTATTTTAATGCAAAAATTAGAGGACAAAACTTGGACATGAAGGAAAGGCTTGATTACCCGATAACATGACGACCACCATCATGAACAGCTTGTGAAACAAAACCCATCAAACCTATGCTACCTCCTCCATAGACCAGATCAATATTCCTTGAGACCTGCAAAATAAAACCACAGTGTAATTATCAGGACACCAAAATGAGGGTCTTTTCCAGGAAATTTGTCAATGTGGCTGTGTATGGCCTCCAATATCGTTGTGTAAAGAATGATGGATGATCAAGTTTTTGGCAGAAGAAAAATGTCTTCTTGTTTGTGCATTAAAGCATATCTCCCTTCAAAAAAGAATTTAAAAAAAAAAAAAAAAAACCACAGTAATTAAGAAGAAAGTCTCCACTTTCAGCACAAGTAAAATGTCGAGACTCATGAGAGCCGAGCTAGTAGCATAAAAAAGCTTTCGCCATGTTTATAAATTCAAAGCAAAATGCTATTTTCTCTCTGGCATTAGAAAAGAAAAGGAACATGCAAAACAATGGGAGGAGACGAATAAATAAAATACCAATTCGTTGCCAAGGTCAATAGCAGCCACTTGATAGCTAGTCTTCTTGCCTCGACTGCTCCCACAAAAAACACAAATCCTCTTGAACTTAGACGACATTGATTGCTGCTGCAGAGTGGCTGTCTCTATGATCTCCATTGTAGTTTTGATCGCTCACGACTCTGCTTGATTAATTTACGATTCTTCCTTTTTGCTTACTCAGTATTTGCTTGTGCAAGTCAAACGAAAGGAAGGATGACCGCCTCGTTTTTGTTTGGTTTATTTCTAGGGTGCCTCTGTTTGTTTGTTTGTTTGTTTGTTTATATAAAAACGTTTACACGTACACGTGATCACTCCTCACAGCACGCTTGCTCTCCTCCTCATCTCGACTCTCACACATGCACCCTAGGTAATTCTGGCACGCGTGGACCATTTCTTTTCTTCAACTCCATCAACCTATGATAATATTTTTATATATATAAATTTTCTTTTTATGTAACTCTAAGTTTCTTTTTTAAAAAAAAGTATTTTTTCTAATAAAAAAACTTGCAAAAACATTAATAACAGGAAAGGATATATATATATATATATATATATATATATATATATCCACACTTCTTGCTAAAATAAAAATTTAGAAGAATGCACTGCTAGATTCCCATTTATAAAATCCTGCTAATTGTAGAGCACACGTGCTTCGTCCAAACAAAAAGAGATGTATTGATAAAAAAAAATAAAAATTGACTAAAAAAACATACTTCTTTCTCTATAATTTGATATTATTGGAATGCTTAAAAATATTAATTCTTATTATCAAATAATGAAATAAAAATAAGTTTTGAAAATTACCTCACAGCAATGTGCAAGTATATAGCTAGTCTCCTTACACAACGTTCTTGCAATTTGGAGTTTTAATTTATAATTAGGATGTTTTCAATCATCTTAAATTTTCAAATATACCTAACTTTATTTTCTTCAAAGGTTTTTATAAGATTTTCAAGCTTTATCCAACCCTATTTGAGAGGATATAAAGTATAAAGAATGAATTAAAAAGATATTTACCAAACTAAAAAAAAAAAAATTGTCTTTATGTAATTCGTGCAAAAACTTTACTTTTTTTTCAATGTATTCTCCATTGACTTCTCTTATGATCCTCTTACTTTTGGTCCTTTTAGTTTTTAAAATTTTAGTGTTGATCCAAAACTTTACTTTAGTGTTGAAGAGAGAAAGTCACCATAAAAAGTATATTACAGTTGTAATAATATTTTTTATCTAGTTTGATTTTGTATTTCTAGATTAATTTAGGGGTTTATGATTTAAAAAATTGGATTATTAAGGATATAAAATTTTTATTAGGTTTTTTTAGTACAAAAAACATTGAAAAAATGAATTTTTGAAGGGTTGAAAACACTCAAACCAAAATTTAATCGGCTTAGTATATGTTTTTGATAGTGTGGCTGATATTGTTTTTTAAAATATTTTTGTTCAGCTTAGTGTCTGTTTGGTATTATGGTTGAAGTTTTTTTATTAAAGTGTTTTTTGTTTAGAAATATATCAAAATAATATTTTTTATTTTTAAAAAATTATTTTTGGCATCAGTACATTAAAATGATTAAAAATACCAATAAAAAATCAATTTAAATAAAAAATAAAAAAAATCTTTAAAAATGTTTTTAAAATACAATGTATATTGGCAATGAGTAGAAACTGAGCTATCATATAACTCATCATTGTAATTGTGAACGATTCATTGTTTTTTTTTTTTTTTTTTTTCTTAACAGCAAAAAAAGATCGAGCAATGTATCATCCGTTTATTTTAAAAATTAAACAAGAACAACAATGGGCTAAGTGCTCAAGCTTGCCTTCCAAGCACACACGCACACCTGGCCTATTGTTTTATGTGCCAGCCAACCAAGGCCTGGGAGAATGTGTGCTCTATTTGTTAAGGATATTTTTTGGTTTTTTCTTCTTTCATCATTTTAAATCTAAATTTAAATAAGTTAAAACTAAATTATTAAAACATATTTTTAGAATCATGTACCGTTGGATTTGTGCTTTGTTTTTAACAACATCTTAACACTTTTTTATAATATCAACAAGCACTCTATTTGCGCAATACCTAAACAATAAATATTTTAATAAAAAAAATGCGAACACCAAAGCGTATAAATAAGATAATGGAGTTTTAATTAGAAAAATACATTTTTTTAATCCTAATTTCATCTATATTTCTTTAATATTATTCTAATTGCTCTCTTTTTTCATCAAATTAAGAATCAAGGATAGAAAGATATATTTTTATGTTGAAAAAAATATACTAATATGAAAACGGGGAACAATACAAGAGTTTTTTTTCAATGAGTTTTTCTTTATATATATATATATATATATATATATATATATATATATAATAACTTTATTGAACATAAAGAAAAATTAAAAAGCTCTTTATATTTTTTTGGTTTTTTTTTTATACAAGGAAACCCCACTCCACGGAAAATATATTTTGTGAGGCTAGATGAGCGAGTAAAATTCTGGTTGTCTCAAGTTCTTACAAGAAGTGCACACTCTAACTTGAATTCGAGACCTGCTAAGTAGATAGCAAGCTCTTTGTCATCATATCACGTCCCTTATAAAAAAATTGTTAATTCAAGCTTTACAACTCAGTATTTGGTTAACATAAACAAATATTTTAACATATATTGACACATATATTTCTCGTAAACTCAGTTATTAATATTTTAGTTGTAATTAAATTTTGTTTGTATAGAATTGGACATATATTTCTAATAAGCAAATTAAGTCATTTGCCTATTATGAACTTAAAATTATTTATTATTTGTCAACTTTGATTAGAAGCATGCGTGTCGAAGATTAATTATATATTTTTTAGCTGGGAAAAACTGAAGAATAACAGGAAGGGTCGTTTTAAACTAAGAGACTTGCATTCTTCTCATTGCACATCAAGATTCAAGTTTTCTTTTTTTTCTTCTTTTCATCCCGAAAGTCTTTTACCTTTTGAACCAGAAACGTTCGCAGATGCTTAGGCCAGGAAAAAAGGGGCCATATATGGACATTATAAGATGGGTACACTTATTTAATCCGTCAAAAAAAATGGGCACTTCTCTTAAAATATTGAATATTTATATTGTATAATATATGTGCTCAAACCAATATATATATATATATATATATATATATATATATATATATATATATGGGGAAGCTGGTATGGGTAAAATTCAGAAATAACCAAGAGCCTTGTTAATTGATGATTGAAAAGAAAAGGAAAAAAAAAATAAGTGGGTTGTGGCCAATCACCCTGCACCCTCATCCACCTCCCTCTCTCGACACACTTGCTGTATGCGTAGGAAACATTTTATTTTTTATCTCCACACCCCCCTCCCCTCCCCTCCCCATATCCTCACCGGCCCCCACCTCATGTTTGCATTTGCCCTACTCTCCACTTATCACATCTCACTCTCCAGAATAAATAAATAAATAAATAAATAAAAACAAATATATACTTTCATAATTAAACTCCACCACTTGCTCATTTCTTATTGTTTTCTACAGTGTCGTTGCTCCGAATAAGAAGTGAACCATGCTCTTAAACTAGTTTATATTACTTGAACATCCCCAATCCCTAAATTAGCATTTACCTGGCGAGAGCTAAGCTGTCTCTACTGCCTACACGTACTTTTTATTTATTTTTTATCATTTGTCTACTTCCAGCCCAGACCCTCGGTGTATACTGTATATAGAGATTATAAACTCATTATTACACTTCTTAATAGGCGTTCTTCTTATTAACTATTTGTGTGCCTCCCGCATGCTTGCATGCGCATTTGACCCATGTTTTTGTGTGTTTGTGAGGGTCGCTCGTGTACCATGTTAAGACTCGGCTGCTTGCACTCGTATTTTAAAGCTTTTCTTACCTAGAAATATATTAAAACTCTCGAAATCTTAACATGCTATGTTTGCTAGCTTTTCTTGGATAGAAAAAGATAGAGTTAATCTCGATCGGCAATGCTGGCCGTGCCAAAACCAGAAACAAAAGGCAAACGAGAAGAAGATGAATCATCTGTTCGTGCTAAATTTAATTTCTCTGCCAAGGATGAACATGACAGATTCAAGAATTGAATGTGTTGAGAGAACTGATGATTTGAGACGTAAGTATTTTGACTTGTGATTGTTCAATTGTATTATGAAAGCAAGCTGGCTTATATAGCCACTGTGATTACAAGCTGTAACTACCAGTCATGCAACATGCAT
The DNA here is from genome assembly GCA_964035475.1 of Salix caprea. Taxonomy (NCBI): domain Eukaryota; kingdom Viridiplantae; phylum Streptophyta; class Magnoliopsida; order Malpighiales; family Salicaceae; genus Salix; species Salix caprea. The sequence continues at coordinate 23,407,506 of OZ037743.1, read as the reverse complement.
GCTTATTAACAAGAAAAACTAACTGCTTAACATAAATAACAAGAATAACAGAAGTAACAAGAATAACAGAAATAGCTGCTGTTAAGTAATGCCTTTCAATCCCTCCCTTAAGCTAATTGCTAGGAAGCAATTTGCTTACTTCATCAACATCACATACCCCAAGCAAACTCCGAAGTTTTTGAAAGTCATCCACTTTCAGTGGTTTGGTCATTATATCAGCTAGCTGATCTTTACTTCCACAATGAACCAAATCAATCAACCCTTCCTTTGTAAGATTCCTCAAGAAGTGATACCGTATATCTATGTGCTTACTGCGCCCATGCATTACGGGATTCTTCGAAAGCTTAATGGTAGAACTGTTATCGCACCAAATGTGAGTGCAATCTTCATCATTGTACCTCAGGTCCTTCAATACTCTTCTGATCCATATGGCTTGACATGTGCACACTGCAGCGGCCACAAATTCAGCTTCGGTTGTGGATAAAGTGACAATGGGTTGTTTTTTCGAGCACCATGAAACTGCCCCCGAATTTAGCAAGAAAACATACCCACTTGTGCTTTTCCTGTCCTCTACATCTCCTGCATAATCACTGTCTGTGTAAGCACACAACTTTCCATTTCCACTTCTCCTGTAAAAAATACCGTAATTCACGGTCCCTCTTAGATATCTAAGAGCCCTCTTTGCAGCCTGCAAGTGTAGATTAGTGGGTCTTGCCATGTACCTGCTGACAAGACTTGTAACAAACATCATATCCGGCCTTGTCGCAGTAAGATACATCAAACTTCCCACTAATTGTTTAAATTGTGTCTCATCCACACAGATCCCTTCTTTATCCTTGCTAATCTTGAAGCCTGGAATAATTGGACTGTTCACTTCATTACTTTCTGACATCCCGAACCTCTTCAGAATTTCCAGCGCATATTTTCGTTGACATATGAAAATACCATCATTTCTTTGCAAAACTTCAATCCCCAGAAAAAAATGCATGCTTCCCAGATCAGACATGTCAAATTCTTTTAGCATGGAATCTTTGAACGCTGACAGCATTCCTTCATCATCTCCAGTAAAAATTACGTCATCAACGTAAATACTCACAATTATTACTTTACCAGCTTCACATTACCCTTCCCCACTACTTGCATTCTGCTATTATTCCCCAATTTGACTGAATGTTGGAAAGTCTCATTCAAATTAGTGAACATACCGTATTCTCCACTCATATCATTTGCTACTAACATCACCCTAGAGAAATACTCTTTCACAGACTCTCCAATTTTCATTTCTAACAATTCGAAATTTCTTCTCAGGATTTGAAGCTGTGCACGTTGAACTCTAGCATTACCTTGATACTTCACCTTCATAGAGTCCCATATCTGCTTGGCAGTATCCTTTTGTGCAATTGTCTTCAAAATGGATTTATCTATCGACTGGAACAGGTAATTTTTTGTCTTCAAGTCTTTCAGCTTCATATCCTCCATACTTTTCTTCTGAACTGCTGTCATGGCTTCTACTGGTGTGTTCTCCACACAGCCTACCTCAATCACGCTCCAGTACTCCTTCGAGCGTAGAAGATTCTCCATGAGCATGCACCAATGCTCATAATCTCCATCGAATTTGGGGATGCTGGGTTGTGCGAAGTTGCTTGACTCTGCTGCCATTTTCAAGCTCTGATACCAGATGACAGATTCAAGAATTGAATGTGTTGAGAGAACTGATGATTTGAGACGTAAGTATTTTGACTTGTGATTGTTCAATTGTATTATGAAAGCAAGCTGGCTTATATAGCCACTGTGATTACAAGCTGTAACTACCAGTCATGCAACATGCATGCTTATTAACAAGAAAAACTAACTGCTTAACAGAAATAACAAGAATAACAGAAGTAACAAGAATAACAGAAATAACTGCTGTTAAGTAATGCCTTTCAGAACAGCTCCTCCGTCCATGAAATGGCTTGCTAAAGTAGAGGAAACCACCTTTGAGTTTGAATTTCCAAAGAAAAAGGGCGCCATCATATTAATTATACTTGGCTACAGGTTTCTTCATACTTATCTGGCAAGATATCAACTCTTCTTCAGCAGCCCTAGCTATATTTTAATCATCGTATGACTTGAATGGAAAGAATCCGATGAAGAAAGCCTAAGAGGTCCTAGCGAGAACAACTGTCTTTTTTTCTAGAAGTAGCACGAGGAATTTCTTGAGAAATTGGATATAAAAATGTAAAAAAAGGGGTTTTAGTTGTGAGCCCTTCATACCCTGTGCTGCTTGCAGGAGGAGGGCATGCTAGCTATTGAACAACACTCAGGAGGGTAATAAGATGAGGATGCGTGCATGATCTGAATCTCCGTTGTATGGTTCTTAGATTTTATTTATGTTTCTTTCAAATCAAAATTTCAATGAATGATAGAATGTTATTATATATTTTGTCACATACTGTTATTAGTTTTTAGCTTCACATAAATATTTACTGAGAAAAAAAAATATATTAAATAATTGATATCACTATACATCCGGTTTAAATAGAAGTCCATAGTGTACTTGCTTGTTGAACCGGGGGAAAAACAGATGTTCGAGATTCGTAGCAAAACAAAATTGGGAAGTGATCCGATGAGAAAGTGCAAAAATAGCATTGTCTAGTTACTGTATCAGAATAAATTAAAAACACGATGATAATACAGGTAAAATAAAATAAAAATGATACAGATAGACAAGATAGTCACTGAGTGATTTTATTTACATCATGTTTGATTATGATAAGCAATACATGATAAAATATGAATAAAAATACATTATTTTTAAAATTATTTATTTTAAAAAGTAATTAAATATTATTATTTTTACTTTAATTTATATTGAGTGCTGAAATTAATAATATCTGCACATTTAAAATGCATGATACATTAATTCATAACCGATGTTATGTGTGAATTAAAAATGCATGTTAAAGCCATAAGAAAAGCGTGTTAAAACTAAATTAAAGAACAATCAATCAAACAAACAAGGCTTAATCCAGCAAAGTGTCCCCAACGGAGTCGTCATTTGTCGCTATGACTTTTTTTTCCATGCTTCGCGCTCTGCTATTCCCAGAGAGGAGACGGCGTGCGTAGAAGGAGGTTTTGTAATAAAATAATTACGACTGTAAATCTTAGAAGTCGTCACCTAGTATTAAGATCACTAGGAAACCTAATGGTCTGCGAGAGTTTAGGTGAGAGGACCTGTTGTGCAAGAGGAAGACGCATCACCCTCAGTGCACCCTACTTAAGATAAGCTGCAGTGTTGTTTGATTGTGTTTCTGGCCTAGATTTTTTATTTGTTCGTCTTTCTAAGGCTCGAAGTAGATCTCTCTTCATGAGAGAGTCTCTACCTCATTAGGTCGAAAACCTAACCATTCTAAAGTTTTAAAAAAATTACACTCCATTTAGAAACTCTTTTTTTACTATCTACGGGTGTACTTTACTATGAAATTTTACACCCCGGTAGATAAAACAAAATAATTATTAATTTTTTTTTTATATTTTAGCCAAATTCCAACAGATGATCATAAATCGGTTACGATATCCAATTTTCATATCAAAACATGAGAAATATGCTATACTTGTTTTGTTTTTTTTAAATATTCTTGGAAGAAACCTTAAAATTTGGTTGTATACACGAAAACAACACACTTCTTTTATTTTTTTTAAATGCAATTTTATTATTATTATTACTTTAAAAAAAATCAGGTTGGGTTTGCCCAACTAAATGGGTCGCCCCATCCAAATCGGCCCAAAAGGGCCTAACTTTGTTGGACCTAACCCAGCCAACTAGGCTGGGCTAAGAACAAGTCTAGCCAGAGAAAATAAAAAAAACTTGTGCAGAGTGAATTAATTCACTCTGTATAGTTCATGTATTACGTGAGAGACGATTAGCGTATTTGTCATTGCCATAGGGTAGAGGAAGCCGAGGTGGTTTCGATGGTGGTGGCGGCGTCGGAAATGATGACTTGTGGTGGCCGGGAGAACTACTAGAACCTGTTGGAATGGAGAAGGGAGAGAGAGAGAGAGAGAGAGAGAGAGAGAGAGAGAGAGAGAGAGAGATTGTTGTTGTTGTGTCGCCAGAGACACTGAGAGAGAGCTTGTTGTTGTTGTGTCCCCAGAGACACTGGAGCTCTGTTGCTGCTGCAAGTGTCGAATGATAAATTGTTGGTGCTAGCCAGACAGAGCTACTGAGGGAGATGGGGCCACTTATTACTGGTTTTGAGAAGAAACTGTGGCTATTAGCTGGAGGGAACATATTGGGCTATGGTGATAGTGGAGGAGAGGAAAGTTGATGGTGCTGAGGAAGGAGGTTAAGGTGTCTTGCTGGTGGTGGGAAATTATGTGATCGTCCCCCTTGTATCCTCCTATGTTTCGTTCTTTTTGTTTGTTCCTTTTTTTATCTATGCCCCCCCCCCCCCCTCCCCTCATTGTTGTTTGTTTTCTAGTGGTTTTTATAAATGAAGGAGCTAACCCTTGGGCAACTCATTGCGTGCAGCGATGGGTTGCCTCCTCGTCACCTGCAACAACGTTATTGCACTGTTTAGGTGATTGAACAATGCAGTCACGTCTGCAAAACTTCAGATAAGGTGTAAATACACTTTGGTCCCTCAATTTGTATTTGCTCTAATTGTGCTCCCAATTAGCTTTAAACTTTTAATTTGTGCAATTGTATCCCCACTAAAATTTCAATAGCAACCTTAACTTTACGCGTCTTTTTTACTTTGGTTCTTGATTTGGATTTTTGTAATTTGACCCTCAATTGACCATTAAACTTTCAATTTTCTTTAATTTCACCCCAATTTCATTCAATTAACTTGGTAAAAATCAAATTTGATCTCAAAAAGTTCTAAATTTCTCAATTAAACACGAATTAAGCTCAAGAACTTGATTTGTCATCAATTAAGGCCTTAATAAAATTAATTTAACCAATATAATGTATAATTAAGTCCTTGCACTTAATTAAATCCTTCAATTGGACCCTAAATTAATTTCTAAACATAATTACACTTTAAATTGGCCGAAGATTAAATCAAATTGGCCTACAAAAATATAATTATGCATTCCAACTTAATTCTTACGCAGATGTATCAATTATAAATTATTTTAGCCTAGAATTTACATTTTCCTTCATTTTGGGTACAATAGAAGTACAATCGGGCTTTCGAATCCATTCAGAATTTCCACCTTGACTTTTTACCATTATCGGCCTTTTTTATTTTTTTATTTTATTTATATTTTTGTTTTGGGTAGATTTTGAAAAATGACCCAGAAATGGGTAATGACAAAGAATACGAAGCCATTTTTGATGAATTGGTTACTCAAAATGATATTATACACCAAACTACTACTTAATCATTTCACCAAAATAGTCTTATAAAATGTAAGAACCAATTTTCAAAAGAAATGATGAATGTTATATTGTTAAGTTCAAGAGCACTTCATTACTTGTAAGAGATTAGAAGTTTTTGCTACCAATTATATATTTAACAAAGTATCCTATAAAAAGTTATAAATGACTCTATATGAATTATAGAAAGGTAGAAGACATTCCTACTAAAATATTTGAAAGTGTGGGGTGAATTGCAAATGTAGTACTACTTTATCTCAAAAAGGTCAAGATATGACCTATAAATGTAGTTAGTGTTTTTATAAGATAAGCTTATAATAATTGTGCATATCGACTTTTTATACATAAATAAAGAATTAAAAACATTCATTATAATACTATAGTGGAATGAAAAAACCCTGCAATGTTTAAGCAAGCATTTTTGTTTAAGAAATCATAATAATATCATCCATTTAAGAGAGGACTAAAGATATTTCAAGTAATTATCATTAATTAGAATATGATGAAGTTAAGCCTAAAAAAAGTAAAGGGGTAAAAGAAACTAAGATAATTGGTCGTGGTTTTCCAATATCCAATATACTTGTTAGAAAATGAATCCCAATCTGCTCGAGATAATATCTTGTTCCAAGTTCCTATTAGAAAGAGGTAGTCAATAGTGAAATTAAATCCATTATGAACAATTATACATCTAAATTAATAGATTTTCCACCTAAATGTATATTATTAGGAAATAATGGATCTTTAAAATAAAAATGAAAGCTAATGGAACTATTGATAAATATAAAAATACTTGTTGTTAAAGAATTCAAACAATAAAAAGGTGTGGACTATTTTGACAAGTATTTTCTAATATCAAGAATAAATTTCATATGAGTATTAATAGACATTGTGATTATTAACAAGCTTGACAAAGAGATGTACATAAAATAACCTGAAGGGTTGATTATTAATAAATAGGAAAAAATAGTCTATAAGCTTGTCAAATCATTAAATGGTTTGAAATAAACACTTAAATAATGGCATGAAAAACTTATCAAAGTCATGTAGTCAAATGAATTCTAAATCAACAAAGTTGATAAATATGTTTATGTGAAAAACTCATTGATGCGAACCTTGTGATCATGTGGTCACGCAACCCACAACCAAGAATTGTTCTGCACCTGTTTTGGCTTTACCTAACTTTACAAAAGCATTTGAAATAGAGTGTGATGCGTCTGAAATGGGAATAGGTGTTGTTTTGATGCAGGATCGGAGACCTATTGTGTATTTCAGTGAGAAGTTAAGTGGAGCGACCTTGAACTATCCCACTTACGACAAAGAACTCTATGCCTTGGTAAGAGCACTTGAAACATGGCAGCATTACTTGTGGCCAAAAGAGTTCGTAATCCATTCAGATCATGAGTCCTTGAAACATCTGAAAGGACAAGGTAAGTTAAATAGGAGACATGCAAAATGAGTTGAATTCATTGAAACTTTTCCTTACGTGATCAAGTATAAGCAAGGCAAAGAGAACATCGTAGCCGATGCACTTTCGCGCAAGTATGTTCTTTTACACACCATGAATACTAGATTGCTAGGTTTTGAATATGTGAAAGAATTGTATGGTAATGATTCTAACTTTGCTGAGATTTATAATGCATGTGGAAATTCAGCTTTTGGTAAGTTTTATTTGATGGATGGTTATTTGTTCAAAGAGAATAGAATGTGTGTTCTTGCTAGTTCTTTGCGTGAAGTACTTGTTCGTGAAGCACATGGGGGTCGTTTAATGGGTCACTTCGGGGTTGCAAAAACCTTGGATGTATTGCATGAGCATTTCTATTGGCCAAAGATGAAAAGAGATGTGCAACGAATTCGTGAACAGTGCATCGCTTGTCGAAAGGCAAAATCTAGAGTACAACCACATGGTCTCTATACACCATTACATGTGCCTACCGAACCTTGGGTAGATATCTCTATGGACTTTGTTTTAGGTTTACCTAGGTAAAAGAAAGGTAGAAACTCTATTTTTGTTGTGGTTGATAGATTTTCTAAAATGGCTCATTTCATTGCATGCTATAAAACAGATGATGCATCTCATATCGCAGACTTGTTCTTTAGGGAGATTGTACGTTTGCATGGCATTCCTAAGAGTATTATGTCAGATCATGATGTTAAGTTCCTTAGTTACTTTTGGAAGACCTTATGGGGAAAGTTGGGAACCAAACTTTTATTTTTGACAACATGTCATCCTCAAACAGATGGGCAAATTGAGATAGTCAATAGAACATTATCTTAACTTTTATGTGTTGTAATACAAAAGAATTTGAAAAGTTAGGAAGAATGTTTGCCTTTTGTTGAGTTTGCTTATACTAGAACTGTGCATTCGACCACTGGTGTTTCTCCTTTTGAAATTGCTTATGGTTTTAATCCACTAACTCCTATGGACTTAATTCTTTTACCTTGTGAAAAAAGGGTAAGTTTAGATGGTGAACAGAAGGCAAAGATGGTGAGACAACTCCATGAAGGAGTTTGACTGCAAATAGAGAAAAAAAACAGACTTTACACTTCTAAGGCAAATAAGGGATGTAAACTGGTTGTTTTCCAACCCGGTGAATAGGTTTGGGTGCACATGCGGAATGAACGATTTCCTAATCAAAGGAAATCAAAATTACAGCCTCGTGGTGATGGTCCATTTCAGGTTTTAGAGAGAATAAATGACAACGCATACAAAATTGATCTTTCAGGTGAGTATAGTGTTAGTGCTACCTTTAATGTTGCTGATTTGGTCTGATAGGAATGTGACACAATGGAAATCTGCCCCAAGGTACCAGCACTATTGGAATGAGTAAAATGACATCACGAAGCCAGTTAATCTTTGATAAGTCGGATTCAATTTGTTCAAGAACTAAAGAATGCAAGAATCACTCTCACACATAAAGTAAAAAGTTCAGAATTAAAATTAATCAATGGCTGCCGAAATTTTGGCTAACATGAGTTTAAATAGTCTTTTAAAAACTAACCCTAATGGACCTTGTATATGTGGACTTAAATGAGGTTCACTCAAAACTGACCCAAAATCCTAAATTGAAAAGCCCATGACTTAATCCAAGCAAGCCTTGGATCCTAGCTAAAAACAAAGTCTTAATTAAGCCCAAACAAGCCTTGGGCTGTAGCTAACTAACTTAAATGGTTTTGAAGGTTTCACCCAAGTCATAATTGCAAGGACCTTATGGGCTTCATTTAAGTTAGTTAGCTACAGCCCAAGGCTTGTTTGGGCTTAATTAAGACTTTGTTTTCATCTAGGTTCCAAGCCTTGCTTGGATTTAGTCATGGGCTTTTCAATTTAGGTTTTTGGGTTAGTTTTGAGTAGACCTCATTTAAGTCCACATAAGAGGTCTATTAGGGTTAGTTTTTAAAGAGACTATTTAAACTCATGTAACCCTAATTTTGGTAGCCATTGATTAATTTTAATTCTGATCTTTTCAGTTTATGTGTGAGAGTGATTCTTGCATTCTTTAGTTCTTGAACGAACTGAACCCGACTTATCGAAGATTAACTGGCTTCGTGGCGTCATTCTACTCATTCCAATAGTGTTGGTGCCTTGGGGCAGGTTTCCATTGTGTCACACTCCTATCATACATATTTCGGCTTTCTGGGATCAGATCTCATTCTTCGTTGTGGGTTGTGTGACCATGTGATCACGAGGTTCGTATCAGGTGGTATCAGAGCTAGGCTCCGAAACAAGGTCATATCATTCTGTTATTTTCGTGCTTTTTTTTAGTGTTCCTTGAAGTTGTCCAGTGTTTGTGTTCATCTCCTTGTTCTTCGTGTCAGCGTCATCTAATAAAAAAAGGTTATATTTCATCGTTTTCTATCTCTTCATTTTAGTATATTAAAAAAAAAACAAAATAGAAAAGAAAAGAAAAGAAAGAGAGATAGAGGCATTAGTTGAAATATGAAGAATCATTGAAATCTTGCCGCAGAAAACACTACTCTGGAGAAACATAAGCAAACCACATCGGAATTAGTTGAAATTTCAAATTCCATCTATTGGGGTTAAGATATTATCATATGTCAAATTTGGGCTTATTCTGATATTGATTTCTTGAGGGGTTATTTTGATATTCATTTCTGCCGCAGAAACACTACCTTAGTGAACCCATATAAAAACACTTTAGAATCAATTGAAACTTTACATTCTGTGTCTTGGGGTTGATATCATATGATATATTAAATTGGGGCTTATTTCGATATCGTATACTAGAGGTTTCAATTGGAGGTTCATTTCTGCCCCAAATTGATCACATAAGGGTTTGTGTACCTAGAAGTACGATAAAGGCCTATAAATTGAGTGTTATTTTTTGTTTAGTATTAAAATACTAAATATTGTTTTTGAAGTTATTTCGAAGTCGTTTCGTCTGGGTTTCAATTTTGTTACGTAAAAATTGCGTAAGAGGTTAGATTCTGCTCAAGTCTCAAAACGTGATCCTTACTGTTTAGTTTTGTCCAATTCTCTATTTTTGTTCTATTTTCCTTTATCTAGAGTCAAGTAATTGTTTTCTCTAGTATTTGCTTCTGTTTTATTTCGTGTCTTCGTATCGTCCACAATTCGTACGAATTTGCATTGCTACTCGTGAAATCATAATCGTAGTTTTGTTTTGCTTTGTTTTCAGTATTTTTATTGCTTCTTGAGTCTGAAAATCATAATTATAGTGCGCTGCGAAGGCTACTAACTTTGATTTGTTGATTGTAGTTCTGAAAGAACCAAAAGAAAGCAAGTTGTGAGGTAAAAGGCGTAGTGAGCTTATTAGAGTGAAAAGCCTTGATTTGTTTTTGTGTGATACACGAGAGTGGTGAGAACATATTTTTTGCTACTAACCAAATTTTGCAGATTCAGAGGATGTCTGAAAACAACGAATCAGTGACACAAAACGCTGACGTTGCTTTCCAATTGCGAGCCTTATGTCAGCAACTCGAGTTGTTGTCTAGGATGAATATGGATCTGAAAGATGATGTGAAATGGATAAAGAAACAGAATATTGGGGCTGATCACAGAGGAAATACGATCCGCAAGGCCGTACCGCATACCAAATCTGATTTTGACGTGTTTGTTGATGAAAACACGGATGTGGGTGAAGAGGACTATGATGGTGATATGGAATCTGGAAGTGACAATTCTTATTGTGAAGACATGCCACAAGTGAAGGATAGTGAGGGGGATGAGTTAGCATCACCGGTTGCGGCGTCCTTGGTTATGAGGTCTACACTTCAGGTCAAGGAAGATGAATCTAATCAACAAAAAGAGAATATCTTTCAGACTCGCTGTTATGTACAAAGCAAGGTGTGTGGTTTAATTATTGATAGCAGAAGCTTTGTTAATGTTTGTAGTACAACCCTTGTTAGTAAACTGAAATTGAGTACTGTTAAGCATGCGAAACCATATAGATTGCAATGGCTGAATGATGGTGGGTGAAGTGAAAGGGACTAAGTAGGTTGTGGTCCCATTTTTTATTGGGAAATATGTTGATGAAGTTCTGTGCGATGTGGTACCAATGCAAGCAAGTCACATCTTGTTGGGGAGGCCATGGCAATGTGATAGGAAGGCAGTTCATGATGGGGTTAAAAATAGGTATACCATTGTAAAAAATGGTAAAACCATCATTCTTGTTCCTCTTACGCCCAAACAGGTGCATGATGATCAAATAAAGGTAAAACGTGAGTATGATGAGGCAATGGGGAGAGAAAATCAAGGTGAGGATCAAGGGGAGAGAAGACCATCGGATTTGGTTGGAACCCAAACCACCACAACCCATTCAGACAGTCATCCAAACGCAAATAAATCAGACCATTCAATCACAACTCAAAAATACCCCAACCTGGTCGAGAGTGGAGGTAAGATAAGAGGAGAGAAAAAAGTCAGGAAGTGTGATGAGAATTGTGTGGAAAAACTAGAGAAATAGCCTAATTTTTATGCTAGAGAGGGTAAGGTCAGATCTGCATATCTCACTAACAAGCCAATGATTTTACTTGTGTACAAAGAGACTTACTTTAATACTAATGATCTTGATCATATGTTGCCTAGTGCTACTATTTCTTTGTTGCAGGAGTTTGATGATTTGTTCCCCGACAATACTCCAAGCGGAATACCACCTTTGTGGGGGATTGAGCATCAGATTGATTTTGTATGTGGAGCTTCAATTCCTAACCGACCATCCTATAGAAGGAACCCAAAGGAGATGACTGGGCTTCAAAGGCAAGCTTATGAGCTAATAGATAAGGGATATATTCGTGAGAGTATAAACCCGTGTGTTGTACCCATGCTACTCATGCCTACGAAGGATGGAACATGGAGGGTGTGTGTTGATTGTCGAGCCATCAACAACATAACGATTTTGATTCGAGATCAAATCCTTTCGAGGAGAGAGGGGATGATGCGAACCGGCCCAGAAACACCAGCAAAGACCCATTACATGTTTAGGGGCTTGATTCGTGGTTTTGAAGGTTTCACCCAAGTCATAATTACAAGGACCATTGAAGTATCTATGTGTAGGAAGGGTCCAGCCTGACGTTATTTGGGCCATGAAGTGAGGACAACAAAGGAGCCAAAAGAATCCTACTACAACTTGGAAACATGGGATTGATGGGCTGGATGGAAGAGAATAAATAAACCTTATGGGCTTCATTTAAGTTAGTTAGCTACAGCTCAAGGCTTGTTTGGGCTTAATTAAGACTTTGTTTTCATCTAGGATCCAAGGCTTGCTTGGATTTAGTCATAGGCTTTTCAATTTACGTTTTTGGGTCAGTTTTGAGTAGACCTCATTTAAGTCCACATAAGAGGTCCATTAGGGTTAGTTTTTAAAGAGACTATCTAAACTCATGTAACCCTAATTTTGGCAACCATTGATTAATTTTAATTCTGAACTTTTCAGTTTATGTGTGAGAGTGATTCTTGCATTCTTTAGTTCTTGAACGAACTGAACCCGACTTATCGAAGATTAACTGGCTTCGTGGCGTCATTCTACTCATTCCAATAGTGCTGGTGCCTTGGGGCAGGTTTCCATTGTGTCACACTCCTATCAGACCTATTTCGGCTTTCCGGGATCAGATCTCATTCTTGGTTGTGGGTTGCGTGACCATGTGATCACGAGGTTCGCATCAAACTATGTCATCACAAATTATATATATACTAGCAATGCTCTTGCACTTTGCTGCAACCAATACTATATTTTTTCAACGCAAAAAAAAAATATTAAGAGTGAAATTTTTAATATAATGCTATAAATTTGGGTAAAATAATAAATCTGTGCAAAACATTTATGATGCAATAGTTTCCAGTAAAATATATGAATTTTAAATCAATATAAATTTATTTATTTAATATGTTTCAATGAAATCACTAGCCTAAATTTATCGTCTTTAAAAAAGCAAGAAGATTCAGATACCTTAATCATTGAATTCACCATACTAGTATCACTTCATTTAATAATTTAAATTAAATTAAAAACAATAATAAAATATAAAATGTGTACACACCTACAATAACTAAATAACAAAGATAAGTCGTTGATTTTCCACCTATATATGAAAAATAAATATCATTGAAAATCTATTGCTATGTCCCTATTATTATCATGACAACAACAATTAAAATTATCATCACCATTATGCCCAAACAATGAAAATTATTTAATTGCCCCAAATAATAATAATAAAAAAAAACACTTTTACAAAAGAGAGAGTAAGAAAACAATTAAAAAATCACTAAACTTGTCATTGTTATTGCGTAAACAAAAATATATCTCAAAGAATTAAAAAAACAAAATTTTTAACAAAAAATCAACCAAAAACAACAAAAAAAATGAAACAAATATAATTATTATAAGCACAAAAAAAATCATCTAATCTAAAGAACAAATAAAAAATAATAGATAACACTAAAAAAAGAACAAAGGGAAGAAAAAAAAAAGAACTATCAATTTTAATATTATCACCAACATAAATTAAAATATGAGAACTTAACTGAACAAAAATCAAACAGCAACAAAAATAAAATGTCAAAAATCAAAAACTAAAAGCATAGATACATAATACAAACAAAAAATAAAGATTGTCCAAAAAGGATCGAAAAAATGAAAGGAATCAAAACTAAATAAAAAATTAAAAGAATAAGGATCGAAATGAAAAATAAAATATATAATTAATTTCAATCGAAGGACAAAATTGCAGCAAATCAAAATCTTATGAAGGAAAAAATTAAAAGGATTTAAAACAAACAAAAAATCAAAAGAATAAAGGCCGAAACCAAAAATAGCGTATACAATCAATTTTAATTGGAGGACAAAATTAAAACAGATTAAAACCAGCAAACTGGAAAAAAAAATATCTTGAAGAAAAAATAAACAAAATCTTTAACAAAAGAGCAACCAAAAAAAAAAACATGGACATAACTAAAATAAATATTATGAGCACAAAAAAAATGATCACTAGCATAAATTAAAATTTATCTGATCTGAAGAACAAATAAAAATAATAGTGAACATTAAAAAAGAACAAAGGAAAAAAAAATATATTAATTTTAAAATGATCATCTGCATAAATTAAAATTAAGGATTAAACTGAACAAAAATAAAACTCCAACAAAAAAGAAAATGACAAAAATCAAAATTCAAAATTAAAAGCATAGATATATAAATATGGATAAAAAATAAAGACTGCCCAAGAATGACCGGAAACATTAAAGGGATTTAAAACAAACAGAAATCAAAAGAATAAGAGTCGAAATGAAAAATAGCATATATAATTAATTTCAATTGGAGGATAAAATTGAAACAAATTAAAACGTGCAAACCGAAAAAGTTAAACAAACCAAAAAACAAAAGAATGAGGGCTTAATTGAAAACCAACATATATGATCAATTTCAATTGAGGGTAAAATTGAAAAAACTAAAACTTTTACAGAAGAAAAAAATCATAAGATCAGGGACTGAAATAAAACACCCATAAACATAGAGGATCGGCATGTACTTTGTCGTTGTAGGAGAGAGAAAAAGGGTAAAAAAAGAAAAATCAACCATCAGCAATCCTCTGATCGTCGTAAGCCGACACGCGTACCACGATATGGAAGACAATGTGAGGGCACATCCGGAAACACAACGACCAGATATTTTCAACCGTTGCACAAACCGCACATGTCAACTAAAAGACGCATACGGGAGGAAACTTTCAACGTGTTTGCCTGCAGTTACTCCGGAAAAAAAAATTAAAAATTATGGAATTAACTTAACACCCCATAGCCGAAGAACAACGAAAAAACCGATCATGAAAGTATCATCATGCCCTAGCGCCAACCCTCTGTTTTTGTCATTTCCAATGGCATTTAAGTAGTTTCATTGTTCAAAAAAAGTGGGAAAAAAAAAATATATATATATATATATATATCATCAACTCCCCATTATTGTCTTGCCTAAAGGTAAAGTTTTTATTTTACCATTCATGGTAAGATGAAACAACCAAAAATACCCTTGTCCATCCTTTTTTTTTTTTTTATATTTCCAGGGGTAAACAAATAGTTGCAGTGTTCAAAAAAACACAAATACCCCCAAACAATATAATAATGACACATAGATGCCCTAGAAGTCCAAAATATGCCCGATATTGAGAGTTAAATTTTATTATCTAAAAAGAAAAATATTAATTTCACTATTAAAATCTACAATAATTTGTGTCTAGAGACAATGAAACATCAACATGTTTTATATTTTTTGCAATACACACACACATATATATATAAACAATTAACTATCTGCCTAGAATGATATATATAAAAACATAGAACATATTTTCATAAAAAAAAAAAGTATAAATAAGAATAAAGTTTTAGTTAAAGGATACATTTTTATAATATTTATTTTAATTATCATTATGTTTTATTTTTTAAAAAAAAATTAGTAATTAAAACAATGTTTATATATACATTTATATAAACAAGAAAGGTAAAATGTCTCTAAAATTCAAGCAAACCAAGGGCTATAATTGCTAAGCATCTAGTAATTTTAGCTTGGAACCTAATCCTGAATTTGGATTTTGCTTCAATGCATTCAACAATGACAAGGCTCTTCTAGCACAATCCATATGGCAAAGCCAACGCAACTAAATAATTCATACATCACCTAGATAAATAAACTACATACATTTTTTCACCTGGATCACAGTAATTAAGGCATACATCAAAAATTTTCATCACATTTAATCAACTCTTGTTCATCTTAGATGCATCTATCAAAGAGCCAGATGACACTCCCAGGCACAAGGAGCATATTCAAATAGGTTGCTTGACAATAATAGACTGCAGCTGTGCTTCTCCCAGGTCCCTGCAACAGCAATTACATATAAAATAAGAAACCAGCTGAGGGATACGAAATAAGTTAGTTTAATTAACAGAAATACTTGTGTCCACAACCAGACTTAAAGGACAATGTGTAGACAAGTCCCACCCAAATATTTTCTCATGGAGAAGATACGGAAAAGATCCAGTGGTCAAAATTGACGCCTTGGCTTAACTTCTGCAAGTGAGACCCGAATTGCTCTGCCATCCAATTCCTGCACCAAACAAATTTTATCAAGTGACAACTAATTTGTAGCTAAATAGACTTCGAAGTGCATTGGTGAAGTAGCGGTAGCAAATGTGAGATTTAACAGTATAAACTTATAAGTTGCATTTTCACAAAAATTGCCAAACAAATACCTTTGTGTGCATAACAGGTCCTTAAAATGAATGCAAATCAACTGTATTACAAATTTTATCAAAAAACACCAGGCACATGAGAGCCAGAACTCTCAAAGGAAATGAACACTCAAATCTCAAAACTAGCAATTTTAGAATTTTGTTTTCAGCACATGGTAGCCCATTTGAAAAGCAAGCACATATCTTCAAGAAAAATGAGAATGGTATGCTTACAGCGCCATTTAGGGAGTGAATAGCATTCTCAACCTCTTCAGCAGAACTATAAGTTACAAAACCAAAGCCCCTTGATCTACCACTTTCCCTGTCATAAACGACTCTAGCATCCATCACCCTCCCTTTCTCTCTAAACAATGTCTCAAGTGCCAAGTTATCAACATTCCATGAAAGGTTGCCGACATAAACACGATTGTCAGAATCAAATGTTTCACTACTTCTGGGCCCTCTTGGAAAGGAACTTCCCTTCTGAGGAGAAGGACCAAAATTCACCCTCAATGCCCTCCCATCGAGTTCCTGCAGGATAAGTTATCACTTAGATACAATAATCCTTGTATGAGCCATGGACTCATCGTAATAATAATAAAAAAAGATTCATTATATGGGACAAAAAACAACTATTAAAACCACCAAGTACGCTCCACTGAGTTGCACTCCCACCAAACAATCTCAAACAAAAGTGAGTACCACTTAAAAACCTTGCAAACTATCTATTCATCTTTGTTTTCATTGACTTACATAGCCATTGAACTGTTTAGTTGCTGCTTCAACTTCTTCAATAGTCGCCATGGTCACAAAACCAAATCCTCTGCTTCTCCCAGTTACCTTGTCATATATCACCTTCAAAAAAGTAAAAAGTTAAGCACGTCAAAGCAAATGGTTACTAGTCTTTCAATTAAAAGGCAATGCAACCTCTAAAACTCAACCATGAGGATCCAATGAAAACATTTCATTAATTATACAAGCAATCTCTATGTAAACTCATAGCAAACTAAAATTTTATTCATTATATTAGCTTCACCAAGAAACCATACAAGGACACTATCTTTAACAGCAGGAAAACAGACCCACAGTAAGACACTCAATACAAAATCATTAAATTAAAAAAAAAAAGTTCCAAATTACAGGAAATATGAAACAATTATAACCTTAAAACACTCATTCTCAAAAAGAAGCAAAGCTAAATGAGAAATATAAGTAGGGTCATAAAAAAGAACACGAGAGAGAATACCTCAACCATCTCAACATTTCCAGCAGTCTCAAAGAGACCAGCGAGCTGGGCACTGTCAACACCAAAAGGAAGATTACCAACAAACAGTTTGAGGTCTTGAGAGAAACTACGCTCGTCTCCATCACTCAAGACATCCTCTTCTTGTCCGAATTCAGATGAAATGGCAACATTTTTCAGGAACCTAGAGGACAGAGGCTGTTGCTGGTGCTGAAAGGAGAGAAGGAGAGAAACGGGCTTGAGAGAAGTGGAAGAAGGAGATAAGAAAAGGAGTGAATTGGGTTTTCCGTAGAAAGATTTGAAGGCTTTTGGGTAATTGAGCGATGGAAGGACTAGAGAAGAGGCAGACGCAGCAGACATGGTTTCTTTATTGGCCTAGTTTTGAAATGTGATAAGGTTTATGGAGGAGGACAGAGTAGAGAGGCTTAAGGAAGGATATCTTGAAGTGAAGCGAGGTATATATGGGACATTTGGGCGCGTAGGGTTTGGTTTCGAGGATGTAAATGTAATTGGGGGTTTTGGTAATAATGTTGAAGAAAATAAAAGGATTTTTGGTATTGGCCTTTCAGTTTTTAAGGGTAAGGCGATGGCATTGATAGGAGAACAAAACGCCGCTTCTATGGTGTTTCTCGTGGTTTTTCAAAAGTATTTTAAAAAAAATAATATATATATATATATATATATATATTGAATTTTTAGATTATTTTTATGTGTTAATATTAAAAATAATTTTAAAAAAAATAAAAAATTATTATTTTAAAATATTTCTAAGTATAAAGTATTTTAAAAAACAACCACATTCTTAAACAAATACTATTGTTTTGGGTATGAGGTGAAGATCTTAACTGACCAATTGATAGCCTAAAAGAATATTTGTATTAAAGTCATTTTAAAAATATTCTCTTATTCTTAAAAAAATAAAAATCAAATAAAAAAAACTAAATTCAAGCACATCTAGACTTGAAAAGATAGTCTAGACAAATTTGGGCTTGTAAAGTCAAGCATCAAACCTTTTAAAAAATAGCAAGTGCTAACATAATGAAAACATGTATGACCCATATAAAATATTAAGTAAACATGGGCTTGAAAGGTTAGAGTCACATGTCTAGTTTTTACTTCAAAAAAAAAAAGCTTAAATTGACAATTAACCACTTAAATTTTCATTTTTAATTGAATAAATGAAACTTCTTTTGTTTATGCATATAATATGTCTTTCACTATAATATTTGTTTAACCATAGTCACATGTCTAGTTTTACTTTTAAAAGAACTTTAATGAATAATTTTTCACTTAAGTTATTTTTTTTTAAAGTGAACTAATGACATGGCATTCACCTCAGCATATGATATCTTATCCACTATAACAATTTATTCCTACCATGGATTTAAAGAGATTTATCTGAAAAACAATTTTCTACTTATTTCCTTCTAAAAAATATCATATGAACTTTAATAACCACACTTGCATCCATACAATGCCTTCTAATAATTCTTAGAACTCAAAACCAATTCAAATAAAAAAGTCTTTACAAACCTATAATATATATATATATATATATAATTATATATTAATAAAAACAAAATGCATACATTTAGTCTTTTTAATGGATGAGTTTAGGTGTATTAGAGGAGTTTATTCGGCTCTTAATTGTATTTGATTTTGTTTTTAACAAAATTTAGGCCATTTTAATTTAGGGATAAATATTTTAGGAACAAAATATTTTATTGCATATAGTTTATTTCTTTTTATACAAAAAGGGGATGAAAAGCCTGAACGAGAGAAACTAAACCTGACATCATTGTCTCATGCCTCACTCTATCCGTATTTATAAGGCAAAATATGATCATTGTTATCATTTTAGGAGGTCCATTCTCTATTGGTTAGCACTTACATGTCTCTACTTTGACAATATTCACTTTTAAAAGAGATAAGCATTCTCACATCATTTTTAGTCTCGTTACTATTAAATTATATGATGAGGTGTAAAAACTTGTCTTTAAAAGTATAACAATTATCAATGTTACGCAATAGCACTAACATGATATTCACATTATGGTTAGGGTTCTAACAATAAGGATGGTGTGGTTAAAAGAGCCTATATGAGATAGGGGTATTTATTTTTATGCTAGCAAGCTTTCTGAACAATTCTCCTAAAAGTAATAGAAAATGTGGTGATTTTTCATAATTCTCTAAGTATTTATATAAGGTTGCTTGCTCAATATGACGAGGTTGTTTAATGCTGATTGGTTAAAAAATGATTGATTTTATGGGAAATTATTTTGTTGTTAAATAGAGAACTTTTAAGATGTGATTAGTTTTGGGATAGTTGTAGCATTGGTTGGTGTTAAAGTAAACAAATGAAAATTAGTACAATTAGTATTGATGTAAACCCCAACATTTCAAGAAAAGAAACACATGGTGGTGGTTCCAATAAAACAAGAAAAAGATGATGTGGAACTTTATGTGTATGTTAAAAAAGGAGAAAAGATATAAATAAAATAAAATAAAATAGTAACTATGATGTGAATCTCGTGATCACGTGGTCACACAACCCACAACCAAGAATGAGATCTGATCCCGAAAAGCCGAAATAGGTCTGATAGGAGTGTGACACAATGGAAACTTGTCCCAAGGCACCAACACTATTGGAATGAGTAGAATGACGCCACGAAACTAGTTAATCTTCGATAAGTCGGATTTAGTTCGTTCAAGAACTAAAGAATGCAAGAATCACTCTCACACATAAACTGAAAAAGTTTAAAATTAAAATTAATCAATGGCTGCTGAAATTTAGCTAACATGAGTTTAAATAATCTTTTAAAAACTAACCCTAATGGACCTCTTATGTGGACTTAAAAGAGTTCCACTAAAAACTGACTCAAAATCCTAAATTGAAAAGCCCATGATTTAATCCAAGCAAGCCTTGGATCCTAACTGAAAACAAAGTCTTAATTAAGCCTAAACAAGCCTTGGGCTGTAGCTAACTAACTTAAATAAAACCCATAAGGTTTATTTATTCTCTTCCATCCAGCCCATCAATCCCGTGTTTCCAAGTTGTAGTAGAATTCTTTTAGCTCCTTTGTTGTTCTCACTTCATGGCCCAAATAAAGTCAGGCTGGACCCCTCCTACACAGAGATATTTCAATGGTCCTTGCAATTATGACTTGGGTGAAATCTTCAAAATCACGAATCAAGCCCTTAAACATGTAATGGGTCCTTGCTGGTATTTCTGGGTCGGTTCGCATCAAACTAATAATGATTATGAAATTAGTAAATGTTTATAAGAAATTGAGGAAATTGAATGGTTTCCTATGGGGAGGCAAAATATATGATACCTAAAATAGAAAAGAGGATTTACTTTTGCGAGTCTTTTTTATCTTAAGAAAAAAGAAAAGGAGAGGGGGGGGGGGGGGGGGGGGAGAGAGAGAAAAGATATTTAATCATGAATGAAAGAAAGAAAAACCTAATCAAATATCAAATTTTAAAGGAAGACAAAAAAAAGATCACAACAAGGAAAAAAGAACCTAAGGAGAAGAAGAAAGATATAATAGAAGCAATAATTGATAGGTTCTATCACTTCAAAAATCTTAGCTAAGTGCTCTAAATAATAACATCACAAGAAATCATAGGATTCTTGAACAAAAGAAGAGAAATCAAAAATCTAAAAACTTAGGGTTCATATAATTTTTTAGGAAAATTGTTAATTCTTAAGATATTTGATTTGGGATGATGATAATAAGTTATTAGTGGAAAGATCTTTTATGAATTGAAAAGAAAACCCTAGGGAGTCTTAACCTATAGGTTTACAAAAATAAAGATTTCATTGGGAGGAGGATGTTTTATATTAAATCATACGTAGTGAGGCCTACCATCAACATTTAATGAATTTAGAATGGGATTTCGCATGATAATTTCAAGAAAGATGAGTAAAATACCAAATTTTGAGTTCCAGGGTTTATGCAAGAATTGAGAAAATTAATAATCTTTTGTAATTGAATTAGTAAATGCGTTTAGAATGTTTAATGAGGTGAAAAAATTAAGAAAATTGATGAAAATCCCAAGTAAATAAGCATCCTTAGGTTTAATCAAGGGGAAAAAAAAGTGGGAAGAGGTTTTTGATTTATTCTTGCATGTATTTAAGGAAGTAGACATATTAAGAAAGTAGAGAAATTAATTTGATTCACATGAAATCTTGATTAAAGATTAAGCTTATTGAATTATTTAATTTTAAGGTTTCGGTTATATTTGGGAATAAAATAGATCCCTAATGAAATATTATAAATAGAGAATATAATTAATCCTTAATAAAATATTACAAGGAATAAAATTAAATGTGAATTGTGTAAGATTTGATCTTGAAAGAAAAAACTCTTGATTTTGAGTTAGATAAGAATTTGGCTAAATGATAGGATTCTTGAATGATTGATAATGATGATGTTCCTGAAATTCTTGAATTCATGTTGATGAAGTTTCTTGAAAACTTTTGTATTATACTGATGAATGAACTAATGAAATTCTATGAAATAAATTGATGTATTAAAATTTTATATATCTCAATAAGAATTACAATATTTGAAGAGATGTAAAGGCTTATGTTAATAAGGTTCAACAAATAATTAAATGATGTGTTGAATACCTCGAAGAATGAAATAGGGGCTGCCAAAACAACCTTAAAATTAAGGGGAAAAAGAGCATTAGAGGAACTTAAGTTTTGAGAGACCTTAGGGTTGCTATAGCAAGCCTAAAAATCTATATTTTGGAGACAAATTATGTCTCCAAATGATATAAAAAAAGGTTGGAGTGACAACTTTAAGTATAAAGTTGTTTAAGGATAAAAAATGTTTTTATGATACTAAGACAAAATTGTTGTTACATGAAAAGGATGATGTAGGAAGTCTTAAAATCATAAATAATGAGGAACTAGGGTCCTATTAATAATTAAAATGAGAAAAGTTTGGGTTAAGATATTAGTGTGAAAGGTTTACACGATTCAAATTAATGAATAATTATGTGAACATGAGACAATGATCTAATCATATATGGAAACATTACATGCAATAATTATATAATGATGCTTGTAAGTTAATCAGAAACATTGAAAAGAAATGAATGAAAATACAATGAATTATTGGATACAATTCATGTTATTAAATAATGATATTTAATGATAGCCTTGTATGGAATTTCAATATTATCAAAATCTAAAACATATATCTTAACATTTGATTTATATTGATTTTGTACTTTATTTTATAAATATCTATTTTTATTATCGTATAATTAAGTTAAAAAACAAAGTTATTTAACCTCATAGAATCCATAACTTGAATGATATATTTGACAAGTTAAATTGTGAAACCTAAATTGATCTAATATATCATCGTCTCAATATTAAGGGTGTGTTTGGCACAACTTTTACTTTTGTGGTCGAGGTTTTAAAAAAGCAGTTTCGTAAAAAGCATTTTAGCTGCGGTTCAAAATAAGTTTTGAAGTGTTTGGTTAAAACTGTTTTTGAGTTTGAGATTAATAAAAAGTAGTTTCATGTGTTTGGTTACCAAACTTTTCATATTGCTTTTAACTTGAGAAATTATTTTAAATATATATATATATATTAAATATTTAATAATTATAATAATAAAATATAATTAATGATTCAAGTAAATTAGACACTTGTTTTTTATATTAATAAACATGTATTATGTAAAAATTATTTATATTTTAATTAATTTTTAGATTACTTTAATATTAAAAATATATTTTTATAAGAAAATATAATAAAAATGATATATTTTTATATTTTAAAAATATATTTGTTATATAAAATCTGCTCGAGCACCCTTTTGGGATAAATCTGCTTGACCATGTAATAGATAACGCATTATCTCAGCTAAGTAATTAATAGACGTGTTAAAATATTCCACTGTTGATTAATCAAGAATGCTCTTCGTGAGTTCCTGTTTTATATTGTGTTTGGATATGTTTTAAAAATGTATTTTAGAAGAGCAAATATTAAATTCTTTTATTAATAATTTTAATGATCTTGGTGTTTAAATATAAAAAACAGAAAAAAACATTTCTAAGCAAAAATAATAATGATAATAATAATATGCTACACCTTGCTGATCAGATTTCATGCTTAATTATCCAAATAAATAAACCAAAATACAGTACACTCACCTTTAGTTAATAAATATAGAATGTGTGCGATGGAAGAATTGAATTTCATTAAATATATTTTCTCATTACCGAGAATAAAAGTAATGCTTACGTGACAAACAAAAAGTAGTGTCACACCCCAGGCATCAAAAAACAGGAAAAAGTAGTAAATTCCCGCTTTTCTTGCACCGGTATTTTGAGGTAAATTTCACGTGGGATCCATATCATAAACCTTCGTTTGTTATGTAACTAAACACTGAATAACTTTTTTTCAAGCTATTTTTTTTAAGCCAGAGATGAAAAAGCTGTGCCAAACGGCAACTAAAAAAAATTATCGTGATTTTTTTTCTGAAAACAAATCATGTTTTTAATAGACGTTCAAACTTATCAAATTAATTAGATAATATCTATAAAAAAAATCGACTTAAACTAGAATAAAATAATAAGTTATGATTGCTATGCTAAATCAGATTTGATAAATTATATGGAAAAATTCCTTCAATTTATACATTTTTTTGTTTTAAATAGCAACCCAATGAACCGAGCATAAACCGTTTCAGTTCCTCACACGGAATCTCTTAACAATAACATATCTCATTTATAATATTATAATACAATAAAATATTATATAAATATAGATTTCTTATTTTTCTTTCCGCTCTCGCTTCTCTCCCTCTCCCTCTCCAACTATCCCTGAAAAGTGAAAACTGATCTTTCTCTTTCTAGAAATATTTTAAAAAGAAGCAGAAAAAAAAGAGAGAAAAGAACAGCCCAAACTTTAAAAAGTTATCAACTGCGAGGCTTCTCTTAAAGGCCCTTTTTTGGGATATACTTGTGGACAGCTCCAGGTAGAGATTGCAGAGAGAGAAGTACAAGTAGAGAGAAAGAAACTCACACTCGTAGAGAGAGGTAAAGAGGAAAGGAAAAAGAAACGATCTTCTTTATTTGTTTTTCGAAAAAAAAAGTTGTCAAGGCTTAAACTTACTTTTGTCTTGTACGGATTCGTATGTTATTTTTGAGGAATCGAAGTTGACCATGAAATTTGTACAAATGCTGGGTTTGATTTTTGGCCGAATTAGATTTGTGGAGGGTTTTTGATGGAATAAGTTTTGTGGGCTCATTTCATTTCTGGGTTATAGGTTATAGGGGTTGAGTTTTTGGGTGTTGATGGATTTTTCGCTCATTTGATGAATTTATCAGTTTTGTTCACTTTGAGCTGGTTTTTAGTACTGGTTTATGTCGTGGTGAGATCTGAGATGGGTTATGCATTTTAATAATTACTAGGATTTCGGTTTTCATGTTCTAGCTAAAGGCTTAACTGATCATGTTAATTTGTTAGGAGTTAACGGTGTTGAAGTTAATTTTGGAAATGATGATTTTAAATATGCTAAGATAAGGATACAAAATATATGTTTTTATCTCTCTCGATTCTGTGTATCTATGCGATTGAGCCTTGCTGGGGGATGCTTTAATTAATGTTTATATGAGTTTTTTCGTACAGTGGAACTTTGTCACTTTAGTTTTTTTTTTTCTTGTAATATTTAAAAAATCTACCTTTGATTTTGAATAGTTGGACTTTTATTTTTCTCTATACTAGGCTGAATTGATTGATTTCTACTGAATTCCTGCTGCCTGATTTCATAATTTTTTAGCCTGTGAAGTGATTGCATCCTTCAAATCGGCCTTTTCAGTGACAATCTTGCGCCTGTAGTAGCTTGCCTTATCCCATCGAGCACAAAGCTCCAAGTTATATAGCTGCTGTTTTTTCTGCAATTTTTCAGCTGTCAAACTGATCTTATTCATGTTTCAGGGTAGCATTTTAGAGGAAACGCAAAAATTCGAATTATTGTGGGAAGGTTCACATGAATCTGACTAACTGCAAGTCATTGTAAGGAGATGAATAGCCACTTTAATAGCCCTTCAATGTCACTCCAGTGTAGCATGCTAGCTGATTTTGCAAGTGTCAGATTGGTATCTGATGATCACAGCTAACATTGGATTTTTCGCTAGCATCACCATGCGACTAACCTTTCCACGAAGAGATTCTACTGGGTGTGGTCTGGCTAAGTGCATTTGATAGAGCCTCGCTTATCAAATCATCTTTGCTGTTGTTGTGCTTTCTGCGATGTGCTTCAGAGGCATAATTATTTGTAGATGCTTCTTTAAGCAGTAAAATTGATATTCACTGGGAGGCTCCTCTGTTCCTTGACAGTGTTATTAAATATCATACTGTTTACTGTGCTTCAGTTTTGTTTGAAATACTGATCAGTAACATGGACACTGAATTTGCAAGTGCTAACCATCCACTTCATTTTCTTCATCGGCTGCTTCCTGCTGCTGGACCTGGACTTCTGATTGCCATTGGATATGTTGATCCTGGAAAGTGGGCAGCAACTGTCGAAGGAGGTGCTTGTTTTGGGTCTAATCTGGTACTGCCAATGCTCCTTTTCAATTTTGTTGCCATTTTATGCCAGTACCTCTCTGCTCGGATTGGTGTGATCACTAGAAAAGATCTTGCCCAGGTATCATCCTATTTGCTTAACGATATTCTATGAGAAATTTTGTTTCCTTACTTTTCTTGACATGCTAATACTATGATCTTATATGTTTCCTTCAAAGAGGAAAATAATTATATTGTCTGTGTTTCATCCTTCATCTGATTGTCTTGAGCTCCTTTTTCCCTTTTGCATATGGAATATAGTAAAATTTGGAAATGAGAAATAGATTGGTTTAGTCCACATGGTACTTGTAGTGCCATTTCCCTTTCTTTCCAATTGAAAGAGTAGAGGTTCACCGAGGACCCTGTTATCTACTCTACTGTGAACTCTGGCTTTGTATTGTTTTTATGTTCCATGTCATGCTTCTTGCAATCTGATGGGTGTGCCTCTCTGTAGTGTGATTGGAAGTTAGTTGGGCTCTAACAGAAATGGTTTGAATATCCTTCTTGCTATTTACTTTCTCAATAAATAGGACATAATACCTCATACATTAATTACAATATCTTCTGTATATGCTAAGCTATATCTTTGCTTTAATTGCCTACTCTAATTGAGTATATTTGCCAATCTCCCATTATCTGCAGCATACTTTCCTTTCTTAACTTATCTTACTGTCATCCCCCCCCAAATTGATGCTAGTTTGTCCAACAACATCAATTTGTCAACTAGAAATTGATGTCTCTGTCGAGTAAGTGTCTTGGTAAAGATATCAGCAACTTGAAGGTTGCTGGTTACATGAGGTAGAGAG
This sequence comes from Salix caprea, assembly GCA_964035475.1. Lineage (NCBI taxonomy): Eukaryota > Viridiplantae > Streptophyta > Magnoliopsida > Malpighiales > Salicaceae > Salix > Salix caprea. The sequence goes on along the minus strand of OZ037743.1, from coordinate 23,380,794 downwards.
ATCAATTTCTCTTCAAAGGCATCTCGAATGAAGTGACAGTCCACTTCAATATGCTTAGTTCTTTCATGGAAAATAGGATTAGCAGCAAGATGTATAACACTTGTATTGTCCCCATAAAGAGGAGTAGGTGTAGTTTGTGGAAAACCAAGCTCTGAAAGAAGCTCATGTAGCCAAACTACTTCTGAGCAGGCTTGAGACATAGCCCTGTATTCAGCCTCAGTGGATGACTTCAAAACCCTATCCTATTTCTTGCTTTTCCAGGAAATAAGTGCTGGCCCAAGGAACATACACCATCCAGTAGTTGATCTTCTAGTGTCTGAACAACCAGCATAATCAGCATCACAGTAGGCATGTAGATCAGGAGAAGTACCAGTAGGATAACATAACCCTCTTTGTAAAGTGCCATGCACATACCGTAAGATCCTTTTAACAGCTACCAAGTGAAGATGTCTAGGAGAATCCATAAACTGATTCACCTGTTGAACTGCATAAGAAATATCAGACCTAGTAGAAGATGTCTAGGAGAATCCATAAACTGATTCACCTGTTGAACTGCATAAGAAATATCAGACCTAGTATTTGTTAGATAGATCAGACTCCCCACAAGTGTTCTAAACACTGTCGGATCAGGTAATAGTTCTCCTTCATCCTTTCGAAGCTTGACATTGATTTCCATTGGAGTATCCATCGGTGGTACATCCTTGAGTCCAGCTGCAGCCACCAAATCCATGGCATATTTGTGTTGTGATAAAAATAATCCATGTGTACCAGCCTGAATTTCCAGGCCAAGAAATAGGCTAGATTACTAAGGTCCTTCATGTGAAAGGACTGTTGTAAGTGCTGCTTTAGGTGCTGTATTAGGCTGAAATCAGTGCCAGTGATAATTATATCATCGACATAGACTAGGACAAACACAACACCATTGGCAGTAGTACGCAGGAATAAGGAGGCATCATACTTGCTTTTTATAAACTCAAAATCAATAAGAGTAGAAGCAAATTTGGCATACCAGGCACGAGGGGCTTGTTTAAGTCCATACAAGGACTTTCGTAACTTACACAGCAGTAGTAGGCTTAGAAAACAGACCAGCAGGAGGTCGCATGTAGATATCTTCAGCTAGATCCCCATGAAGAAAGGCATTCTTCACATCCAACTGGTGTAAACACCATTGCTGTGAGGCTGCAATGGCTAGAATAGTTCGTATTGTTGTCATTTTGACCACTGGTGCAAAGGTCTCTTCATAGTTAATACCATATTGTTGGTGATTTCCAAGAGCTACCAACCTAGCCTTATGTCTGTCCAAGCTGCCATCAGTTCTAACCTTCACTGAATATACCCATCAACAACCCAAAGGTGTAACACCTGCAGGGCACTCAACAATATCCCAGGTGTGATTAGTGTCCAGGGCATGAAGTTCCTCCTTCATAGCTTGTTGCCAACAAGATTCCTTAATTGCCTGTGAATAGCTAGTAGGTATTGCAGTAGCATGCAGTGAAGCAGAGAGAGTAGACTGAGAATCTTGAGTCTTAGAGGGGTCAAACCCATGCCTGTCAGGAGGAACAGAAACTCGAGCATATCTCCTTAGAGAAGGCATTACAATAGATAAGTCATTTACCTCACAGACTGTAGGATGTCTGGGATCTGATTCCAGGACAGTAGCAGAAGGGGACTGTACATGTGTTTGTCTACGTCTATATACTAGCAATGGCTTTGAAGATACCTGTGGTAGGTTATCAATGTTTGAAGACACAGATTGATCAATAGCAGCAGAGTGTAGAGTTTCATCTTCACTACTTGTGTTAAGATTAGGGAATGAAGGTAGCAGGGCAAGTGTGTTGGATGATGTTGAGGAAAACATAGGAAAGAAACACTAATTGTCAAGAAATACAACATTTCTAGAAATATGAATGCGATTGGTATGAGGATCAAAGCATAGATAACCTTTTTGATTGACACTATATCCTAGAAATGCACATTTCATGGACTGGGCAGTAAGTTTGTTTCTGTAAGGTGGAGGCAGATGCATGAAACATACACACCCAAAGGTGTGTAGATTCTCATATGTGGGCTGACAGTGATGAAGTCTAAAATATGGAGAGTCTAGACCTAATTTTTGTGAAGGAAGTCTATTGATTAAGTATGTGGCAGTAGCAAGGGCTTCTGCCCAGAACTTTGGTGGTACTGAAGTGTCAATAAGTAGGGTTCTCACAACATCTAAGAGGTGTCGATTCTTACGTTCTGCTACTCCATTTTGTTGTGGAGTATAGGGACAAGATCTATGATTAATGATACCTCTGTTTTGTAAGAATGACTGGAATTCATTTGACATATACTCTCCTCCAGAGTCTGATCTAAGTATTTTGACAGTAGTCTGAAATTGAGTTTGGATCAGTTCTAGAAAGAGTTTGAACATAACAAATACTTATGATTTCTTAGGAAGTAAACCCATGTATATCTACTGTAATCATCTATAAAAGTTACAAAATATTTGTAACCTGCAGGAGATAAAACTCGACTTATTCCCCATACATCACTATGTATAACATCAAATGGTTTTACTGCCCTACTGCCTTCACAAGGAAAGGGTTATCTTTTTCTTTTGCCAAGCTTGCAAGTAGTACAATCAAAAAACAGATTAGAAGAGGAAAACATCTTATTTTTTATTAGACCAGATTTCAAAAGATGTGACAAAACTATATGATTTGGATGCCCAAGACATCTATGCCACATTGCTTGTGATACTTTTGGAATAGTATAGAGAAGAGAAACAATAGGAAAGGAAACTAAGCTGCGTGGAACAACAAATTGCAAGAGAAATAGACGTCCATGCTTAGGCCCCTTCGCTATCAGTTGTCCTGTCATTTGATCCTGCACAATACAACCTTGTTTAGAAAAATGAACCTTACAATCATTGTCTACAAGTTGCCCCACAGAGGCCAGATTAATAGCCAGTTTTGGAGCAAAAACATCCTTTAGAGGAGGTTTATCACCAATAGCCACAATAGGAAGAATACTCCCATTGGCTGTTTGAATCTTTGAAGTTCCACAATATTTTCTAAGATTTTTTAGACCGTTCAAAGAGTTTGTCATGTGATTAGAAGCACCAGAGTCTAATATCCAAGAAGAAAGTGCAGAGGCATCATTACCTTGTAGGCCAAGTGTGGTGAATGCACTTACAATCATTTCTTGCACCATTTCTCTGGTTAAGGCTGTCTCTGTAGAAGACACATTACTGGTGACCACATTTGCAGTGTTGGTTGTGTGCTGATTCTTGTTGAATCTTGAAGGTGGTTGAATGGGACACTCCTTAATAATGTGTCCAGGCTGCTTGCAATAATTGCAGACTTTGTTTGGACAGTGGAGTGCAATGTGTCCATACCTCTTGCAGCTGTAACACTGAATCTTCTTCATCTCAGATCCTCTTCCCCTGCTATAAGCAGCATAAGCCACAGGAGCAGCTCTTGTTTGTTCCATGGTGTTCTGAGTATGAGGACGTTGTTCTTCACGCAAGAGTTCTCCAAAACAAGCATCTAGAGATGGAACTGGATCTCTATTCACTAGAGAGGCACGAACAGATTCAAATTCAGGCCTCAATTTCATCAGAAATTGATCTCTTTGGCTGACTTTATGAACCTGTTGAACTGCTAGAATCCCTTCTCCCGATATCTTGGCTGTAACTAGATTAGAATAGTCATTCCATAGTGTTAGGAATCCAGCATAATACTCCTGGATTGATAGATCTCCCTGAGTGTAGTTTCCAATGCTCAATTCAAGCTGAAATCTTCAAGCATTGTTATCTTGGTTATAAACTTGTGCAAGATGATTCCACATAGCCTTTGCTGACCTATGAGGTCTCAAAGACATGATTAACTGAGGTTCCATAGAACCTAGAATCCAGGACATGATTTGTGCATCCTTTGCAGCCCATACAGCCTTTGCACTAGCTGATTTTTCAGCATCCTTCTCACTGTTTGATTCTTCAGCATCTAAGGCTTCCTTCTCATTGTCATCTACATGACACCATAACACCTTTCCCTTGAGAAAAATCTCCATTTGAAATGCCCAGGCAACATAATTTTTGCCAGTAAATCTGACACAAACATTATGTGCCTTCTACATCAAGCTAAGACTCTTAAACTCTAGAGTTTCTATGAGGGTTTCTAAGAAATCTGGGAATTCTATGAAAGAATCTCCGATACCATAACAGAAATGGTTTGAATATCCTTCTTGCTATTTACTTTCTCAATATATAGGACAGAATACCTCATACATTAATTACAATATCTTCTATATATGCTAAGCTATATCTTTGCTTTAATTGCCTACTCTAATTGAGTATATTTGCCAATCTCCCATTATCTGCAGCATACTTTCCTTTCTTAACTTATCTTACTGTCATCTTACTGTCAGGCTTTTTGTAGACCTCTACCTGTTCCATTAGATTGATGTCTGAGCAGCACATCTGTATCTGTAAAGAAATTATTGAACCATTTGTATTTACATCCACATACATATATGGGGTTGATGTTTTCCCCCCTATCATTTACATTTCAAAGTACATCCGCCAATTTTCTAAATATTTGGTGTGTTCTCTAACTATTCTGCACCCCCAACCCCCAATTATGGTTTGAAGTTTTATGATTTTCCTTATGATCCCATAGATTTGCAATGATGAGTATGGCAAGTGGACATGCATGTTTCTAGGAGTTCAAGCAGCGCTTTCCGTGATTGCATTGGACCTCACTATGGTAGTTTCCCTCAATCTTAGTTATTTGGTACATCTGGTTGCCTATTCAAAAGATATGGATTTAAGGCATCTGAGTGTGATTTATAATACTTGAGATCCATTGTTGTGGTCGTAACTTGTGAATTGTTTTCAATAGATTCTCGGCATTGCTCATGGTCTTAATCTTCTCTTCGGAATGGACTTATCCACCTGTGTTTTTTTAGCTGCTGTTGATGCCATATTATTTCCAGTTTTTGCTACCCTCATGGTAAGACCACTTGCTCGTGCTCTTTTACCACCTCACCTTAGAAATATCACTATTGATTTTGCTACCTTTTTCCAGGAGAGATGCAAGGTGAGTTTACTTTGTACATGCATTGCAGGCTTCATATTACTTTTGTATTTTTTTCGGGGTTCTCATCAGCCAACCAGAAACCCCTCTTTCCATAAATGGGATGCAAACAAAATTAAGCGAGGAGAGTGTGTTTGCCCTGATGAGTCTACTTGGAGCAAGCATTATGCCTTACAATTTTTTCCTCCATTCTTCTATTGTGCTGGTAACTTTTTTTCTTCTTGCACTTCTGGCCCTTGGAGTGTCTTGTCAATATCATTTTGTGTAATGACCCAAACTTTTTTGCCGAAGCATGTTGGACATGCTGTTAGTTTTACCACAATTCCTTCTAGTGATTTTTGTTGCAGTTTGAGTTTTGAGGTGTCTTTTTTAGGACATTTGAGATTTAATTTTGGAGCAGAGAGGATTTATTATGTTTATGTTACTCTGCCACTTGAATGTTAGTTTGTACTTATTTTTTTTACACTTGGTTTTGTATCAATTATGTAATGCTTGAGTCTAAGCGTACAATTGTTTTTTTTTTTTTTTGGGATCTTTTTTGCTTAGCATGGCTTTTCCATTTCTGAAATAATTTGGTTTTCATTTGTCTGATAAAAAAATGATATTATGGAAATGTACTTTGTGACAATGTAACTGGCAATTGGTTTGATGAGGTATTTGATATGAGTAATCTACCTTTGCTGGCTGGTGCTTTATGGTGCACAATCCCAAAATCATCAAGCCTGTTCTCCTTTTGTTTCACACAACCAAAAACCCAAACAGGCATATCCTTATCATGTAGCTTTGTGAAAGGATATGCATTTGCTTCCAATCATGAACTAATGCAATTATTCTCCATCTCTGTAAGTTTGCATATGTTCCTTTGCAGTGTTAAGGATGTCGGTGTTCAAATGCAAAGAGAAGATTCATGATTTGAATCCGGGTTCTCTTAACAAATTAAAACTATTAGAGCATCTTTTATTCTGTCTTATCTTTAGACATTTTGTTTACATGGGAATATAACAATTTGAAGCTGGTTAGGTGTCTGAAAATGTTTGATGAAGGCTCCTATGGAGCATGGGTGAAGAGAAATTGAGAGAGTGGATTGTATGATTCAGTGTCACAACCATCAAGTTGTCTGTGTTTTTGGGGGTTGCTTAATGTATCATTCATGGCCAGCTGGTCTCCTTGATGGGGACATAATGGCTTTGGTCAGTGAGCTGTATCATTCAACCTGTATGAGAATCATTATAACTTAGAATTTGATTGATAGGATTCTGATAGTTGATTCTTATAGTCATTGAATCTTTCAGAAAACACTGATAGTTGATTTCTTATAATCATTGAATCTTTCAGAAAACACCAACGGGGATGTTTTATATAGTATACCTAACAGGAACTGATATTATATAGTACACTGGATTCTGGCAACATTCAACTTTTGCAATTGATATTATTTTGAGGCTTGAAGCAGTTACTAACTGCCCATGGAGGTCCTCCTTTGTTGAGAATATGGTTTACCTTTAGTGGAAACATGTTGCGAGCTTTGAATTTGATCTTCACACTCAGAAACTAATTTTATTATGGTGGTGGAGAAAGCCACAAACTACAGAGGGGGATTCTAGGATGGTTTTAGTCATCTCTTTTGGATATTCCTAATTGGCTTGATATATTTTGCTTTGAACTTAAGCTAATCTTGTTATTTATTTCTTGCAATGCATTACATTACTGCAATTCCCCTCCAGTTTGAAACTAATGCTCAACCTTTTCTTATTAACTTCATGACTTGCCATATGGAATCTGTGATCTCATCATTTTTGTTTTCAGTTTTGTTTGTTTGATTGCTTAAGAACCCTGAAAAGCTTCCAACTCGTGTGCATTGCTGGTAAACAAAAATGAATGTAACGTGTGCACTTGGTCAATGCTTGATTGCTATTATTTGATAAAGCTCCACCATTGTTCTATTATTAGATTTCACACACTTTCAAAACAATTTTAATATCACTTAATAGCTTTTGGTGGATCCCTTTATAGATTTTGAGATTTTTAATGTTATTGCAGCAACATCAGGGACCACAAAATATTTCCAGGGATGCCTTATGTCTTGATCATTTTTTTGCCATTATATGCATCTTCAGTGGAATCTATCTGGTAAATTATGTGCTTATGATCTTTGCTGCAAATGTGTTCTACAGTACTGGCCTTGTCATACTTACTTTTCCTGATGCGATGTCACTAATGGAACAGGTACAATTTTTTTCTCATAATTTATTGGTCATGCAGATTTTTTTTTTTTGGCATGCAAGCATTATTCTGTATGAACTTGGTAAATACTTAATACTTTGATTCGAAATGATCATTCCAGGTGTCCAGGAGTCCAGTAGTACCCTTTGGCTTTTCACTCATTTTATTTTTTGCAAATCACATCACCGCATTTTCCTGGAATCTTGGTGGGCTAGTAGTTTTACATGATTTTCTCAGATTGGATATTCCTAATTGGCTTCAACGTGCGACATTTAGAATTATTGCAGTTGTTCCTGCCCTTTATTGTGTGTGGACTTCAGGAGTTGAAGGAATATACCAGTTGCTTATACTTACACAGGTTATGGTTGCTTTACTACTTCCATCTTCCGTGATCCCTCTTTTCCGTGTTGCTTCATCAAGACAAGTGATGGGTGTCTACAAAATTTCTCCATTCTTGGAGTTCGTAGCGCTGGTTTCATTCATGGGGGTGCTTGGCATAAATATTATTTTTGTAGTGGAAATGATATTTGGGGATAGTGATTGGGTAGGTAATTTGAGATGGAGTACAGGTAGCGGTTCATCTACCTCTTACATTGTTCTTCTCATTAATGCCTGTTCATCATTTTGTTTGATGCTTTGGCTAGCAGCTACCCCATTGAAATCTGCTACTCGCTTAGATGCTCAGGCATGGAATTGGGATGTACAAAATGCTGTATCTGAGCCATCCATGCTGATAGAGGAAGATTTTTTCACTGAAAACAAATGTACTAGAGAAGAACTTATTGAGAGGCAGGAACAATTACCAGAACCAGGGAAATCTTTTGATCGTTACTCAGATACAACTGTTGCAAATGCTGATCCTGATTTGCCTGAGAAAATAATGGAGACTGATCAGGAACGTCATTTGACCACTATCAAAGAAAAACATTCTGAAGTCACAATTTCTAGTTCCCAAACATTCTATGAGGAAACATTACCTACAATAGAATCAGCATCTCTGTTAGCTGCTGTCAACTTGTGACGTAGCGTAAGTTTATTGTTGAAAAGGGAATAAGGATCACCGTCCTTATTCTGATAGTAATGGCTCGAGTCCACGAGCAAAACACAAACAAGACACTCGAATCCTCGAGCAAATTGAACTCAAAGTTCTGAATAATATTATTGAATAATGAAAATCAAAAGTGTTTTGCTAACTGGACATCTGCCAGTATTTATAGTTAATAGAATCCTAATTCTATTCAAACAATAACTCAGAATTAAATGCGAAAGATCAGGGGTGATAACAGAATCCCCTTAATAACATAAATAATAAGGAAAGTACAATAATAAAGGAAAGTGCGTTGATCTCTTTGTCGTGCATGGTAGTAAATCCAGCAGTGTTGCGATTTAGTTCCTTGTCACCTCTTCATGCGTCTCATTGAGCTGTCCTGCACCAGTCTCCCCTGGTTGAAAAGAACTCGTCCTCGAGTTGGTTAGAGTGGAGGATGACTCGTCAGGGGGATAATATTCAAATAAGTCAGCCACGTTGAAAGTAGAAGATATTGCCATCTCTGGAGGGAGGTTGACTTGATAAGCGTTATCATTAATCTTCTTTATAATCTGATAGGGCCCATGTTTCTTGTCGTTCAACTTGTTAAATGTCCCCACTGGTAGTCTCCCTTTACGTAGATAAACCATGACCAGGTCTCCGACCTTGAATAATTTGACTCTACGTTTTCGGTCTGCTACTGCCTTGTATTTGGCGTTGGATGCTTCCAGATTCAAACGCACTTCTTCTTGAATAGCTTTAATCCTGTCAGCCATGTGTTCTGCTGCAATGCTCATTCCTGGTAGCTTAGGCAGGGGCACTAAATCAAGTGCGTGTCGTGGGGGCTGGCAGTATACTACCTGGAAAGGTGTTTTCCCAGTTGATCTATTCAGCATGCTGTTGTAGGCAAACTCGGCTTGAGCCAGTGTAAGGTCCCATTGCTTCGGCTTCTCACCCGAGAGACAACGGATCAAGTTGCCTAGCGTCCTGTTTACTACTTTGGTTTGACCATCCGTCTGAGGGTGACTGGTGCTGCTGAAATTAAGTGTCGTGTCAAAACGTCGCCATAATGTCCTCCAAAAATGGCTTAGGAACTTAGTATCCCGATCGGAGGTAATGGACTTTGGAACACCATGTAGTCTCACAACTTCTTTGAAGAATAAGTTGGCGATATGCACGGCGTCTGAAGTCTTTTTACAGGCAATGAAGTGGGCCATTTTAGAGTATCTGTCCACTACTACGAAGACGGAATCAACACCCCGTTGAGTTCGCGGGAGTCCCAGTATGAAATCCATAGATAGATCTTCCCATGGGGCTGCAGGTATGGGTAATGGTAGATATAGGCCTGTGTTCTGCGTCTGGCCCTTGGCAGCTTGGCAAATTGGGCACCTCTTGACATGGGCACCGATGTCTCGTTTCAATTGCGGCCAGTAGTAACGTTCTTCTGCAAGGGCTATGGTTTTATCCCTTCCCAAGTGTCCTCCTAAGCCTCCTCCATGCAGCTCATGTATAATTTGTTCTCGTAGTGAGCTCCTGGGAATACACAATTGGTTGCCCCGAAATAGATACCCCCCGTGTATGTGCATGTTTGCCCGTGGTATCCCTTGTTGGCACTTGCCCCAAATATCACCAAAGTCTTCATCTGCTGCATATAACTCTTTGAGATTTTCAAAGCCAATGACCTCAGCTTGCATGGTGATGAGTAGGGACACCTTTCGGCTGAGAGCATCTGCCACTTTGTTGAGCTGTCCAGATTTGTGCTTCAGCGTGAAGGTGAATTTTTGGATGAATGCAACCCACCTAGCATGCATTCGGTTCACATTACTCTGGTTGTTAATAAACTTGAGTGCTTGGTGATCACTGAAGAGAATAAACTCCTGTTGGACCAGATAATGTTCCCATACCTTCATAGCTCGAAAAACCGCATACAATTCCAGTTCATAGGTAGACCATTTTCTGCGTGCTTCACTCAACTTTTCACTGTAAAAAGCCACTGGTCTACCTTCCTGAGAGAGAACAGCTCCTATGCCAATGATGGATGCGTCACAATCCACCTCAAATAGTTTATCAAAATCTGGAAGTGCTAAAACAGGAGCGGTTGATAACTTGTCTTTGATTAGCGCAAAACTGTGTTCTGTTTCGGCTCCCCAATGGAATTGCCCCTTCTTCATGCATTCCGTGATAGGTGCCATAATTCGGCTGAAATCCTTGACAAACCGTCGGTAAAATGTGGCTAACCCATGAAAGCTACGAACCTCCCCTACAGTTTTTGGCGTAGGCCAATCTCGGATAGCCTTAATCTTTTCTTCATCAACTTTAATGCCAGCAGCACTCACAATAAACCCTAAAAATAATAAACTGCTAGTCATGAATTTGCATTTGGCTAAGTTAACATACAATTTATTTTGCTGCAACACTGTGAGTACTTGCCGTAAATGTTCCATGTGGTCAGCTTCACACCGGCTATAAATAAGTATGTCATCAAAATAAACCACCACAAAAGTGTTAGTGAATGGTTTGAGTACCTGATTCATCAACCTCATGAAGGTACTTGGAGCATTAGAGAGTCCGAATGGCATCACCAACCATTCGTATAAGCCCTCCTTTGTTTTGAACGCAGTCTTCCATTCATCTCCGGGCCTGATTCGAATTTGATGGTACCCACTTCGTAAATCAAGCTTTGAAAAAATTTTGGACCCGGCTAGCATGTCCAACATATCTTCCAATCGTGGAATGGGAAACCTGTACTTAATGGTGATTTTGTTGATAGCTCGGCTGTCAATGCACATTCGCCAGCTGCCATCCTTCTTTGGCACCAAGAGCGCGGGTACCGCGCAAGGACTCATACTTTCTTGAACCACCCCTTTCTTGATCAAATCTTCTACTTGCCCCTGTAGGATGCTAGCTTCTTTTGGGCTCATGCGGTAATGTGGACGGTTTGGCAGACTAGTTCCCGGAATTAAATCAATGTGATGTTGAATATCACGTATGGGTGGTAACCCTTCTGGTAATTCTGCTGGTATAATATCCTGGAACTCTTCTAGTAGGGGTTGTAGTTTTTCTGGGATGATTGTGCAACCTACCTTCTCCCCTTCCCCCATTATTAATGCAAAAACTTCACTGGCTTCACTGGCTTCGGCCATAAATGTTCCCCCATCAACCAGAAGCAATGGCTTGCCTGGTGCTTTGGGTTCAATTTTAGAAAAGTCTTCCTTTAAGGGGCCGAGTACCACTTTCTGCCCTCCACTCATAAAGACATACACGTTGTCCCTGCCTCTGTATATGGCATCCACATCATACTGCCAAGGCCTTCCCAAGATCATGTGACAGGCGTCCATGTCCACTACATCGCAAGTGATTTTGTCCACGTAATTCTTCCCAATGGAGAACTGAAAGTGACAAGTTTCTGCAACTTTCGTTTCAACCCCTTGCTTGATCCACCCGATTACATATGGGGAGGGATGTTTTCTCGTTTTTAAGCCCAATTTCGTGACCATGGTTCTGGATATTATGTTCTCGCTGCTACCATTGTCAATAATGACATCACACACTTTCTTATTCACAGTGCACCGAGTTCTAAATATATTGTGTCTTTGTGAGGGGTTTACCTGTTTTGGTGACAATAGAAGCCTCCTGACTACTAAGGCCCGAGATAACAGCTCCCCTTCATCACCTCCCGTGATCTCTTCTTCTTCGTAGAGGTCCTCCCCATCATCATAATCAACCCCTTCTGCTTCCATATCTGGGTCTTCTCCCTGCTCAATCAGGTTCACGACCCCTCTCTTTGGACACTGGTTAGAACGATGACCAGGTTGGCCACACCGGTAGCACTTATCTATCGACGGTCGGGAGTAAGGGTTTCGGGGTGCCTCTGGTGGTACTGCCCCGGCAGCGGTCACTTGGGTCCTGCTACTACTAGGCCCCTTCGTGAGATTGGATGTGGATGGTGGGGGATTCATGGGTAATTTCCCTCTTTGTGCAGCAGTAGTTGGGAAACTCGGCCTGGGTTCGAAAGGTGGTCGAACCACCCCTGTGGATCGTGCCCTCTCCAACTGGGTTTCTGCTTTTGTGGCCAAGTTAATGGCTTCAGTCAAGGAATATATTGTGTGCATTGAGACTCGGTCTTGTACATTTAAACGCAAACCTCCCACAAATCTAGCAACCTGTTGTGCATCCGTCTCAGACAAGTTGTTTCTGGATGATAACCTGTTGAATTCTTCTACATAAGCTTGAACCGTGCGACTCCCTTGTCTGCAATCTTGGTATTGCTGAAATAAAATCTGCTCATAGTCTGGTGGCAAGTACCTGTACCGTAGCAAACACCTCATCTTGGACCAAGATTGAACCATGCCCTTTCTTTGCCTCATTCGGGTCAATTGAAGTTGTTCCCACCAAGCTGAGGCTCCTCCTATTAGCCTGTACGCGACCAACTTCACCTTCTTATCTTCAGGGATGTCCATGTAGTCAAAGAATCTCTCCACCACTGCTAACCAGTCAAGGAAACCTTCAATCTGAAGTTGGCCATTGAAACTGGGTAAATCCATCTTCATTCGGAATGCTTGAGGTTCTCGCCCCCCCATGTTGTGGTAGCCCTGTCTGTTGGGCCTTAAAATACGTTCAGCAAATTCTTCATCATCACTTAATTCTTCTTCATAGGCTAGATGCCTACGTGGGGCTGGGTTGTGTTCACGAGCAGGGTGGAATCTTTCCCTATAATTCTCATGAACTCTCTCCTCTTCACGTTGCTGATGTTCCTCCTCATAGGCTAGCTGCCTACGTGGAGCCGGGTTGTGTTCACGAGCAAGGTTGAATCTTTCCCTGTAATTCTCATGAACCCTATCCTCTTCCCGCCGCTGATTATTCCCAGTGGTTAGCCTAGCAAGAGTTGCCTGTATGGCTTGCAGGGCTTGCTGGGTTTCACGCTGGAAGGCCCTAAATTCAGCCTGTGTGATTACTTCGTCTTCATGGTTTCTGTCATTCATGACTCCCTGTTCGTTTGGTGGATTTGCCATTGAGACAAAGTTAAAACCTGCTCTGATACCAACTGACGTAGCGGAAGTTTATTGTTGAAAAGGGAATAAGGATCACCGTCCTTATTCTGATAGTAATGGCTCGAGTCCACGAGCAAAACACAAACAAGACACTCGAATCCTCGAGCAAATTGAACTCAAAGTTCTGAATAATATTATTGAATAATGAAAATCAAAAGTGTTTTGCTAACTGGACATCTGCCAGTATTTATAGTCAATAGAATCCTAATTCTATTCAAACAATAACTCAGAATTAAATGCGAAAGATCAGGGGTGATAACAGAATCCCCTTAATAACGTAAATAATAAGGAAAGTGCAATAATAAAGGAAAGTGCGTTGATCTCTTTGTCATGCATGGTAGTAAATTCAGCAGTGCTGCGATTTAGTTCCTTGTCACCTCTTCATGCGTCTCATTGAGCTGTCCTGCATCAACTTGGTTCCTGATGCTGAATTGCTTGTTGCCAAGAAGGCTAATATTGAAATAATGGACTCAGTTGAAAAGACTGTGGATATAGATGGTGAGATGCATACTGATAAAAGGAGGAAGATGAAGGGGATAACTGGGAGCCTGAAGACTCATCCAAAGGGGTTCTTGGAAGCACTACGTCTTTGACATCAGATGGTCCTGGATCATTTAGGAGTCTTAGTGGGAAAAGTGACGAGGGTGGGAATGGTGCTGGAAGTCTTTCAAGATTAGCAGGGTTGGGGCGCGCTGCAAGACGTCAATTAGCTGCAGTTCTTGATGAGTTTTGGGGACAATTGTATGACTTCCATGGGCAAATAACTCAAGAAGCAAAGACCAAGAAACTGGATGCCTTGGGGGTTGATTTGAAACTTGCTTCTTCCCTGCTGAAAGTGGACACTGCTGGGAAAGAATCTAGCAGATATTTCTCATTGGTAGGTGGTAGAGCATCCGATTCTTTGATCAATTCAAGTTTATGCAACTCCCCCAAGCAGTTGCGGGTGCAAAGCAATATGGACTCATCTTATGGAGCTCAGAGGGGACCATCCTCATTGTGGTCCAACCACATGCAGTTGCTGGATGCATGTGTACAAGGTCCCAGCCACAGTATTGTGGACTCAAGTGAGAGATGGTATTCTGGTGTACGCACACTACCATCTTCTGATGGCTGGGATAATCAGCCAGCTACAGTTCATGGTTATCAGATTCCATCTATTGTCAATCGAATTGCCAAGGACAGGGTTTTAAGTAGCTTAAATGGCCAAATGGAGTCAGCAGCACCAATATCCCCATCCTTGAGACCTAGAAACTATAGGGACCCACTCCCTGTCTCTATGGGGCAAAAAATGCAAAATGGACTAAGCTCTTCACAAGCCTCAGGATTTCAGAATCTTGCAGTAACTAGAAATAGCCCATTACCGTCTGAAAGACCTTATCATGATGTATACTCTTCTAGATCTGCTGAAGATACAGGAATGTCAGCTAATACGAAGAAGTACCATAGCTTGCCTGCCATTTCAGGGCTTGCTGGTCCCTATAGGGACCTATATATGTCTGAAAAGAGTGCTCAGTGGGACAAATCTGCAGAATTTGGTTCCTCTGTTAGTAGAACAGGTTATGAACAATCGTATTATTCAAATACTGGAACAGGAGCAGGAGCAGGAGCAGGTGGTCCTTTGTCTTTTAATGGACTATCAAAAGGGCATGGGGATTCTTTCTCGTGTCACATGACTCCAGACCCTGGATCCCTCTGGTCCAAGCAGCCATTTGAGCAGTTTGGTGTTGCTGACAAAATTTGTGCTGTTGGGAGTGGAATAGGAAATCGGTCTAATTCTATTAATCACGAAATAACATCTCCTGTGGATTCAGAGGCCCAACTTCTTCAGTCTTTCAGGCATTGTATTGTGAAGCTTTTGAGATTGGAAGGATCTGACTGGTTGTTTAGGCAAAATGATGGAGCTGACCAGGATCTAATTGATTGTGTGGCTGCAAGGGAGAGGTATTTGTATGAAGCTGAAACAAGAGAAATGAGCCATGTAGCTCACATGGGTGAATCCACGTATTTATATTCTGATAGGAAATCTGGTTCTGCTTTGAGGAATGGCAATGCCAGTATTACCAACATTATGATTTCCTCGGTTCCTCATTGTGGGGAGGGCTGTGTTTGGAGATTGGATTTGATAATAAGTTTTGGGGTCTGGTGTATTCACCGGATTCTTGATTTGTCACTAATGGAAAGTCGTCCAGAGTTGTGGGGGAAATACACTTATGTGTTGAATCGTCTTCAGGTAAATTTCTCCAATCTTTTGCTATATGCAATTCCAATTTAATTAAGGGATCTTTGCCTCTGCAAAAAATGCGTTACCTTGCTTCTAACCAGTAGATTTTCCAGGAAAAAAGTGAAAAAAACACCCTTGTCATGTTCATGAATGAGTTGGCAAGACGCACCATTCATATCCTGCACTTAAATGCAATGAGTTTGTGCATTTTAGAAGCTGCTAATACCAAATCATTTACTGCTGTGCCAATATTTTTAGTTGCAACCAAGTCATTTTAGTCAACTGTCTTTTAGTTGTTGCCCCACCTGCTCCATTGTAACTGGCATCTACATTAACCAAAACATTATAGGATGGACATTTTATTGTGGATTGATATAGTGAAATTACTTATTTGCCATTGAGTTGAAAAACAAAAAGCCTTGAGGGTGGGAGTGTTTTTTTTTCACTAGTTCATTGGTCATTATAAGATTGTTCGGGGTGTCTAGGTTTTTTTTTTCATTTTTTTTACACAATGAAAACACTCTTTACCCCAGAGAAAAAAAACTTAGTTGCTGACCAAGAACATTTTTTTATTTTTCTTAAATTCTTAAAAAATAAAAATACTTTTGTACCCCCAGGATAAAATTTTTGGATTGTTAGAGAAGGTTTTTTTTGGTTTCTACATTATTCATGTACATTTAAAGTATGTTTTTGGCCTTGGATAAAACAAAATCAGGCTCACATTTAGAGGTATTTTTGTACTTTTAAACGGGTTTTTTGTGGTAATTACTGATGGTGGTGTCTTGGTATTTCCACCTTGACTCCTTAATTTTTTAATCAGAAAAGCTGTTGGTGCGTGCTTAGCACACTCCAACGAGTTGGTGGTGTTCATGCCATTGAGGCGGCGTGTGTGACACCACTTGAACGCCAAACTTGACCTTCCGTCATCTCCTTGGATGTGCTACCTTGTCCTTTTCCACATGGTATGACACGTGATTATATATGGTGATCAGATTGTTGCTGATGGTCATTGTTTTCCCATTTCTTTTCTCTCTCTTGCCAAGTAAAGTTCACTATTGTTTTTTTTGAATTTAGTTCCTATTCTTTTTTTTTTTAGTTTTTATTCCTTTTATAGATATATATCTCGATATACATTCATGTATAATTTTTCTTGATTCTCCTTTGGTTATTGCTAACGATATTTTTCTTCTTTTTATTTACATGATTATTGATTTATTTAATTAGATGTTTGCATAGGTCTTTTGATTTACGCCTAAAATGTTTTATGAAAAAATATAGGATGCATACATGGTATTTTTTATATTTAAAATTTATAACCCGCAGCGGGGTGTTAGTTAGATAACTAGTATATTAATAATGTCGAAGTATTCTCATTGAATGCAATTGCTCTCCTGTAAACATCCCTTTGGGCAGCATGTATGTGCCTCATTCTTGTGCTCTTGAAATCATATGATGATGTGTTTTCCAAATACTGTCTTCATTTGTTACTGTCCTTTGAAATGACAGCTATGCTTTCTTAATAACAATAGGGCATCATAGAATTGGCATTTTCAAAGCCCCGCAGTCCCCTGTCCCCATGCTTCTGCCTTCATATCCCTGCATCTCACCAGCATAGGTCAAGTCCACCTGCTTCAAAACCAGGTAGGGGGAAAACCACAACTGCTGCAACGCTTCTGGACTTAACTAAGGATGTGGAGATTGCCATATCTTGCCGAAAGGGTCGATCGGGAACTGCTGCTGGTGACGTTGCTTTTCCAAAGGGAAAAGAGAATCTGGCTTCTGTGCTTAAGCGCTACAAGCGCCGGTTATCCAATCGGCAGTAAATGAACAGTGGGTCGAGCAAGGTTCTGACATCAGCTCCTAAGAGCTCATTGCTTTTGTTCATCAGTTTGCCCGAACTGGATGGTATCGAGCTGTTCAATTTTGAAATGCAGCTTGCTAATTCAGGAATGCTTATCGCTCAGCTGCCGGGTCTCTCTCTTGTATTTAAAAAGTCTGCGCTGCAAAATTTATGTATATTTGTATTTTATGTATACGTAGGGATAAAGATAAGTGGACATGTAACTGCAGCAATTAAAGAAAAATGGGTAGAAATTATAGTAATTGTAGTTCTGGTTTTGTAACTAATCATCTTGTGCTCAATGTCTCGTCAAATTCTGGAGAGCAAGCGAAGTTACCCATCTGATATCCCCTCTTCTTTCTAGTTATTGCACGATGATGAAGTGCATGTTTGTGAGTGGCTCTGTTTTTGAAATTTCTCTGTTATATGGCGCCCACCTGCGCTGTTCTGCGACCGCCTCCTGTTCCCTATCTGACATTCCACTCTCTGGACTGCCTTTCCGCCGGTGCCATTGATTTTTCTGTAATAGACGAGGTCCCCTTATCTATTCCTTTGTGCTTTGTCCCAGTGAGCCTCCACATATATGAAAACTATGCCAGCTCATCAACTGTCACTGTATAGGGCTGCAATTGCGTATTTCACTAACAGGTAGATCATAGTGTAACTGTTTTTACATTATAATAATCCTCCATGAAGGGAGACCTCTCCTCTGTGTTAATTCCACTATTGATGCTCACCACCTCCATTTTGTTTTTTAAACCAAAGCAATATTGTTTTGAAAAAAAACCTACTTTTAACTCAAAGAAAGTTAACTCTCAATCTATTTTTTTCTTAAGCCTGAATTGGTTTTGGCCTGTTGATCAGGTCTCAAGTCAACTTATATAATCATAAAATTATGATGATATAATTCTAGATTCACCATCTAGTATTATAGTTACTAGAAAACTTAATAATCTGCAAGAATCTGGATAAAAAGACTAGTTGTGTAAGAAAAAAACACACCACCCTCAATACATCTTATCTAAGATAAATTGTATTGTTGTTGGATTGTTTTTCTAGGTCAAATTCTCAATTCTTAGTCTCATCTAAGGTTCAAGATAAATCTCCCTGCATGAGATGGTTTCTACCTTATTGGTTCAAAACCTAACCTATTTAAAACCCAATTTTAGCATCATGTTAGGGAGGGCATTGTTGGTTGTGTACTGTGGTGGAGGTTGGTGGTTTGCATGACATGGTTGGAGTGAAATCGATGGAGGAGGTGGCGGCTAAAGTTAGTTAAAAGAGATAGAAAATGACAAAGAAAGAGGGATTGCTACCGACAGGGGAGGTTATGGTTTTAGTGGTGTTACTATTCATGACAGTAAAGGTTTGAGATTGATGGTAGAGGAAATAATATTGATTAGGGTGGTAGAGGAAATAATATTGATTAGGGTGGATTGGTGGAGGTCGTCGAGATTCACATAGAAGAAATGAGAGATGTTTGTAGGTGAAGATAAACAAAAGGGTGGGGATTGATTTTTTTTTTTACCAATTTTAGGCTTTGATTTCTTGATTCTTAGTACATGAAATCCATCTTAATTGGGGACAAATCTTGAGCTTTGATTTATTCCATAAGGATCTCAATCGTTGACTCAAAGTGATCATCGTGAATAGTTAAATTTTAGCTGTTAAAGGTTGCGTGAGTTGACCTATTTAAAGCAGCACCACCACAGTAGTGGTGTTAGTTAGAAAGAACCATATTGGGGTGTACTCAAATGTCAAAGCATCATAGTGATGTAGTGAATAAACAAAACATTAAATGCACTTGAAAAGTAGCCATCTAAGCAATCTTTTCATGGTAAGAAAAACGAGGACAATGAATAATTTTTTTTTCTTCTCTTTCCTTCTCTTTTTCAAAATGACCATTCTGGCCTTTAATTTAGGGATTTTGTCCAAAGTTAAATTTACTCCTTTGTCTTCTGATTTCTTTTAGACACTTCTCTGATTACTTCAAACTTTTAATTTTATGCAATTTTGCCCATAAACTTTAACATCACTCTTGAATATCGATGCTTTTTTCATTTTGGTCATTGGTCTTAAATTTATGCAATTTGACCTTCAATTGATCATCAAACTTTTAATTCTCTTCAATTTCACTTTTAATTTCAATCAATTAGGCCCCTATTGTTTGGTGACTTTTGCAAAATAATCATTGACCATATTTTTTTTTTAATTCAAACCTAATTGACCCTTAAACTTTAACATCGCCCTAAATGACCCTATTATTAGAGGAATTGAAAGTACCTTAAATTAGTGTTTAACAAATAGGCTTTAAACATGACATTTTTCTTTTCTTATAACATGAATTAAGTAAAAAATAGGAAATAAAAAAACATGCTTCAAAGCCATACCATTAAATAAAACATAAAGCATGCTTAGAAAAATTATATTCTAAAATTTATATTTTACCACTTCCTAAAACTAAACATAGCTAAAAGACTGACAATGTGCATACATTGACCATCAACACATTAATATTTACATGTTATGATGGATAAAATAATAATCTAAGTAATTATAACATGCTAAAATCAAAATTCAAACATGCTCACTTTTTTGCATTCAAACAAGGATGAGAATCAATCTCGTAGGCCACATGGACTCCACTCTTAAGATTTCTAAAATTATTTTTTCTCTAACTTTTGCAGTTTTCACTCAAGAGTTGAATTCAAATACATTTTATTTCAAAATCATTAATAACCCAATTTTGTCTTCTTCCTTTCCCTTCCTTTTTTCTTAACTAATTGATTCTCTTTTTTAGGCTAAAAATAAAGCTTCTAGTTGGGTTTGTTTGAGTTCTAATTGGCCGTTTTGCACATCTTTTTTACCCGTGGTTTGAAAAAAATGGGTTGAAAAAAAGCTGAAGAGTGTTTGGTAAGTTAGAAAAAGTTATGTGGGCCCCATGTATAAAAAGTGAGCAAACCGAGTTTTGTGAAAAGCAGTATTTTGCTGCTGCGTGAGAAAAGCTGAAGCGGCCCTCGTAACAATGGGGAGGGGGCTGCTGTGTGTGTATATATATATATATATATATAATCTAACAATTAATTAAAATATAAATAATGTTTATATAATATATGTTTATTAATATAAAAATATATTTTTAATATTAAAATAATCTAAAAATTAATTAAAATATAAATTATTTTTACATAATATATGTTTATTAATATAAAACATATATTTTTAATATTAAAATAATCTAAAAATTAATTAAAAACAATATAAAAAACATGATAACCAAATACACAAAATAACTTTTTTTCAACCTCAAACTCAACCACAGTTTTAACCAAACACTTCACAACTTATTTTGAACCACAACAAAAGTGCTTTTTTTAAAACTATTTTTTTCAAACCTCAACCACAAAAACAAAAACAATACCAAACATGCCCTAATAGCAAGTCCAACGCCTGTACCATCAGGAGAGCCAAAAGCCAAAAAATATACTCTTAGCATTTTTGTTCAATTTTTTCAGCTCTAACGACCATGTTCTCCAAGCAGCCAAAATAGCTCTTCCCTCCCTTGTATGCAATTTGTAGCATCTTGAACAAAAAAGCCATAATAAACATGGTGACACTGGTTGCGAGCAGACAGAGCGGACATAGCATACATCTTCGTTCAATTGAAACCGAAGCCTTCGAAGAAGAACCCAATTTCTTTCCATCTTTGTTCCCTAAATTTTATCAAAAAATAGAAGAAACAGGTAAGAACCCAGAACCTAAGAGTATGGTCTCATCCGGTTCCACTCTCAGCTCTGTGTATTGACCTTCATCCTTGGTCACCACTTTGTAAGACCAAACTATAGTCTTCAAAGATCTGCCAGCGTTGTAGTTGAGTTCAAAAGAAGAGAGTTCGGTGGGTAGTTTTTGTCTGGTGATGATGGAGGAAGGAGTTGTAGCATGGTAGTCAAACTCGCGAGTCAACTTGCAAACTCGTACGAGTTTGCGAGTTGGCTCAGCAAACCTGGTTGGACCGGAAGAAAAATCGAAACCGGTCAAACTCGGTCAAAATCGGTCAAAATCGGTCAAAATCGGGTTGACTCGTGAAATCGGACCGGATCGGTCCGATTTCACGATCCCAGGTGTTCACTCTTCACTCTTCACTCTTCGGTCTTCACTCTTTCTTTTTCATAGTCATTTGCCCTAAACCCGTTCTCTTCCCCAAATCATTTCTTCTCTTCTCAGTTCACACCCGATCTCCTCCCCAAATCGTCTAGGCTTCTTTTCTTTGGGAGTCCTTGGCTTCTTTCCCTTAACAGGATTCTCCTCCACCTTAGGCTCCTCCGTGGCAGCTGGTTGCTCCCCGACCGGAGCCTCAGTTTCAGCTTCTTCGGTGGCTGTCATGGCGATTAGGCATAGTAGAAAACAGACAAAAATACGATTGAAGAGAGGTAAATATTGCTGATATGATCTTGCCTTGTAATCTTTGGAAGATGTTTAGAGCAAAGAAACAAGAAAAAGAGTGGGTTTTGATTGGTCCATTTGGATGCTAGGAGATTGGTGACGTGTACAAGGAGAGATCTAGAACGTACACATGGAGAGGAATCTAATGGCTGTTTATATTCCTTTTCATTAGATAGTAAAATAATAGGAAGATGTGGATTATTGTGGATGGGAATAAGGAGGGCACTTGGATTTTGGTTTTGTTTACAGGGATGATGATTAAAAAGCTGTGTTTATCGCATTGTGTGTGTAATTATTAATATTTTAAAAAAAATATATATTTAAATATTACTAAAATGTTTTATATAGAAAATAAAATTTAAATTGTTTAGAGAATGATTTGGTGTAACTGATTAATTTATTCAGTTTAAAAACAATTTAAAACAACAAAAAAACATAATTTGACTAAAGAATACTAGAAGACAACATCTTTATAAAAAAATATTGAAACGACAAATTGACCTGATATAACTAAAATTCATGACCAAGTTCATATGAAATTTTATGGACATAATTGTTTTGTAATTTATTTTGAAGTTATTTTAAATCATGAATGAACTTTAACTAATGAAGTTTTATGTCCATAGTTATAATGTATTGTATTCAGAAATATTTTACTTACGATTTTACGATTTTTCTTCTAACACGATTTTAGCTGTGATTTTACGATTTTTGTACGGACAAATTCGGGTACGATCTTATAATTTTACGATTCGATCTTACGATCCGATTTTTCGGAGCCCTTTCCGATTCGTGTCAAAATCTCGATTTTGACTAGCTTGAGTTGTAGTGAAACAAAGGTTTGCCATGGTTTTTAGTGAGTTGAGAGATGAGGGAAGCTTTCGGGAGTCAAAGTACTTTGTGGTGTTCGATAGGATAACATTTTGTAAAGAGTTAATGTTAATAAATTTTTATTTTTTACTTAAATAATATATTCTTTATTTTTTAAAATTTCTTTTTTATATCTTCATATAAAAATTAACAAAATACATATATATATATATATATATATATATATATATATATATATATATATATATATATATATATATGTTTTTATTTAAATTAAAAAGCATGGCTACACGCAACCGTAATTAAGAAGTGAGTAATAATTAGTTAGTTTTTAAATTAAATATATTGTATCATGTTATAAAATTGATATCAATTCAATTTATTTCTTAAAGTTCTTCTAACACTCAATGACAATAAATAACATTAATTAACTTCAAATACAACAACCATAAAAAAATATACAAATACTTGAAAAACATACAATAAATAGCTTAAATATAATGATTATTTACTCATTAATGTATTGTTCCCAAAAATGTTCAATCAAATTGGTTTGGAGTTGGAAGTTCGTTGCTCTATCCCTGATTCGAGTATGAGTTTGAAATTTTGTTCAATATTTTAAAATTTCAAATATAAATTGTTGTAGTTTTTTTTTTTAATTCAAAATTTTTAATTTAAATATAATTAAAAAATTAATAATTATATTGTTGGAGGGTTTTTAAAAGCAATTATTTAAATATATAAATTACTCCTATTAATTGTATAATTAATTGCATAATTAAATTATATACAAAATAATTGTACTATATTTGAAATGATAGATAAAAAATAGTTCTTCTAAATGACTTTTACCATTGAAGTAGATATAGATAAAAAAAAAAAACTATATTTACACTATTCAAAAAGCCATTTTAGAGATTTAGCTCTCAAAAATAGCTTTTACCATTGGAGGTAGTCTAGCAACCAGAAACCTGATTGGTTTTACTAGTTTTGTGATTCCAAGTGGTTTTAAAACCAACTAAGAGGTCAATGAGAGGGAATTTTGGCATTTTTGTCTGAAGAGAAAGGGTTAAGTGGTTTTGTGCAAGTTCTTAGCTAAGGCTGACTGGGTAGGTAACTTTTATGGTTATGTTAGAGCAATTCTGGTGTCATCGTTGTCTGAGACCATTTGAGCTTGATAAATAAGGTATATATTTTTCAATGGATCATTCCCTATTTAATTTCAAGGTTTGTTGCTTCATAATCATTGGCATAAAGATGTGAACCTGATCAATATTTTCTTAGGTTAACCAAAGACAAGATGTTGAGATGATAAATGATGAATATGAGATATAAATGTTTAATTTCAAGGTAATGAGGTTATAGAAGGGATGTTTTCATAGTGAATACTGGTGTCTTGAGCCTTTTAAAGGGTTAGAAATGTCACATTCAATCTTTTGAATATGCGTTTCCAATAAGAAAAAATCAAAGAAGAAGGTGTACAATATTTGCAAACTGACCTTGTTTTGACTAATAAAAAAAGAATAAGATGCATTTCCATAAGCCAAAATTAAATTTTCTAATTTGAGATTTGTCAAACTTAAAATTTCCTCAATTAGGTCTTTAATTTCCTTGATTTAAGTCCTTCAAGTTACACTCTTTTATGAAATGGTCATGGTCATTGGCCCTTGATGTCTTCAATTAAGTTTTTAATTGTCCACTAGTCTTTAAATTTTATGCAATTTTATCCCTAATTTCATATATTTAACTTTGGTCCCTAGACTTTAATTTCTTTTAATTAACACCCAAATTCTCCAAAGTCCTTTAATTGATGCTTCTAAAATTGCTATTTGGTCTTTTTAAAAAAACCCTTTCTCATTTTCTTTCATTTTCTTATAATGTAGCAATACTTATTTTCATCAATGATCTAAGCTGGTGATTATTGATTTTGGCAAAAATAATTTCCAGAAGCTCCTAACATGTGCCCTTCTTTTCTAGTGTAGTTATCATGCATGAGTTAACATGAGAAACCAAAGAGTAGAAGTATCTAACCAAGAGAGATTTTTTAATAGTGGTTCAATTAAGAGATGTTAGATGTTATTGGAGTCATTAATGGTCCATGGTTGTGTATGGATAGAGTGATGGTACATAGTAGTTTCTTTAGAAGAGAAGGGATGTGTTGGCTTAAAGTTGACGGAGTAAGAATAAAATGATGATGAAGATGGTGTTGGAAATATTGTTCCAAGTGATTTTGGATGGAATGAAACATGAGATAGTGTAAGGTAGTTTTTGGGTAATATATGGTTGGAATATGGTTGCTTTAGGCTTGTTTTGTGGCTTGTTATATTGTTGCAAAATGTGGTTTGTGTTTTTGTTGGACCAATATCAATATTTGAGGGGGGGGGGGGGGGGGGGGGGGGGGTAGCTTTGGTTCCACAACCTTCTATAGCTTATTTACAAGAGGTGCGATTAGAGTTCAGGGTCCCTTCCAAGCTTGAATCATGGACTTTAATTTGTCTTGAAAAGAGCCTGACCATTTGTCATAAACCAACAATGTGATTCAAAACTAGGTTGTTAAGGTTAGTTTGGTCAACCACTATAAATAGGTTTGACAATGGCTACAAGACTACAAACTAGCATGGACAAGACTATAATTGTAATACAATGTTAAGAGATTTGGGTGACATCCCAAACTTCTTGATTAAGCAAAAATTAGACTTTCAAAATTATTTTTTTTCACAAATTAAATCTTTAATAAAATTAATTTGACATATATGATTTTTAAACTTAATTACACTTGTACTTAAATTAAGCTAGCCTATTAAAAATCTAATTAAGTACTTAAACTTAATTTTCTTATGAAAATTTCTTTGATAATGATTTAATTTAATCTTGAATATCCAATATCTTTTAATATTGGTTACAACTGAGTTCGTAGTCTTATCTGAGATCTTAGTTTGATTCTTTCATGCATTTAAAACTCTTCTCATCCTATTCTTCCCAAGTTTCCATTCATTTTTCCTGTTTTTTTAATCTTTAAAAAAGAGATAATTTTAGGAGAACCCCAAAATTAGGTTATTACAAAATTAATGGAAGAGCATTCATAAATTACTAATAAGTCACTAGTTGGGACATTGATTACTACTTTGACCATCATGAAGTTTAGATGTTCTTGTATCATGCATGAACATATTATAAAAATAGCATATATTGCAATAAGATTTATGTTCTTAGAATGGAAAAGGATCATAATTTCCATATTAAGTTTATCACCAACTCATAAACTCTTAAATATCATCCTTTTTATGAATGATAAATGAAACTACAAGTTCATGTCCTGAGTCATTGACCATAATGTTTTTTTTTTAATTTGACCTAAAACTTTAAGATCACCCTAATTGACCGTATTATTAGAGAATTGAAAGTACCCTAAATTAGTGTTTAGCAAATAGGCTTTAAAGGCTTAAACATGACATTTTTCTTTTCTTATAACAAACATCAATTAAACAAAAACAAAGGAAATAAAAAATCATGCTTCAAAACCATACAATTAACTAAAACATAAGGCATGCTTAGACAAATTGTAATCTAAAATATGTATTTTACCTCTTCCTAAACCCGAACATGGCTATAAGACTAACAATATGCATACATTGACCATCAACACATTAACATTTGCATGTTATGATGGATGAAATCATAATTTACCAATTATAACATGCTAAAACCATAACTCAAACATGCTGTCACAAACCAACAACCTGATACTTCAAAACTGGGTTGTTAATGTTAGTTGGGTCAACCATTATGGATAGGTTTGACAATGACTACAAGGCTGCAAACTAGCATAGACAAGACTATAACTGTAATACAATGTCAGTATATTAGGGTGATGTTTTTTTATGTTGTCTTGTTTAACGGAATGAAGGATTAAATGGATTTGTGAAAGGAGCTTTGAAATAGTTTTTTTTTTCGAGGATTGAGGAAGAAGCTTTTATACACACACACACACACACACACTCTATATTGAGCAAAATGCAATGTTTTATTTAAATGAAACAACTTCATTTTGGTGTTTTGACTTAAATTAGGTCATTAATCTTTTTTTTTAATTTCAGCACTTAATTTTTAAATTGTTTAATTAGGTTATTAATTGAATTTTTAGTTTAAGAATGAATTCAATTTTACCTCTATAAAGTTTTAAAAATAACCCTTTGAGTTTAGCGTGTTTTTCAACTTGGTCCTCGATCCTTGATATTTTTAATTTCATCCTTAATTGACCTTTAAACTTCTAATATCTTTAATTTAATCCATATTTTCAATAGAATTAGTTCCCTTAATTCACACTTTTGTTTTGTAAAAAAGTCTATGGTCTTGAATTTCGTCAATTTGGCTCTTAACTAACCTTCCAAACTTTGATTTTCATGCAAGTTTATCCATGATATCACTCGATTGAGTTTGAAAAAAATTAAATTTGATCCTTAAAAATCCCAATCTTCTTAATTTAGCTACAATTAGGCTTTCAAACTTAATTTTTTTTTACAAATTAAATCCTTAATAAAATTAATTTGACATATATAATTCTTAAACTTAATTAAGCCTAATTACTTAAATAAAACTAGCCTATTAAAAATCTAATTAAGTACTTAAACTTTTTTACTGAAAATTTATCTGATAATGGTTTAATTAAAACTTGAATATCCAATATCTTTTAATATTGGTTACAACTGAGTTCGTAGTCTTATCTGAGATCTTAGTTTGATTCTTTCATGCATTTAAAACTCTTCTCATCCTATTTTTCCTGTTTTTTAATCTTTAAAAAAGAGATAATTTTAGGAGAAACCCAAAATTAGATTATTGCAAAATGAATGGAAGAGCATTCATAAATTTCTAATAAGTCACTAGTTGGGACATTGATGATTACTTTGACCATCATGAAGTTTGGATGATCTTGTATCGTGCATGAATATATTATAAAAATAGCATATATTGCAATAAGATTTGAGTTCTTAGAATGGACAAGGATCATAATTTCCATATTAAGGGGTAATGAGACTTAAGAATCATTCCATTCATTATGAAAGTAACGAAGAAGCATGGAAAGGGTGAACATTGACCCCATAAGATGAATAATTCTTTTATTTAATTTTCAATGCTTTGTCGAGGTGATGATGTACAGGATTCGACGACTTGAATAAAAAAGAAGGGAGATTAAGGTGGTGGAAAGACACCATTAATTTTCACTTGTAAGTTTTGATGTTTTCTTAATTTTAATAGTTAATTTACATCTCTTTGCTTTAATATTTTAATTTGTTTTCTCTGATATTAATTTATGCCATCAGTTTAATCAATGTTCTATGAAAACAACACCGTCTTCAGCACATTGATTTTGTGGTTTGGTGGGGTGTTGGTTTTGACAGATTCAACGTGAAAATTAGAAGATATTTTTTTTAATCCGTGCTCAATAATTACTTTCCATTTCTTTTTGGCAATTTCGTCGTTAGTTTTTGCCTCTCTCACCCACCCAAAGGAAAACAGGACGGGTGTTGGTGGCAACGAAGACTCCTGTTTGCCACTTTGCCCACCAACCATATATGTCCACGGTCCTGTACTTGCTTTTTCTTTATGATTTATATATATATAAATAAATAAAAGAAAGAAAATCAAGGAATCAACAAAATCATCTCGAGAAAATCAATTATTATCGTTTCATTTTATTGTCTTATAAAATCTCATTGAGTTAGTTGTAACTCTTAAACTATCAATTTACCTTCTTAAATATTTTCTATTGGTCACATCGGAAGAATGTCTTAGAACTTAAAATGATTTGGAAACCTAAACTAATCATAGATAGGTGTATTACTCTACAAGAACATTTCCAGTATAATAATGAAATATTTTCAAGTTATCCCCCTAAATGTTTTGTCATGGATTTACCTTCCAATCGTTATTGCCTATATATTTTTTTAATTATACTAATATTCTTATTCTAAAACATTTCATTTATTAAATCCACCAATTTAACATTATAATTTCAAGAGCTTTTATTGCAACTCTTTTTAACCTTAATAGGTAACTTTGAACCAAAGGTTATGCTTTTAAGGTTAAAAAGATGATGAAGGTAATTTATTTGATAACATTTCTACATCAATAGTAAGAAAACACACAAACAAAAAAATTATAATAATGGAAAAAATATATGATTCACTTCAGAAAAAAAAAAAAAAAAAACAATGAATTCTAGGAAGTAAAGGTTTGAATGAGTTCGGAGTTAGTTTTCTTTTCTTTCTATAAGAATTCGTCAAGTACAAGTTGCTAACTCAAACCTATAAACAAGCAAATTATTTTCCTTGTGTTCCTAATCCTTATTTTTTTCTCTTAGTTTTATTATAAAAATATTATTTTCTTTTCATTTTACTCTTCAATCCAACTTCATGTTATGTTATTATTTCCAGTTCGGTCCTTTTTTTTTTTTTTTTTTGTTAGAGTTACTTTTCTTTTAAATTTAACCCCCCAATAAAAAAATGTCATTTCTCTTTTAATTTCTTAGTTTTGTCCTTGACCCTTTAATAATATTTTTTTAAAAAAATTTAGTCCTTTAATTACAATTTGTTGTATATTTGTTTTTTAATTTTATCCTTATTCTTTTTGTTTCCCCATATCCCTTTCATTAAAGTTTTATTAGTTTTCAGTTTTATCCTTTAATTCTAGTTTATGGTGTGCTATTTTATATTTTAATTTGGTCCTTATCATTTATTCCTTTTTATAATCTTGTTGGAGCTATTTTTCTTTTAAATTGAACCCTCCAATCAAAAACTTTTAATTACCCTCTAATTTTTATTTTTATTCTCACTCTCATTCTTTTAATTACTAATTTTTTCTTATTTTAGATCTTTTTGTGTTGTTAATTTTTCAGAGTTTAATTTGCTATAAATTACTATTTTCCATGCATGATGCTTTCAATTTGATGACCCAGTCACGAGTTTAAAAAGCTTATACTATTGAACCTCCATTTATTACTTATTTTTCTTGTCATCAGGATAGGGTTTAGAGAAAAGGAGTAAGATTGAAGGAGTTGTATGGTATTAGCAAGCACTACCATTCATAATTTCCCATCTACTGTAGAAACAAATTTTGATGCAGAAAATCTTGCTTGAGGATACTCCAATGCTAATATCTAAAAAATATCACACCATATACATGGGTAGAAAAATAATTAAATTATTTTTAATAAATTTTAATTTTTGGGGTAATTTTAATATTGATGAAGGTAAAATTTCTTACCTACACTGTGATTTCTTATCCTTAGAAGGTTGAGGGGATAAGGATGGAAATTCTTCATTGTGGGCGTCGTAATTTATTTTAGAAGTTGAAGAGTAGAAAAACTAGTAATTAATCACATGCTGCTACAACCACCACGCCAACTAAAGGGCAACTTGTTGGTAGGTATTTCGCAAGGGGCAAAGACTTGTTCCAATAATTATAAAGAAGAGGGTTTCCACGGCCAAACTCAACTACAACCATTCTTAACTAGCATCATCATGATGTCGTCCAAACTGAACATTGCATATTCCTCTCTTATAATCTTCGATTTTCTCTCTCTAGACAATTAAGATATACATCAGAAAAAGATATTAGTAGGTAATTATTCTTTTTCATTATTGGAATAGGTTTATTGACATAAGACAAAGTATTTCTCAACTGTTCTTCATTCTTTGATTTCTCCCATATCAAATAATTTGGGATTTTGAATATGATCATTAGAGAAATACATTATACAACTTTATATTATAGCCTATTCAATGGATCAATATTTTTTTTATATTTGGATCCTCTTCTCTAAAACAATACTCAAAGATAGGGTAATAATTCAGCACTCTTGAGATCAATAAACTCCTGAGATTAACCAACTTTACACTTTAATCTTTTCTCTTAAAAAAAAAGACAAGTCGCACGGGCTATGAAAAAGAACTGGGATATCTCTCAAGATAAATGTTCTCTTTTCTCCACTCCTTATTGTATATTTATTCTTAGATTTTTAAAAAAAAAAAATATGATTGTATTTTCTCTTAAACGACACTTATTTAAGTATTGGAGAGTGCAAAGCCCTCAACCTTCTAAGGATAGGATGGACTCACTCTCCCTAGTGCGATTGTATAACTACCTTGGAATGAATTAATGTCTCTCTAGTCCTATGACACAATTTACATATGACAATATTGACATGGTCTATGTAGTGCAATTGCACATCTCTTTAAAGATGAGATTGACATTGTTTAATTGTTTAATAATGAGGATGGATACAATATCCGTGGGGCAAAAGCCTTTCAACCTTTCGAGCATGAGATGAATTCACTCTTCTTAGTGTGATTTTAAAATTACCTTGGAATGTGATAAGCCAAGAGTTCAGCAGCCAAGAAGGTCTACTCGAATGACCATGCCTAATCCAAAATATCAGCAGTGAAGACATACAAGCGAAAGAGACATGAGAAGACCCACGTAGTGGCTGCGTGATAATAATTAGCAATTTTAATTCTACTAAATGCGTAACAGGCATGTGGCCTTGTAACAACAAAGTAATTTAATTTCCCTAAATGTGTAACGGGCATGTTGCCCTGTTAACAGTAGAAGTACTCCTAAGTTTAAGAGACTTAATGCTCTAAACGTGGAGTGACAGTTATGTTTCAATTGATGTATTTAAAGTCAGCTTCGGCTAAGGAATACACAGCTTATTGATTCCAACAAATACAATTGCAGTTAATTCTCACCCTAAGTAGAATAATCTTTACATAATTTGATCGGGACCTATCATTGGTATCAGAGCATGGGCACTAACAAAGAGAGAATCGAAAGTTTAGAAGCTGGGTTAGGGGGGCTACAAAGCAGCTTCAGCCGAATGGAAACTGGGGTGACTGACAAACTCCATCATATTGAAGGAGTTCTCAGCAAGCTATCTGAGATACTGTTAGCTAAACAGACACCTTCAGATGTCAACATTCCGGAAACCACAACTGGTTCTTCCAAGGGACAATCTCGTACCATACGAGAAGAATCAAGGGAAATTGTCGAAGGAGGCAGACCCCCACTTGCTACCAAGCTCGCCAGCTTGGAATTTCCACGTTTTACTGGAGATGACCCCATGGAATGGTTCACCAAAGTAGAACAATTTTTTGAATTTCAGGGCACCCCTGAAATACAAAAATTAGCTCTTGCTTCATTTCATTTGCAAGGTGAGGCCAATCAATGGTGGCAGTGGTTATGCAGATCATACAGAGAAGAGGGGCAAGAAATGACATGGAACGACTTTCAAAGTGAACTATGGGCACGATTTGGTCCTACCGAATGTGAAGACTTTGATGAAGCATTATCAAAAATAAAACAAGAAGGGTCCTTGCGGGAATATCAGAAGGAGTTTGAGCGTCTAGGCAACTGAGTGCAAGGTTGGCCACAAAAAGCATTGGTGGGAACATTCATGGGAGGCCTCAAACCAGAAATAGCTGACGGCATAAGGGTGTTCAAGCCAAAATCGTTGAAAGACGCAAGCAGCCTGGCACGAATGAGGGATGAGCAGCTCAATCATCAGCGAAAATTCAGCAGACCTGTAGGACGATCGTTTACGAATTTCCAAACACAACCGAAGGCCAGTCCAGTTTCACCTATGAAGAAACTGTCATGGGATGAAATGTAAAAAAGGAGAGCGCAGGGCCTTTGTTTCAATTGCGACAAAAAATTTACACCTGAACATAGGTGCAGAGGACCACAGCTCTTGCTGTTAGAAGGCTGCGAAGACTATGCGGAGGAAGACAGCATTATGAATATTTAGTTATGCCATTTGGTCTTTGTAATGCACCTTCTACATTTCAAGCTGTGATGAATTCCATATTTCGGCCCTTCCTTCGAAAATTCATACTTGTCTTTTTTGATGATATTTTGATTTATAGCCCCAATTGGCACATGCATCTTGAACATGTTAGAACAGCTTTTGAAATATTGCGTCAACATCAATTTTTTGTGAAATTCAATAAATGTGCCTTTGGGTCGCAAGAATTGGAATATTTGGGGCATATTGTGACGACGCAAGGCGTTATGGTGGACCAAGCCAAAATTTCCATTATGATAAATTGGCCCCGTCCTACTAATATCTCTGAATTACGTGGTTTTTTAGGGCTCACAGGATATTATCGGAAATTTGTCCGTAATTATGGACTTATTGCCCGACCCCTCACGAACCTCCTCAAGAAAGGCAGCTTTGGGTGGCCTGATGTAGCCGAGCAAGCTTTTACAGAACTCAAGAAAGCTATGACCACCACTCCTACACTAGCCATGCCCGATTTCAAGGAGCCTTTTACCATTGAATCAGATGCATCAACCGATGGCATATGAGCAGTTTTGAGTCAACGAGGGAAGCCTATCGCCTTCATGAGTCGGGCCTTGGGGATTTCCAAGCAATCGTGGTCAGTATATGCGAAGGAAATGTTAGCCATCATCCACGCAATTCAGACATGGCGTCCATTCCTATTGGGGCAGAAATTCTACATTCAAACCGATCAACACAGCCTCAAGTATTGGTTAGAACAACGAATAACTACCCCGGAGCAGCAGAAATGGGTGACAAAATTGCTTGGGTATGATTATGAGATCACTTATAAACCTGGCAAAGACAACAATGCTGCTGACGCATTGTCAAGGGTACCAGGCAGTCCACAATTGAATGCTTTATTTGCTGCCCATACTCCCTTGTGGGATTCCATTAAAACGGAAGCTAGTACCAATCCTTACATGATGCAGATCAAAGACAAAGCACTTGCAAATCCCGGAGCTCCTTACAATTAGAGAAATGGACTCGTTCACTACAAAAATCACGTCGTCATTCCTGCCCAGTCCACCATAATTCCGCAACTATTGCATGAGTTCCGCGACTCTCATACTGGGGGACATTCGGGGGTGCTGTGCACCTACAAGAGACTGACATCACAATTCTATTGGCCCTCTATGTATTCCACGATACACAGTTATGTTGCTTCATGTGATGTCTGCCAGCGTAACAAACAAGATACTCTATCTCCAGCGGGACTTCTTCAGCCTCTTCCAATACCGTGTCAAGTGTGGGATGACATAAGTATGGACTTCATCGAAGGATTACCTCCTTTGAATGGGAAAACTTTGATTTTTGTGATGGTTGATCGGTTGAGTAAATCAGCACACTTCATGGCTCTCTCTCATCCATATACCGCAAAAAGGGTAGCTGAAGCCTTCATTGCTGGGGTTGTCAAGCTTCATGGTATGCCTCAATCTATTGTTAGTGATCGGGATCCTGTGTTCGTCAGTCATTTTTGGCGTGAGTTTTTCAAATTATCTGGGACAAAATTGAGAATGAGTTCCGCTTACCATCTGCAAACTGACGGCCAAACTGAAGTTGTCAATCGCTGTATTGAACAATACCTTTGCTGTTTTGCTTGCCAGCGGCCGCGTAAATGGTGCTCCTTTCTTCCATGGGCAGAATATTGGTACAATACCACATATCATGCGTCCACAAAGATGACCCCTTTCCAAGCTCTTTATGGCAGACCTCCACCAGTAATACCCTACTACCGTGAAGGAAGTTGTCCAGTTCAAGAAGTTGATAAACAATTGGCTTCTAGAGATGCAGTATTACAGTTGCTCAAAGACAATTTGAATTCGGCCAATAATCGAATGAAGCAACATGTTGATTCCAAGCGTAGGGACATCGAATTTCAGGTTGGGGAGATGGGTTTTTTTGAAGCTTCATCCATATCAACAGAAGACGGTATTTAAACGAGTCTATCAGAAGTTGGCCAGTAAGTTTTATGGTCCCTTTGCAATTGAGGAGAAAATTGGGAGTGTGGCCTACAAACTCAAGCTTCCCGAGACATCACGTATACATCCAGTATTCCATGTCTCTTTACTTAAAAAACAAATTGGGGACAACATGGTTGCCAGCACAGACCTTCCTTCATTTGCAGACGAAGGTGATGCTATTATTGAACCACAAGCAATACTAGAGACTCGTTGGGTTAAAAATGGGTCCAAATTTATTGAGGAAAGTCTAGTCCAATGGAAACACCTCCCTCGTGATGATGCCACATGGGAAAAAACACAAGACCTGCGTGACAAGTTCCTCTCCTTCAACCTTGAGGACAAGGTTATTGTCGCAGGGGGCGGTATTGATAATCCAAGAGTTCAGTAGCCAAGAAGGTCTACTCGAATGACCATGCCTAATCCAAAATATCAGCAGTGAAGACATTCAAGCGGAAGAGACATGAGAAGACCCACGTAGTGGTTGCGTGATAATAATTAGCAATTTTAATTCTCCTAAATGCGTAACAGGCATGTGGCCTTGTAACAGCAAAGTAATTTAATTTCCCTAAATGTGTAACGGGCATGTTGCCCTGTTAACAGTAGAAGTACTCCTAAGTTTAAGAGACTTAATGCTCTAAACATGGAGTGACAATTATGTTTCAATTGATGTATTTAAAGTCAGCTTCGGCTAAGGAATACACAGCTTATTGATTCCAACAAATACAATTGCGGTTAATTCTCACCCTAAGTATCATAATCTTTACATAATCTGATCGGGACCTATCAGAATGAATCAATGTCTCTCTAGCGCTTGAACGCTATTTACCATATAGAAGACTAACATGGTTTTCCTATTGCAATTTCATATCTCTCTAAATATAAAACAAACAAGGATTCTTAACAATTTTCTACATATACATTTGAACTGATAAAAAAGATCTCTTCTCATATCTAGTAAAGACGCAGAACCCTCTTAAACATTGTTAAAGGTTAGATAATTCAAAGATAAAATATCAAGAATGTTTAACTAAATATGAACATTGAACCTAGAGATGTTAAACTAAGTACATGCATTAGATGTAGAAATATAAAAACCTAAGTATAGCTGTTGGACCGAAATATTTAACTAACTATAAGAGTTGGACATAGAAATATTTAACTAGTATGGTGTTAGACCCAAATAAAATATCTACAACTATGATTCTATATCTATCAAAATAAATAGTAAGATATATGAATTCTATAAAACAAAAAGGAGCTTTTATTAGATAAAAAATGTTACAACTATAAACTCCTTAAAAACAAATATAAAATGAATAAGGGAAATATTATGTTGAGTAATAAAGTATGTATTTAGATTATAAGGATGAAAATGAGAAATTAGAATAAAATATTTTTGTATGGGTTTTAAAAAAATTAATTTTGGAAAATACTTAAAAAAATAAAAAATATAGAAAAAACAAATAAAAAGTAGATGAAATAAGTAAATTAGGAAATAAATGTTGAGGGATAAAGTCTAATGAATTTTGATATCGCCAACATAAAGTTTGATATATATAAGATTTTGTGAAATTGTTAGTGTTTGAAGTAATTGGGTTATATTAGGTTGTAACAAGTGTAAAACTAAGGTGAAATTTAAAATAAATCAAGGTGAGAGAGATATATGGTTGTTAGCCTAAAAAGGGAACTTGGTGGGAGTTGTTTGCTTTTTTATATGTATGGGATTTTACTTTATTAAGGTGATTAGTGATGAAGAAAATATTTATATATAAATTTGGAGCCGTTATTGAATTGGTGTGAAAAATGTTAGTTTAAGAAAAACTAGTTTTTAATGAAATTTATTGGAAATTTGAGTTAGTTAATGATGTTTTGATTTTGGTGTGTATGATAAGTTGCAATGAGTAAAACTACAATAATTGAGAAAGATAGTTTTGAAAGTATTTAATGTTGAATTATAAAAGTATGGAGTAAGTGGAGATTTCATAAAAAGAAATGGATATGAAAAGAATACTCTAAATTATGTGAAAATAATATATGTGAAGGATTAATTTGTGCTAAGTATGGATGGTATGATGCCATAAGCTATAAGTAAGTTATACCTATATGTGTAGAAATATTGATAATAATTTGGAGAAGTGATGAAATATTATGTAAGTGGATTTGATTGAAGATTTTTGCATACTTATAATTTAGTTATGTTAGAGTTATTTAAAGATTAATAAAAATATGGAATCTTGTTGATTTATGGGAGGTAGCCAAAATAGAAGCAAACAAGAGGAGTCAGACCATCTCAAGCTGTAGTTTGTTGTTTCTCATCTTACTTGAATTATAGAATTTACTAAATGGTTTTTTTTCAAATGCTTTATTTATATTAGATGTGTATTAATTGTTGAAATGGAGAAATAATATTTCTATAATGTTGATTATAAAAAAGATTGTCATATTTATGGGCTTTCATGAAGGGATTGTTGAGTTGTTGATAATCAAAAGGATTGTTCGATTTATTGACACCTATGAGAGAATTGCTGAAAAATTAACAATTAGAGAGATTGTTGAATTTATTAGCATCCGTAAGGGGGTCGCTAAAAGGCTAACAATCACAGGGATTGCCAAATTTATGGGCATCTATAAAGGGATTGTTGGATTGACGACAATTAGAAAAAATATCAAATTTATTGGCATAAGGAAATTACTAGAATATTGATAATTAGAAGAACTGTTAAATTTATACACACCCATAAGAGGATTGTCAAAATATTGATAATCTAAAAGATTGTTAGATCATAGGCATCATGAGGGGATTGTTGAATTTATTGATACATGTACAAGAAATGATAGAATGTTGATAGTTAAAAGGATTATCAAATTTATAGGTATTCGTGAAGGGATTGTTGACAATTGGAAGGATTGCTAGATTTATTGGTCTGTAAGGGGATTGCTGGATTATTAATAATTAGAAGGATTATTAGATTTATTAATATCCATACTAGGATAATAATAATAACAATAATTAAAGGAGTTGTTAAGTTTATGTTAATTATAGGATTGCTATTGAAATATGATGTTAATGAGTTAAGCTTATGAATGATAATTTAAGGAATTAAATTGTAATGTTGGTATTAAATATAGTTTTAATAATGATATATGAATATTAAGCCTCATGGTTAAAATAATAGTAAAATATTTATATTTTATTTATTAAATTACATGTTCATCACAAGTCACATAAGATTAGTAGGGTGTAGGGTTATCATCTTTCTTATTTATATGATAAACTAACATAATGATGTATAATGTGGATTTTTATGAATGGGTATGAAAGTAGAATAATGTGTGAAACATGTATATTATGGGCATTGTAATAATTACAGGATTGTTAATTAAAATGATATTTAGAGGTATATTAATATGGATTTAATGCAAGATGTCAAGTAGATGTATGTATATGTACTTATGGTTTTGCATATTTTAATTGAATTATAAGTTAATAGTTATTTATATCTTATATTATTTTAAATGTTTATGTCATATGATTGATTAAATATATGTTTAGGCATGACATGATTTGGAAAGTATGGTTGGTCGTGAATGAGATGTGGTCTAGGATGGTTGGATCATGAAAGAGATGTGAGAGTTAATGATTATGATTAAGAGTATGATTATTGATAACTTGGTATGTCAAAATGCAGGGAAATTATACTGGATGTTTTATAAAGATGTATGGAATGTACTTCTAATGTAACTCATTAAAGTTGTAAAATATCCTATAGTTTATAAATGAATAGTTTATTAAATATAGTTTTGAGTTTACAAATGTTACACTTAGTTTATTAGTAAATTGCAAATATCCAATTATATCTTATTTTAAATTTAAAGATGTTACAATATTCATCAACCCTATAGGACCATAAAAACAATGTGTGTTTGTTTACACACAAAAATAGGCTTAATAATTTAGACCAAGTTTCTCATCTGGATACTCTGTATATTGGATAGTGACAACCTTAACTAGGAACATGTTAGTAAAATAAAGAACCAGGAATGGATGGAAAGTTGCACTGAAATCAAATTGCATTCCTCATGAGAGACTGAAGATATATAGGTTAACAATCTTGTCTCCTACCATTTCGGTTAAAGATTTCAACCCTTTAAAACATTTTTGGAACTTCCTAGAAGATTCTGTTTAAGCTTTTTAACTTAGATTGTGAGCATCTTCTTTCCTGACAGTATATGTTCGACCCATACAATAGTAACCTTAACCTATATACTATCTTGGGAGATTATCTCTTTAGGGAGCTCTTATTATAAAGGAAGCATTTGGAGATCAACTGAAGGGCAAGTTCTTACACTTGGTCTTTAAAATACAATAAACCATCTTAAAGCTATGCAATTTGTCTTTTACAATGGTTTCCCCCCTACAATCATTAATAGGCAGCTTGATTTGTTATGTTCACGATCGTGAACTCCCTCATATGACCACTTTTAGCTATCTAGTGCCTTCAAGAGTGGGCATACATTAGCAAAAACATCATTAAATTCATTAAAATCAACCTTAATGGAAAGCCTAGTTTATGCTTATATAAGTAATAAGACAATAAGCCACGACTAAGAAAAACCACCACATAAGCTTGTATAAATGGATTCCACCATAGTAAAGATTTTTCTCTTCTTAAAAAAGGTGACAACACTTCTAATCATTATAGAGGGAGTTAAATCTATTTATTCTCTGGTTGAGGGAAGATCACTCCCCTCAACAGTTGAGGGTTTATCATCAATGATGAGGAAGTCCTTTATCACCAATTCACCTCTATCTTTACTAGTTAAAAAAGACATTGATCCCCATGGTAAAACATTTTTTATAGGCCCTACTCAAGTTTCTCCTTTCTCTTTATTTGTCCAGTAAAAACAAAAACAAAATGAAATAAGATAAAAAAAGGGGGGTAAGGAATCAACATACTTTGCTAAGCGATTTGATTGTATCTTTTGGTCATCTTATTAAATTTATATTCAATTCAAGTTGAGGCTAACACAATACTATTTTTGTCCTTGGTCAAGGTTAGATAAGGCATATAGATTAGTTTATAATGGGGACAACTTGAAGAAACTAGTTGTAGCTCTTTTTTGGGATTTATTGTCCTTTTATATCTTATAAGTAGTCATATTTCCCTCCATTTTCTAACATGCATTAGCTTTCCCAGTAGCATCCCTTGTTTAGTGCCAGCAGGTTTATTACCAAAGGTAAGAAACCAATGCATGTCATTACCACTATTAGTGCCAACAACCAATTAGTTGAGTTTTTTTAATACATTAGCTATAGGAGGTTTGAGCTGAATGATCCTATAAAACTTTTCAAATAAGGATATAACTTTGCATCCTTTGGGATATAGTTGGCCTGTACCCTAGTAGTAACTAACCACCATTTTACAGAATCTTGAAGGGATATAATACCTCATTGCACATATACAGATAAGAGCAATAATTTCAAAATAACCCTTGGTGGAACCCATGGTCTGTTGGTTAATACACTTAGTAGGGTCAAGCATATAGGCCACGTACTCTCTTGATTGATGGCGATTAATATATTTTACATCCTCAACACATACAATGTTAGGGATGTTATTTTTAGGATTTAAGGGCAACCTCTCTCTTTCCTAGGTATCTTTAGCATAGGGAGAAAAAGACTCTTGTGAGAAGACTTTATCACCTATCAACCAAAAAACGATTTCATTATACAACCCTCGTTTTTACTAAGACCCAATTTGATGGGCTCTTGTCCCCTATTACTACTTTAAGACTCTAGTTGAGACTTGAGCGACTCATTAAGGTTAGTAACACATTTCTTCTTATAAATACAACTGACATTTCCATGGTCCATTTTTCTATTTCAAAGAAAGATACGAAAAAAAAACATTTTTGTAATAAAAAATGTCTTAGATGGGTTTTTTGGATTAGAGTAGAGATGATATGGGTTCTTTTTACATGATTAGCTTATAAAAACTCACAAAAATAAAAGTTTGAAATAACAATTAGGGTTATAAAGAAAAAATCTTTTTGTTTGTTTTACCATATGAAAAACCTTTCATGTCATCGCAAATCTCAAGAAGTCCACTCAAATACTATATTAAAAACTAGCTATTGTTTAACTTCCCAAGAAACATCTCCTCCTTATAAAAACAAGCCATATGAATTTAAAGATCCTAATAGTTTTATGCGAGATATACAAACACTTATGGAAAAGGTAAAAAAGCTTTCATATGTCTCGAACAAAAAAAATCAATATACTTGCATATAATATAAAAATTTAAGAGGTTACCAATAAATCACTTATTTTTAACATGAATCCTCTTTTCTAAAGAGTAATAAAAGATAAGGTTATTACCCAACGCCATCAAGTTCAATCAAACACTAAGCTTAAATATATATGAGTCTAGCAAGCTATCAAACCCATTATTTTTAGGCTCAACCAAACACTAAACCTATGTTTTTTTAAACTCTGAACAATTTTAGGCTTCATGATCACTCGAATAAGTCGGAGATATTTTACAATGATAAGTCAGAGATATTTTACAATGATAAGTCAAAGATATTTTGCTTACACTTTAACCCTATTCTCATAAAAAAAGATAAGCATCTTGGGTTATTAAAAAAGACTATGATGTCTCTTAACAAAGAGATTCTCCTTTTTCTTGAATCCTTATTGTATATCTGTTCTTAATTTTTTTATAAGATGCTTGTATTTTCTCTTAAATGATACTCATTCAAACATGAAATATCTGTAAATTTACATAAAGAATATTTTATAAGTATTAATTATTATTCCATTAACCACCTTAACTAGGGATAATAGTTCATATCATCAGAACCAATAAATGAATCCCATTAACCAAAATATCAATTTGGCCCTCAAGACTGTTAGGTAAATTTATTTATCACTATCTGACAAATTGTTTTATGTTTTTTTAGCTCTAAATAATTATTTAATTAACAACAAGATTGATGTATGTTTAATTAGAACTTTGACACACTAGTATTCAATTTAAGTTTTTCTATCCATTCATTATTCCTTGCTTTATTTTTATTTTATTTTTAAAAAAGATAAATGATATATTTTTTCCTCTAATTAGGGTAATTAAATGCTTATGAGAATTTATTATAATAATTAATTGAAAATGTACTTGGTGTTAATAGTCACACATCTAGATAATCATGATAATTAATTTAATAAGTTCTAATATTCATTAAATATAGTTGTAAGTTTTTGAATAATAAAAATTAGATATCATAACCTTATTCTTAATTCTTTATTTTATTTTATTTTTCAAAAATACAAAAAAATAGCAAAACAAATCTAAAAATATGTATTCCTAATGTATTTGTGTTATTTTTTTATTTTCAAAATAATTTAAAATTCAAATATGGTTTTGGGATATGAAAAGATAAGGCTCTGAGGTGTAAAACTAAAATACTACAAGAATAACCAATTTGAGAGTGTTAAAAAAGATGGGATGAAGAAAAAAAATAGAAGATTGAAATTGAAATCCAAACTTGACAATAATCAGAAAAATTAATTGAGTTTAATAACTAAATTAAACTTCTAATAGGTTTCATTGAATTATTTAAGGACTTTGAAAAGGACTTAATGAAACTTCTAATGGGTTTTATGGAATCAATCACTGATTTAATTAAAAAAAAGTCAAATTTAAAGACCTAATTGAGATTAATTCACAAACATTGAAAGATTAAAGGTACAATTAAAACTTTGGAAAGGCCAAGTTGGTGCAATTAAGGGTTCAATTGAAAGAAGTTTCAAGTTCAAGGCTATTTAGAGGCCAAATTGAAAAACTCAAAGACCAAATACCTTTCCATAAAAAGTGGGTAGCATAATTGAACTTTTTCAGGGACTAAATTGAATGAAATTATATTTGAAGGATTAATTAGGGACTAATTTAATCAAATTAAAAACCACAAGATAATTTGAAAAGGCTATAGGCTAGAGGTAACTCATTTGATTTTTTGTTAAGAGCCTAATTGCATAAAATTAACCGGTCTTGCCTCAAGTAAGGACATTTGAGCTTAAATTGAAACAAAAGGGACCAAATTTAATTTTATCAAAATCCTAATAACCCCCCCCCCCCCCCCCCCCCCCCTAATTTTTAGGGTATAAACAGACAACATGTCACTCACTTTTAATAATGAAATTAAGTGACATGTTATTTTCCCCTATTTCAATGTCTTTCCTTCTTAAGAAGCTTGATCGGGATTTTACCTTTAAGCGAAAGAATATGGTATCTCCAATAACCTCAAGGAATCCAAACACCATCATTTGATAGAAGAGAATTTATTCTTTAATATTTTATCATCCTTGTTCAATGTTTATGTCATATTTGCCACGTGGAAGTCCTTAATATTTTGCACTTGCTCAGCCAATCTGCATTGACAAATTAAAACTAATTAAGAGTCAATCTTCCAAGCAATGAATATGGAGTTTGAAACCTACAAATTGAGTATGATTTGTTTTTAAGGGTAGATATGCTTTCTTTTACATGGTTCAAATAGGCCAAGAGCATGATTATCTCCTAATTTTATAATGACATTGTGAAAGTAACACACTAAATCAACCATGACTTGAAAAGAAGAGCTCTTTTGATTCATAAACTTCACAGTTTACTTCTTTTGATTAAATTAA
This sequence comes from Salix caprea, assembly GCA_964035475.1. Taxonomy (NCBI): domain Eukaryota; kingdom Viridiplantae; phylum Streptophyta; class Magnoliopsida; order Malpighiales; family Salicaceae; genus Salix; species Salix caprea. The sequence continues at coordinate 23,337,595 of OZ037743.1, read as the reverse complement.
ACCCAAAATATAGCAAAATAAAAATAAAAACCTTTTTTCTAAGAGGATAGGAAGGTATGAGCAAGAATCTTCCAAAAACCACTCATTTTTATACTAAACTACCTTGGTTTTGTAACAAATTATTTTGAGTTTGGTTATAAGAAGCAATTGTTCTTGAGAGGAGGGAAAAAAGAGTGAGAAATATTAACATTTCAATCATTTATCCCCATAATTGTTACCAAATCTCTACCTACTCTCAAGCACACGCCTACATCATTATTCACGATCTTAACTCATGGAAAGAGACTAGGAGGCAACATCATTTAATAAGGTAAGATTTTAAATTTGATAAAGGGTGTAGCTTAATGAGCATACCCTCTTCCTTTTTATTATGTTTTCTTTTGTATTGAGTGTCGGTTATGCATTCTATCAAAGTCATTTGTTAGATTAAATACAATGAGTGTTTATTTTTTTCATGTTTAACCATGTCATGCTTTAATCATTATTTAATAATTACTTTGGATGTTTAATCTTGTTTAGGAGTTAATAAATACTAGTTTGAGATATTTCTTAGCATGATTTATGTTCAAGATGGTCATTAGAGTCCTTATGGTAGCATATTTTGAAGGTTGGTTGTCGTTTTGTTTATGATATTCTTAGACCATTGTTAGTGTTTTCCTAATCTTGTCTAGGTCAAATGCATGTTGTTTATGGTAATAAAATGTGAAAGATAATTAATGTAACAATGTTTACGCATAAAAATAGGTGTTTTAGTAGCCTAGGATGTATTTATTGTTTTCCTCATTTTTTATTTTTTATTATTATTAGTTGATCTAAGGATCATATTTAAACCGTGGTTGCTAGGTTTAATTTTTTTTTTTCTTCTAAGTTTCATTGTTGTTTCTAGGTTAAGTTTGGTTAACATGTTTCTAGTTCTAATTTTATGTTTTTTTTTATGGTTTTCTAAGTTTTGTTTTTGGGTTAAACCAAAGTTCTAGATTTGGTTCTAATTTTACTTTTGTTTAATTATGGTCAAACCAATGATTTCAAATCAACCCGATTGGTTTGGTTATGAGTCAATTAGATTAGGTCTTGTTTATTTGTAAAATATTTTGATAAAAGTTTTTGGTTTATGGACGTGTTTGGCAAACACGCCTTTTGACCCTATTTTGGCAATTTTATTTAAAGATGAAATATTGCCAAACAAATCCTAAATAGTTTTTAAAAAAAATCTATAACAATTTAAGGACTATTTTAAAATTAGTTTTGGGGCCATCATATATTTTCTGTCTATTTTGTTTAATATTTGAGTTATAAACTTATATTATAAAATATTGATCCAATATTAAATATACTTGTTTTCTTCAAGAATTTGAGAAAATTACAAATAAAAGGTCAAGAATTATCTTATGAAAAAAGAAGATATACATACATACATACATACATACATATTATTTGTTCGCACATAACCAAGTCTCTCAAAAATAAACTATATATACATATTTTATCATATTATAAAATCACAAAAATAATATTTTTAATCTTACATGCGTTAGTGGATTTAATAATAAGTTTATTAAAGTCATGAGAACTTGATCTACATTTAAAAAATACAAAAAATCTCAATTTCTTCTTTTCCTTTGTTTAAAAGCAATTCGTTGGGGGTGTTTAACGTTGAGGTTGAATATGTTTTTAATTAATACTTTAATAAGTCTTAAACCATAAAATATTAGATTAAATTGTTAAATTGTAGATAATAATAATATTATTACATAGTAATGACAATTATGATTTGAAATATCCAAAAGATAATGACGTCATTATTTGGTGGGGGCGTAGGAGAAATTGACTCCTGAAAATCACTGGTGATGAGATAGGAGAAGAAGTGGAGGATGGAAGCCATTTGGTGAAGAAAAAGGCATGATTATTAGGTGGATCCATATGGTATTTTGGTTGCAGCCCCGCGAAGAGTTTACATTGGCCAATACGAAGAAGTTTCCCGAGTCTCACCAACCACAACCTCACCACCATGCACCACTCCCACGAGTCAAATTTACCCTTCCACGCCAATCGCCAATATTGATCCATAATCTCTACCCTTCGATTATTCCATATCGATGGCCACAATTAAGTTTCAACAAACCCGCTCATGCTTACCTACCACCTCCTGTGCATAATATTCAAACACCCATCTATTTAAACCCCCTCGCATCCCTCTCTTTCTCTCAGGAAATCCCGCACTCCATAGCCCAAGATTTCCTCCACAGCAACTTCAAAACTTCTTCCACCCCACTTCAGCTTTTCTTGGGTCTAGCATATACACATATAAGAATAAATGGAGACAGTCACCAGGAATGGCCACCAAAATGGCTCTGCGGAGAGTTTGTGCACCAAACAACATGATCCACTCAGCTGGGGAGTTGCTGCTGAGGCAATGAAAGGCAGCCACTTGGATGAAGTGAAGCGTATGGTGGCTGATTATAGGAAGCCTGTTGTCAAGCTTGGAGGGGAGACCCTGACCATTGCTCAGGTCGCATCCATTGCCGGTCACGATGCCGGTGATGTCACGGTGGAGCTTTCCGAGTCTGCAAGAGCTGGTGTCAAGGCTAGCAGTGACTGGGTCATGGATAGCATGGACAAGGGAACGGATAGCTATGGTGTTACTACTGGTTTTGGTGCCACTTCTCACAGAAGAACCAAACAAGGAGGTGCTCTTCAGAGGGAACTCATTAGGTGAGCAAATTAATTCAAAACTCCAGATTCAAGTAAATGCTTGTTACTTCGAGTACGCTTTTCCTTTTCCTCTACCTTCTTTTCATTAAAGGGGTTGGTGTGAGAGAAAAGACTTCGAGTCTTCACTTTCACCGTAAGAAAAAAGAAAGAAAGACGGTAACCAGGTCGATTTGACTCTATGACTTTTAAATGATCTCTCCTATCATGAGAAATCCATGAAGTTTTGATGAAGAGATGGGTGTGGTATGGCCGTCCATTCAAATAGTTGTCCAGTAGCTAGGGAGAGAAGTTCCCATGACCCCATAGGACTTCATTATTCAAGCTCCATCCAAGTGGGGGGTATATTTTTGGATTTATAAATTTGGTAGTTAAAATTGATTAGGAGGTGAGAGAAGTATTATGAATTTTTAATACGAGAAACCTAACTTCAATGAAGAGTTATGTGATTTTAATATTTATTTTCTCACATGCCAACAAACACTTGATAGGAATATTCAACTGGGAAGTTTAGGCAGGCGAAATTGATCACCAGAAATGCACTGAGATTTCCCCTTCAACTTTATTTTATTCTTCCAATAGCTGTTAATTTACAATGTTACATCTTTCTGGTTAACCTTCTCTAGCTACCAGGTAAAATGGTCAATGACTGCTTAGCTTCGTGTGGAACTCATTATTAAATTTTTTATATTTGACAGATTGATATACCAAAGTTTCCTTTTTTTGAGTTTGTGCTTTTGAAGCATTAAAACGTAATTGATTTGTTAATGGTGTTTTCTTCTCTTTTTTTCCCTCTTCAGATTCTTGAATGCTGGGATCTTCGGCAATGGAACGGAAACTTCCCACACACTGCCTCACTCAGCAACTAGAGCAGCCATGCTTGTCAGAATCAACACTCTCCTCCAAGGATACTCTGGCATCAGATTTGAAATCTTGGAAGCCATTACCAAGCTACTCAATAGCAACGTCACTCCATGCTTGCCACTACGAGGCACGATCACTGCTTCAGGTGATTTAGTCCCACTATCCTACATTGCTGGATTGCTGACTGGCAGGCTCAATTCCAAGGCCACTGGCCCCAACGGAGAAGTGCTAGGTGCTGATGAAGCATTCAAAGCAGCTGGTATTGAATCTGGATTCTTCGAGTTGCAGCCTAAAGAAGGCCTTGCTATGGTTAATGGAACTGCAGTCGGTTCCGGCTTGGCTTCTATGGTTCTTTTCGAGACCAACGTTCTTGCTGTCTTATCGGAGCTCTTGTCGGCAATTTTTGCTGAGGTTATGAATGGTAAACCTGAATTCACCGACCATCTGACACACAAATTGAAGCACCATCCAGGTCAAATTGAGGCCGCGGCTATAATGGAGCACATTTTAGATGGCAGCGCCTACATGAAGGCGGCTAAGAAGTTGCATGAAATGGACCCCTTGCAGAAACCAAAGCAGGATCGCTACGCTCTAAGGACTTCACCCCAGTGGCTCGGTCCCCAGATTGAAGTAATCCGATTCTCGACCAAGTCAATTGAAAGAGAGATTAATTCAGTGAACGACAACCCTCTAATTGATGTTTCAAGGAACAAGGCCTTGCATGGTGGTAACTTCCAGGGCACTCCAATCGGAGTCTCCATGGATAATGTGCGTTTGGCCATCGCAGCAATAGGCAAGCTGCTATTTGCTCAGTTCAGTGAGCTCGTAAATGATTTCTACAACAACGGATTGCCATCCAATCTCACTGCTAGCAGGAATCCAAGTTTGGATTATGGCTTCAAGGGAGCTGAAATAGCAATGGCCTCCTACTGTTCCGAGCTTCAGTACCTCGCCAATCCAGTCACCAGCCATGTGCAAAGTGCCGAGCAGCACAATCAAGATGTCAACTCCTTGGGACTTATCTCTTCAAGAAAGACAGCAGAAGCCGTCGATATCTTGAAGCTCATGTCCACAACTTTCTTGGTGGCTCTTTGCCAAGCTATCGACTTGAGGCATTTGGAAGAGAACTTGAGGAGCGTAGTCAAGAACACAGTTAGCCAAGTATCCAAGAGGGTTTTAACTACAGGTGCCAATGGAGAACTTCACCCGTCAAGGTTCTGTGAGAAGGAGTTGCTCAAGGTGGTTGATCGTGAATATGTGTTCGCGTATGTGGATGACCCCTGCAGTGCCACTTATCCATTGATGCAAAAACTAAGGCAAGTTTTTGTCGACCATGCATTGGAAAATGGAGAGAATGAGAAGAATTTGAGCACTTCAGTCTTCCAAAAGATTGAAGCTTTCGAGGAAGAATTGAAGGCTATTTTGCCGAAAGAAGTTGAGAGCGCCAGAGCAGCGTATGATAGCGGGAATGCAGCCATTGACAACAAGATCAAGGAATGCAGGTCTTATCCACTGTACAAGTTTGTGAGGGAGGAGTTGGGAACTGAATTGCTCACCGGCGAAAAGGTCAAATCGCCTGGCGAGGAGTTCGACAGGGTGTTTACAGCAATGTGCCAGGGGAAGATCATTGATCCAATGCTGGAATGCCTTGGGGAATGGAATGGTTCCCCTCTTCCTATCTGTTAAGAATTTTCTTTTTACCAATAAATTTGTTGTATTTTTAAACACTTGTTTCGATGCTTTTTTTTGTCCTTACAGTTTGATTGCTATGTATGTACTATATATAAAGAGAACAATCAGTTCTTAATATTTTTTTCCAGCAATACAAAGTTAAATTTCCCAATGCTATTGATGCCCGATTAATGAATATAAATAGCATGCTTGTGTTTGTTGTTGAAACAATTTCATAGCAAAAGCATCTCATATGAGAATTCATAATTGATTCTCTTGAGATGAATAAAAAGTTAATTAATAATTTATGTTGTTGAATAGTATTGAATGTAAATTCTTCCACAATATAAAACGAGATTTGAAAGGAGTTTTAAATTCTATCAATGACTATAATACTAAAAAAAAATATGATTTGACAAAGTGAACACTTTTCATGCTCAAATGTTTAAATGTAGATTCTTGATGAAAGACTAATGGTTACATTGAGAATTTAGTTACATAAAATTTAAGTTAAATCACATATGATTTTTCTAATATTTAGGGGATCGTGACACGTTGCTAGATATTGTACTTCATCTTTAAATATAAATTAATTAATTCATTAAATTAATAATAAGTTAAATTATTTTATTTATTTTATCATGTTTTGATTAGAATTATAATTTATATTTGGATAATAGACCGGTCATGCACATTAAAAATCAATGGTAAGAAAATAAACTAGGAGGACTAATCAATTATGAGTTGATTGTAAATAAGTTTTAAAAATTGAGGGCTAAAATGTAGTTAATAGAAGGGATTATAATCTAGACCAAGAAAAATCAAGTGTAGACTTAGTTGCATAAATTTTTAATATTTGTTCTAAGATAAAATATGTGATATTGTTCGAGGGATAAAGTGGTATTTTATAATTAATATAGTTATGAGGTTTTCCCTTTAAATTATGCCATATAATTTTCTCTACAATATAAAATGCATAGAAAAAAATGAAAAGAGCTAGCACTCAAGGTATAGCTCAATCCCTCTCTTATAAAATACTTTAGAAGATTTTTGATATAGTGGTTCATATAGATTATTGTTAGATGTAGGATAATTAAATAACTTTTAGTGTGATCAAACTTAGAAACAATATTGATATTCAATTAATTTTCATTAAAATCCTATATGTAAAGGTATTCATAAAACTTTAAAAAGAATTTTAAAATTAGTGTTTGTTTGTGTTTTATGTATTTTGATAGATTCAATATAATAGCCACGTAGAGCAATCCATATGTTTATAGCAAACAAAGGATACTATATCAAAACATGGATGCACATGTTGTAGCAAGCTTATCATAATCTTTTTTTAAATTAATATATTAAATACATTTGACAAACCTTGTTAGATTGAAATTAGACGTGAACCCATGTTATGCCGCGAGTCCATTTTAATTTCTTCTTGTTCTTGTAAAAAAAAGATGTTTAGGTGTCTCAAACATGATTTTTTAGAAAAAGAAAGAAAAAAAACTAAAAAGAAAACTCAATGACTAGGGTTATATCTCTAACTAGTCAAATAAGTTGGTTTATTTAAATAAAAAAAATAGGCAACGATAGTAAAAGAAATAAGAAAAAGAAATAGAGATAACTTGGGAAAAAGTCTTTTCCCAAGAATGGAAAATAATGAGATTTAATTTTTAGTCAAATAAATATGAAAGGATGAATTTGAATAAAAATAAATAAAAATAATTAGTGTGAGTTAACTTAAGTTAGCATGATAGATAAGTTCCTTAGGCAATTAAGCAATAAGGAGTAACTTAAATCAAGTTAACTCGCCAAACTCAAGTCCCATATTATTAGGTCATGATAACTCAATAGAAAAAATATTGAAGAAAAATAAAGAGCCAAATTTTTCAAAAAAGAAATATTGTTGTAAGATCAAATTGAGAAATAAAATAAGCAAAAAAAAAAAAAAAAACATGTCAATCCCTATTAAAATTTCAAAACTACGGATGACAATTTAATTTAAAACGTGATGGATAATGACCCAACTAGACTCAAATGAGTGAGTATCTTTTAGATAGATACCTTACCTAATGAATAACAGGCAGGGTATTGATATTGTCAAACTCGACCCAAACTCGTTCAACCCTAACCCAAAATGTATATTTATATTATATTCATTATTTGTAAACACATTCATATTTTTTTTTAATACAGTATGATATATACATTCTCAACAATGTCATAAAACACACATATATGTATAATATTTATCATATCATCATCAATACACACACACACACACACACACACACATTATCTTTTATTGAGTCACTAGTTAAATTGTCCGCACTACGTTGCGGGCTGAGTAAATAATTTTATAACTATTGGATTGAAACAATTAATAGATTTTTTTTAGTTCAAAAATAAAATATAACATCTATACATGCAAGGTTTGATATAATGAAACACATCAACACACCCTATTATAACAACAACAACATCGAAGACTTAATATCTAAAAATATTATTACTATTATTGCTAAAACAATAAAAATAATTAAATTACCCAAGGAAAAAAAACTCGAAAACATTAACAAAAGAGGAAGCAAGAAAAAAAACTAAAATTATTATTATTATTATTATTATTATTATTATTATTATTATTATTATTATTATTGCGTGAATAATGGGAAATAAATTCAATAAAAGAATAAGAAAAAAGCCCAAAAACTTTAACAAAAGTGCAAATAAAAAAATGATAAAAACATTTTATTAACTAAACAAAATCATTTGATGTGAAAATTAAAAAAAAAAACTAAGAAAAAAAAAACCAAAAGAACAAACAAAGGGAAAAAAATAAGAAATATAAATTTTCAAATGATTAGAAAAACAAACTAAAATTTAAGAAAAAAATTTTTGAAAAAAATATTATCTCAACAAAAGAGAAAAATAATAAAAATTAAAAATCAAAGCTAAGAGCACATATATATAAATAGGGACAAAAATAAAGACTATTTAAGAAATATAAAAAAATTAAAGGAATTAAAATAAAAAAAATTAAAGTATAAGGGCCGAAATGAAAAGCAAATATATTATCAGTTTCAATCAAAGGAAAAAATTGAAAAAATCAAATCTTCTATATCGAAAATATTAAGGAATTTAAAACCAAACCCAAAATTAAAAGAATACGGACTGAAATGAAAACATAATCTATAATCAATTTCAATCGAATGACACAATTGCAACAAATCAAAACTTGGGGGTTGTCGTGTAGTTTAGGGTGAAGGAGAGAGAGAGAAAAGAGAAAAAAAACATTCAATCGCCCATCGTCACGTCTCCGGTTACCATGTGAGGCCACACACCATACCATGAGGAAGAGGACATGACGGCGAATCCACAGAGATGCCGAATGGACATTTTACACCACCAGAAAACATCGCACGCACCGCTCGAAACAGGCGTGAGGTCGAATATTATCGGCCGCGTGTGTCACAGGTGCCCAAAGTGTTCAGAGGAAAATAATTTTTAAAAATTATAAATTACCGTAATACCCCCATAACCAACTCTTCATTTTTGTCTTATTGGGGGCAAATTAATATTTAGCCATTGTAAAAAATGTGAAATTCCCGTGGCACCCTACCGGCCAGTATTGTTTTTTTTTTTTTTTGTCTTTTTCAAGGGATAAAATGATTATTTTACTATGCAAAGAAATATAAAAAAATCAATAAATCAGTGACCCGACTGAACCGAACCAAAAATGTGCAATTACTGTGGCACCCCTCCCAGCAACTGCTGTTTTTTTTTTTATCTTTTTTCGAGGGATTGAATGGTTATTTTACTATGCAAAGAAACATAAAAAAAATCAGTAAATTGGTGACCCAACCCGAAACTAAAGACACACTATTATAATCCACAGTGTTTTCACTCACATGCTATAGTGAAACATTAATCTCTTTCAGTTTATTTTATAATAAATAATAGAAAGATAATTGGTATCCATATGAATGCCCAAAACTCGATGGATTGTTTGTGAATATCTAAATTTATTACTTGATGGGTCATAGGTAGGGTATTAATATCAAGAAATTTGGCTGGGGTACCCATTGTCACCCTAATTGTGACCTAGGTCATTAGAGCTGAAGCACCATACACGAAAAAAAAAATCATAAAGCTTAATCTTCAACAAATAAATGGTGAAAAATGAAATATTAATAGGGGGGGGGGGGGGGGGGGACAATCACACAAAAGGATTCAATAAAGAAACCTAAAAAAACAAAAATTAAAAGAATGAGGATAAAAATCAAAATTAAAAATAAAATTGTAGGTAATTGTGAAAAATAAATCAAAAGAATAAGACTAAGATAAAAATCATTTTTTACTATAATTGATCCCTCATAGTTTGACGCTCGTTTACTCTAATATTCTCTCGATGTTAGGGAAATCCTCTTTAACACTAGGTCTTCTTTTAAGAACTTTTGTCCTAACCTTTCCACTGTATACGTTTTCCATTTTACTTTGGTATAATTAGTGGTGACAAAGGGTTGCCAATCTTTTTATCGATAATGTTTAATTTCTCAAATCTTATTCTTGCCCACTCTGACTCATCCAAACCTACACCTTTTCAAGATCTATAGTGATGGAATCTCTATTTCTAAGGGCATAACCGTATTCATCTTATACACCAATCCTTGTAAATGGCCACCATCTTCTTATTGATCTTCTTGATATTTTTATTAGCTTCCCCAACCGCTCCATTCATTTTTGGTTTATAAAGGAAGAATCGAGATATTTAATGTTTCATTTGGTGTAGAGCTCAATAATCAGTTTCCATCAAAATTCTTAGCATTATCAATTACCAATATTGTTGGTAAGCTATAACAACATATCAGATCCTTTTCATTGAATCTCTTGACTACTTTTTATGTCACATTGACATAAGAATTGACTTTTACCCATTTAATAAAGTAGTTGATGGCCACCAAATAAATTTTGTGCTTATTGCTAGCATTTAAATTGATATGACTTATAACATCCAAACCCCGTATATCAAAAGGTCAATGCAATGTCATATTGAACAATAGTGTTGGAGGTGTATTTATCGTATAAGTATATATCTAACACTTGTGATATTTTCTAATATAGTTTGCATAGTATCTCTCTCCATAGTCAGCCAGAAATACCTAGATCTCTGCATTTGACTTGCCATTGTATGGTCATCAGCATGGGTGACATAGATCTCCTCATGGATCTTCTTTAAGGCTTGCTCAATCTCATTTTTATTTAGACACGTGAGAGAGTCCCGTTGAATGATCTTTTATATAGGATTTCCCTATCCAAGTAAAAATTCATGGTCATTCTCTTCAAAATCTTTTTATCTATCTTAAAAGCCCCTTGAAGGTATTCCTAATATTAGAGAAACCTTTTAATGTCATTGTACCATTGTTTCCCATGAGGTGATTCTTTAATCATGCAATAACGAGCTTGGAGGTTTTTAACTTTAATGATTATTGGTTGAATCCTGCCCCTAGTAACAACCTGTGTCATTTAGGTAAAAAGGCGTTTTTAGTTTTTAACCTTGATTTTTTTGTAATTATTGTGCCAGTTAAGGGTGTTGTGATATTTTATAATTTAAAAAAAAGAAAAGATGGTTAGTGTTTGCACAAAACGCGCTAGCAGGTGCTGGAATTGCAATGAAAATTGGTCCTTAAATTTTTAATTGTATTGAATTTGATTTAATTGTTTTTCAATTTCATCCATTGACATTTAATTTTTATTTATCAAATTTGATCCTCATTTTTTTTTCTTTTAATATTTCTTCTAGTTAGATTTTATTTTTTCATCTCATCCCTAATCATTTGATTTTTTTTAATTTGATTCTCATTTTAATGTTTGTAATTCCTTTTATTTTGAGTTCTCTTCTTAATTATGTTTTTTGCAATTTCATACCTTATTGTTTGAATTTTTCACATCATATGTGGTGTTTATTTGATTTTATTATACTTTTAAAAACTAGCCCTAGAGTTGAACCCCATCAAGTCTCGAGTTACGAGTTAGGTCGAATTATCAGGGTTATTGAGGTCAATTGATTTTTTTTATTATGCATGAAGTAAAAATAAAATTATTTTGATAGAAATAGTGATGGTAAGAAAAATTAACAATTATTGACATGATTTTCCCCTAGCTAATCGCTTGAGTTTTTATTCAACTAAAAAGTAAAAATGATATTATTTTAATAAAAAAGTAATGAACAAAAAAATCAATTATGATCACTGTCTTTTGATTTTGTTTTGATATTTTTTCTTCTAGTTTTGTCCTTTTTCATTTGGTTTTATTTTGTTTATATATCAAATATGGTACACATTCTCTTGATTGATTTTTTTAATCATTTTCTTGGTTTTTTTATTTCAATTTTGTACCTCAATATTTTATATAATTTTTTTGTTCAAGATTTAGTCCTTATTTGTTTAGTTTCTCTTTTTATTTTTTTCTTAATTTTTTTTTTTAATTTGTCCCTCGGTATTTTATTTCATTTTTCAATCCAATATTGGCTCTCAATCTTTTGACTGCTCTTTTTGTATCCTTATTTTATTTTATTTTTCAATTAAGTCACTCATTATTTTCTTTCATTAGTTTTATACCAAGTTTGATCCTTATTATTTTGATTACTATTTTTTATCTTTTTAATTTTTTGATGGTTAAAAAATTTGTTTAAGATGTTTTTTTTTTTTTGTTTTCTACATGATCATCTTAGTCTTATAGTTAGAGTTGTTGGTTTTGAAGAATACCTCATTTTAACGTAATTACTTTTTATATTTTTATTCCATCATTTGACATTAGGATATTAGATCTTAAACTTTATTTTTTTTCCTTTTCCTTCCTATGGGTTATTCTAAATCACTAGTTAGTTAAGTTAATTTGAATTCACTAAGGTTATTATTATTCGATTATTGTTTTTTATATTAAAAAAGTAGCATGAAAAATAAAATCTAGTTAATTACTAAACATAGTAAAAAATTTCACATGAAATAGATTACTATAGAAAATAACTAATTGATAATCATGGCAAAGGATCATAAATCCAATAGGATGATGGAGAGTTTGAAGCATGATTGCCTCCTAAATTCATTAGAGCATCCGCAGCGGGGAGTGCTATATGAGGAGGCATCCATTAATTAATATATTTTTAGCTCTTTTGTTTCGTTTTTTGAACTGCAACGGGGGTGCCGTTTGCGGAGGCAAAAATGGCACCCCCTCCATGAGCTGCTATTTGTAGCAGCTCATGAGGGATGGGGTAAAAAGGTGGCCCCACCTTGGGGCTACCTTTATATATATATATATATATATATATATATATATATATATATATATATATTAGAAAATAATGTGATTATATCAAAAATATTTATTTTTTATTTTTACTTAAAAATACTTTAACAAGAGAGTAAAAAATTATATATAAAATTAATAATTATATTGTTGGAGTGTTTTTTAAAAGCAATTGTTTAATTATATAATTTACTCTTATTAATTGTATAATTAAACTACATATAAAATAATTACACTATATTTAAAATAATATAAAAATAAATGGCTCTCCAAAATGGTTTTTACCACTGGAATACACATTAATAAAAATATCATTTTTATACTATTTAAAGTACTATTTTAGAAATTTGCCTCTTCAAAATGGCACTCCCCGCTAGAGATTCTTTTAGCTGCGCAAATATAAGCCATCCCATAAATGCAATAATAATAAAATAAAATCAAAGTGACAGCCCTGACTATCTCTATTCTCTATTAAATATGAAAAGTCTGCGCCTGCGGTGTTATATTATAATAATATTCCCTTCGGCCTTTCATTTTTTTTTTTAGATTTTTGTTAGTTACAAAAGGAGCAACACATACAGAATCGATAAATCAATGGCTCTTATGCAGGTGCTGAGGCGCGTTCTTGGTGGAAGCGGCTCCACCCAGATCTCCTCAATGGCTAGGGCTTTCTCTTCTGCTCCGGCTCCCATCAAAGCCACTCTCTTTCCCGGTGACGGTATCGGCCCCGAGATCGCCGTGTCCGTCAAACAGGTCTGATTTAACACTATTTATCTCCCCCTCTCTGTCTCATAGTATTGTTGTTTTGCTCAAGTAATGTTTGCATGTTATGTGGGTTGTTAACGATGATGACACCCGAGTTCTCTGTTAAATAATTCGCTGTAGTACAACTGCAGTCACCTCTTTTGCGCAAAATGTATTATTGTATTATTTTCATCACCGTTTTCGGAATTCGATGTCTTAGTCTTGATGATGTTTATGGAGAAAAAGAAAGGGTTTTGTATTGATCTGAATATAGGGTTAATGACCAATCTTTAGTTTCTTCTTCGATATTTTTAGTAGATAATATAATTAAGGGTTCAGATATAAAATTCAAATAAATGTTCAGGTTTCTGCTTGTAATTGTTCTGTTTATTATTGTATAGCTATGGATATTTATCTTCATTTCCACCATAATAGGTGTTTCAAGCAGCTGAGGTGCCAATTGAGTGGGAAGAGCACTATGTTGGGGATCAAATAGATCCAAGAACCCAGAGTTTTCTAACATGGGAAAGTCTGGAATCTGTACGAAGAAACAGGGTTGGATTAAAAGGGCCAATGGCCACACCAGTTGGAAAAGGCCATCGTTCCTTGAACCTGACTCTTAGGAAAGAGCTTAATTTGTATGCCAACGTTAGGCCTTGCTACAGTCTCCCTGGTTATAAAACCCGGTATGATAATGTTGATCTTGTCACCATTCGTGAGAATACAGAAGGAGAATACAGTGGACTTGAACACCAAGTAAGTTTCTTTCAAGAGTTTTCAGATTTGCATTAACGAGTATGCAAGGTGTATCAAGTTAATGGATTGGTTCATTTAATATTGGTGCTAGGTGGTGAGAGGTGTGGTTGAAAGTCTCAAAATCATTACTCGCCAGGCAAGTTTGAGAGTGGCTGAATATGCCTTTCACTTTGCAAAAACCCATGGACGAGAGAGAGTATCAGCTATACACAAAGCTAATATTATGCAGAAAACTGATGGTCTTTTTCTCAAGGTAATCCTGTTTTAGCTGCTTCTTACATCAGATATTACATTATTATTTTCCAGGTATCTCCATTTTATGTTGATTTAATTACCTGCAGTGCTGCCGTGAGGTCGCAGAGAAGTACCCTGAAATCACATATGAAGAAGTTGTTATTGACAACTGCTGTATGATGGTATCATAAATTTCTTTCTTTTTAAGGCTTATAAATTAATTACTGTGAATGAATAAGTGAGAGTTTGGGGGTGTTTAAACTATGAAATTTCTTGTTTCACTCACCCACGTGATGTCCCGTGCTGTTAACATGGGGATCTCTTTTCTTAAACTATCACTGTTGTCAAGGATATGCTATTATCCTTTTGTTGGACAAAATGGAAGTGTCTGTTCTGATTTTAGTTTCTCATGTTCAGCTGGTGAAGAATCCAGCTCTTTTTGATGTACTAGTGATGCCTAACCTCTATGGTGACATTATCAGTGACCTTTGTGCGGGGTTGGTTGGTGGTTTGGGCTTAACAGCAAGGTATTTAAAGATCTTCATTCGTGCACAATAGTACAATTCAGTTCTTCTGACAGCATTTGAATTCTTCTGCAGCTGCAATATTGGTGAAGCAGGAATTGCCCTCGCTGAAGCTGTGCATGGTTCTGCACCTGATATTGCTGGCAAGGTTAGCATTCACAGCTAATTTTCGTGTTTTCTTTGTTCTATCCAGAGTTTCTCAATACGCAACCATGCGATGTGTGTGGCTGCCTATTCATTTTTATGTTGCTCTGCTTTCAACTAAACTCTTAGCTGATCTTCCTAAATTTCTCTCTAATGTTTTTTTTTTTCCATCTGTCTATATTAACAACCTCTTACGTGGTTGAATGTGCATAGAATTTGGCAAATCCCACTGCTCTACTGTTAAGTGCTGTCACAATGTTACGCCATTTAGAGCTCTATGACAAAGCGGAGAGGATCCAGGATGCCATTCTTAACACAATTGCCGAGGGAAAGTACAGAACTGCAGACCTTGGTGGTTCTTCATCGACAACTGATTTTACAAAGGCAATCTGTGGTCATCTTTGAAAATACTTATGGCGGATTTTGGTTTTGCTTTTGGATCCCAAAAACAGTTCTCTATGATATTCCTTTCGATGACATAGTTTCCAGTGTCTTAAAGCGAAGAAGAAGAATAAGACCGCATTGTCTTGATGGTTACAGAAGCTCCTGGAGATGCTCTTCCAAACTTGAAGGTGATATATTATTTAATTAAAATAAACTAAAAGGAGTAGGTTTTCACTATACACTTATTTTGTGCATCACAAAATCACCTTGGAGCAATGAAGTTATTTGAAACTTTTTAATTTGATCCTTAAATTTTTATTTTGTATAATTGAGTCTTTTTAGCATAGATTAGCAAATAACTGCTGCTTTTTTTTTAAGTGAAGGTTGAATTGAAAGGTAGAAAATTACAGTGAAAGATTTATTTGAATTCATATTTTAGCTATTAGGTAATCAATATTTTTAATTTTAGAAAATTTAATGTTAGTATCAAATTTTATTGCTCTTATTTTTTAATTTTTTTAAGGGAAGGGAGAAGAGCTCACTGGATTTTGGAGTAGAGAAAAAAGAGTTGTAGTTGAGACAATTCTAGGTATCAAAATGGTTGATTTTTGTGCCAAATAGCTTTATATAATGAGAGTAATTCAAAGTAGATTATTTTCTTACCTTGAAAATGCTTAAAAATATAATTTGAGATTAGAAAGATTTTTTTAATTTAGGATTGGTATTAAGCTTTATGCTGTTTTTTGTATGTGTTCTTAGAGGTCGTGGATTGATTTAACAAGGTTTATAGGTGTTTAAAAAATAGTTTTTTTAAGTGAAACAAAATACTAACCTAGTTTTTCCAACTACAACAATGGCTGGAATCTAGGAAATTCTAGACAGAGAGCGTCATTTGTCAAGGTAGACATTGCTTGTCTATTTTTTTAAGACATTGATAAAAAAGAAATTAAAAAAGGTAATTAAAGGCCTCTATATAGGTCTTTTTTTTATGGGTTAGGCGCTTGACCTGATTTATTAGGCCTTATTTTTTCATATCTTTTTATGTATTTTTTAAAAATAATCTTTAAGTTTTTCTTGTAATTAATACACCGTCTATATGATTTTTTTTTTATTTTGATTTTTTTAAATATATTTTTTAGATTTTTTTTAATTACATTGGATGTGTTTACTTTTTGAAGAGATCAATATGATTTATTTATAATTGCTTTTATTTTTAATATGATTTATATACAATATTTTTAATATATCAAGCCCTGTGTAATATTTTTTTTCTTTTTATTTTTATTCAAGAATTTTATATGTATTGATTTCTATTATAAATTGATTTTAATAAACAAATTCATCAAACACAATTGAGTAAATAAACCATGTTGTAAAATTAAATATTTTGATCTATATTTATTTCTCATTTCTTTTAATTTTAATTTTAATTTTATTTTGTAATGACTTTCTTTTTATTTCATTTCACAATAGTTTTTTATTTATTTAATTAAATGTTTGCATGAGTTTTTATTTACATTCAAAATTTTGTTTTATAAAAAAAAACATGTTAAGAAATTTTACATATTGATTTTTTTTATAAGTATTGATGTTTTCAATAAAAGCCTTATTTTTTTCTTGATATTTTTATAAATGTTTTATTTTTTAAATTCAGTGAGTGGTCCAAGTTTATAGGGTTTTTTTTTTCTTTCATTTTGATCTTCTTTTTTTAAAAAATATTTTTATTCTTTTCAATTAAAATTTAAAATTTGTTGTTGCTCTTTAATTTATTATATATTTCATTTTAACCCTTATTATTTTATTATTATTATTATTTATTTTGGATATTTTTGTGCAGTTTTTTCTTTTAGATTTCATCCTCCAATGTTTTATTTCTTAGGATTTTGGTTTCATGATTTTTTCATGTATAGCGTTTCTAGTATGATAACTCACGTCATGAGTTTAATGTGGGTTGACTTGACCAACCTATTATTGGATTAACCAAACATAAAGAAAAGTAAAAAAACAAAAAGAAACTCAAGGGTAAATAATTTAATGCAAAACAATGAAATTGAGAAGCAAAACTCAAAAAATCAAAGATAAAAAAAAATGAGTCAATCAAAGTTAGCACGATTAAATCGTTACTTATGATATGAGATTGAGATAAAAAAAAAATAGACTTACAAAAGAAGGATATAACAAACAAATATTAAAGCTAAATAAAAAAAAAAACATTTAGAATTGACTTAGTTTAGTTTGACTAACACATTCTTGAAATAATAAAACAACAAGAGATGTAAGAAAATTAAAAAAAAAACTCAAGGTCAAATAATTTAATACAAAACAATGAGATTGAAAAAAAATCATCAAAAAATATAGAAAACAAAACTAAGTCCACCTAGGTACAGTATGTTGGAAGGAAACTATGAAAAACTAAAAAAGTAAATATTCAATTGTAAAATAATTAAAAATCAAACAATGCATACTAAATATAGAATACAAACGAAATGAAAAATTAATAATCAAGGGCTAAATTGGAAAACAAAAAAAGTAGGAAAAAATAAAAAAAGTATAAAAAAAATAAGTACCAAAACTAGATATTAAATTAAATAAATTTAAATCTTTAGGGATAAAATTGAGAAAAAGATAAATCAAGAAAATGATAAGAATATAATAGTAAAAAAATAATGATAAAAACCAGATTAATAAAACAAATTCAATGAATTTGGAAAGGATGAAATTTCTCAAAACAAGTAATCAAGAAAAGTATTAAATACAAAAATAGAGCACTCAAACGTACAAATCAATCAAATTAAGAGGTCAAATTGAAAAAAAATATAAAACATCAAAAGTCAAACAACCCCTGATTTTCTAGGGAATAAGAGAAAGAAGATAAGATGAAAAAACGAGGTTAAAAATCATTGAACTCACAAAGTATGAACACATGTTTTTAAGGTCATGTGTGAATTTCTAGGGAATGAGAGAAAGAAGATGAGGGGGGAAAAAATTAATTGCAGCCCGACTGATCGACTACAATTAACATGTGTTATACCGTCGGAAAGAGTGACTCATCGCTCTCAACATTGTCGTGAAAGCAAGTTTTTTGTTACCAAAAAAGACCTCATGCGCCACCTGGATGGTGCAGAGGTCATTACACGTTGATGCTATGCTCGTTTTAAATGTTTTTAAACCAAACAACCCCTAACCACATTAAATTTAAAAAAAAAAAGAAGCAAAAGACCAACATATCTTGGAAGCTAATCTTATTATTTTTATTCTAAGGGTAGCTTTGGATTTTTACTATTTTCTTAAAAGAAGAAGACGTAGAAACCGCCCTTGCATATTTATTTTAGTTTCCTTCTAAGAGATATAACTGTAACTCAACTATATAGAATTTTTGGGACAGACTAAAGAGTCCCCCCTGTAAAAGTTTTTCATTCTTCTTTGCTTTTAATGACAAAACATTTATTTAACTATACTAAAAAAAAGGTGTCGTGACCAAAATACTCTGAATTAATTTGCAACAATTTATGCATCAATTGAAAAAGACA
Source organism: Salix caprea (assembly GCA_964035475.1). Taxonomy (NCBI): domain Eukaryota; kingdom Viridiplantae; phylum Streptophyta; class Magnoliopsida; order Malpighiales; family Salicaceae; genus Salix; species Salix caprea. The sequence continues at coordinate 23,318,727 of OZ037743.1, read as the reverse complement.
ATTGTATCCCTACTTGCAAGCATAACCATTTTTGTCTATAAGACAATTGTACCCTTAATTGCAAGCATAACCATTTATAATCAATAGGTTAGGGTTTCCATTCAATAATCATGGTACTTTGATTCAAGCAATCATTGGGCTAAGTTCTTTTTAACTTGATTTTAGCTTTCTTGGACCACCTTCAATATTGAATGCAGGTTATAGGGTTGTTACCCTAGAGGTTTGTATCAATTGGTATTATAGCTTGAATATAAATTAAGGTTTTATCTATCTATATTTAAACTTAGTTTTTATTTATATTTAGAGTTTTACTTTCTTTGATAGGTTTGATTTTCTCTCAAAATTGTTGAACTTTAGTTCTTGTGTTTTAAATTTCAACTTGTTTTTCAAATTCAACCTAACATTTCATTTTTTTAAGAGAGAAAATATATTTAGGTTATTCCAAAAATTTTATATAAAAAAATAAGATCAAAATGTAAAATAAGGTTGATTAAAATTGGTTTTGTTGAAAGCACTAGCGTTGGATAAATCATTTATGGAATCCATTTCATTGATTTGGGTTTATTTAAATTGCAAATTATAAAGTGTGAATTTAGTTTTTTTTAAGACTTCGTTTTGGCTTGTTGGTATAAATTTGATATTAAATTCGAGTTTTGTTGAGTTATTCTTGAATTCATTTTTATTTTCTTAATTGTCTTGTATTTTTGCATCTGTTAATTGAACATTATATATTGTATTATTAAAGAATTTTTGTTTAGTTCAATAAAGAACTAAAAAGGAGAGTTAAATGTTGTGAAAGACAAAAGGGTATGAGAATAACATCAAGAAATGTCAAATTAGAGTGAAACACAACTAAAATGACATCTATTTAAATGCAAACATTCAAGGGAATATGTGAGGTTTATTATTAACATCTTTTACATCTTTTGTACATGTCTTCCAAAAACAAGTGAACATCTATACAAGATGCTAATTCAAGGTAGTATTCTCTTAAGGATATGGAGAATGATAAGAATCATCAAGCAATAGCATATGATACATTATATATGTTAATCATACCTATTACAAGGTCAAGAGCTAAGATGGTTAAAGAGGAATTCAATGGGAAAATTTATGATATTTAGGATTTATTTCCTACAATACTTGTGAATTCAACTTTTTATCCTACTTAAATACAAATTGAGCTTGTTTTCATCATGATTAATTTTATGTTAATACAAAAATAATGTTTTATATGATTGTTTTATCAAGCTGAAATTCTAATTATAAAGACCTTGTTTTCTATTTGGTTTAAATCTTACAATGATCAAACATGAATTGTTTTTGCGATAAAACCTACAAGTTACTATTCAAGATTTGCATTTTTTTCTAGTTGATTTATGATTCTTTTTCCTATTTTCTTATAACTATTTTTTATTTTCCAATCTTTTTAGGATGTTTCACCTAGTATAAATAAGTTTATTTAGCCTGTATTTAGGTTTTTGGATATTTTGATTTAAAAAATAATATTATGTCTTGAAGGTTGCTTATATTTTCTACTCTTTACTGAACTCTTCATGATTTATCAAAGGCTTCTTCTTTGTGATTGTTCATCCTTATACTTCTAGTTCATGATTCTTTATAATCAATGGATTAGAGTTTTCATCCCAAAATTATGGTTCTTTGGTTCAATTAATTATTGGGTAGAGTTCTTTTCAACTTGATTCTACTTTCCTAGTTCATGTTTAATCTTGATTGTGAGTTCTAGAGTTCTTACCCTTCAAATTCGCATCATGTTTGACCCTTAAAAAATAAAAATTAAAGGTGAAGGCTAGACACTTAGACATCTCATTTTAGATCTAAATATGTTTGGCCTTCTTTCAAATAGTCACACACGTCTAGGTCTAACTATTTATTTTCTCATCTTTTAGGATTTTTTTAAAATTCATTAAAATAATTGAACAATATATCTCATTTACTACCCAATTTATCCACGATTCCCAAAATAATATTATAATAAAAGTTTTTTGGAATTCTAATATTTTTTCAATTATTATGTGCCTAACATGAAAAAAAAATCATCAGTAATCAATAAAAAAAACCTTTTTTTAATTTTGAATCTATTTTTAATATGATTTCATATAAAATTTCTAGTATATTATTCTAATACTTTTTTTAATACATTTGCATCACAACGATATTTTTTTTTTAAAATCTTCTTTTATAGTTTTGATAATTTTGTTTCTTATTGAATTAAAAAGAAGTAAAAAAGGAATCATATTAATAAGATTATCGCGACGATGTTTTTTTCACGCTACGTCCTACCATCCCCGGAAAGAGAGTCGATGCGCAGTGAAAGGAAGGGGTTTTATAGCCCTAAAAATTAAAATTATAATTCTAAAGAGTCGTCATCTATTGTTAAGTTCACTAGAAAACCTAATGGTCTTCAAGAGTCTGAGTAAGGAGACTTGTTGTGCAAGGGAAAGACGCATCACCCTCAGTGTACCCTACCTAAGGCAAAAGCTGCATTGTTGTTTGATTTTTTTAATTTAGTTTTTCATTCATTTTTCTTTTCTAAGGTTGAAAGTAGATATCTCTTCATGAGAAAGTCTCTACCTCATTGGGAGTCGAAAACCTAACCATTATAAAGTTTAAAATTTTTTGCACTGAATGTTTTTTTTTTTAAAAAAAACTTTTTTTACCATCTACGAGTATACTTTACAATGTAATTTTATACCACAATAGCTGAAAAAAATTATTTTTTATATATATTTTGGCCAAATTCCAACTGATAATTATAAACTAGTTATGATATCCAATTTTCGTTCAAAACATTTGAAAGATGCAACCCATATTGTTTTTACAAAAAATATGCTTGGAAAAACCTTGGAATTTGGCCATATTCACAAAACAACATATATATATTTTTTAAATTTGATATTTTATATTATATTTTTGGAAAAAAAAACAATCGGACTGGGCTTGGCCCAACTACATGGGCCCGGGGCTGAAAAGGCGCAGGGCAAAATGATGAAGGTTTGTACATTACAATCCCTTAAAAACATTTCTTGAATTACTAATGGGGATGCAATACATGATGACATCAAATTTAGGAAAGAGATGGGGCTGAAAAGCACGTTATCTGTTGATTGAGGACTCACATGTACACTCAAGGAAATGAAAGATGTGAGAGCTTGAAGGAGTACATAAAATAATGGAAGAAGGTTCGTAAAATACAATCCTTTCAAAACATTTCCTAGATTCTTAGTTGGGATGCAATGCATGATGATGCATGCATACTAACCCGAGAAATATAGGTCCCTTTTCTTCTTCATGGTCTTCTCTTTTTGGGTTTGGTTCTCTGACTGTAACGACTTTTCACTTTTGCTTACTCGAGTCGTAACTTATGATTTTGACCAGTGGAGATGACAAATCTTCCATGTCCACATGCCCCCCTCAGTTTTGTTCAATATTCTTTGAAAAAGAATAATGGAGCCAACTTCAATTGCATTTTTATATTGCCCCAAGCCTGGTCATACCCCATAAGTGTTTTAGGCTTCAAGTGTTTGCAAGAAAGGAGTTGGTTGCTTACAAAGAATGGTTTCATGTAAGACTGTAGAATTTAAAATTCATTCAAATCACAAAAACTATTTTGATGTTTCTTTAAACAAACTTGTTCTTGAAAGAATTTAAGTGATTTCATTGTCAAGTTTTATGTTGCTTTTGGCAGGAATGTGAAATGATTCTTGTTTAATGTCTCGCATGTCAAAAGGCTTTGATCAAGACTTGTGAAGCATTTGTAAGACTTGTTTTCAATGGAAAAGCATTGCCTATCGATCCATATTGCTTGTATTTGATCAGAAAGGGATTTATCAGGCTTATAACGTAGGCTTAGGTTGTTGGCTATGAAAATAAGATATTTGTAGGCTCAAAAGGTGTTTAACGATTTTCTAGACTAAGGTCACCAATGCTTACTCTCAAAGCTCCCTTTAGTCCATATGCTTTGGAACTTCATAATTGATTTGCATAATGATTTTACATGCCCCCCTAACATTTTGTTTGGATTTTTATCTTGACATGCCCCCTAGTATTTTGTTTGGGTTATTTGTCATGAGTTTTTAGCACTATTGACTTGTCATGCCCCCTAATATTTTGTTTGGACTTTTTATCATGGTTTTTAGCACTACCATCATGTTGACTTGATTCTCTATAGTTTACTAAAACCTTTTTATTTTATTTTTATGCCCCCATCTTTGTTTAGACATCTCTTGTCATAGAGGACTATTTTGTAGATTAAGCAGTGCTTTTTGATTCTCGCACTTGCCCTCCAGTGTAGGTTGTGATCCTTGTCAAGGTTAATTATCAAAAAAACATTATTAGAATCAAATAGAGATTGCAAAGGATATTTGAGACTTATGAATGCATACAAAGATGACCTCTCCTCATTGCAAAAACATGCATCCAAAATCGGCAAGCTTTGCTTTTCGAGGTGAAATGATTTTTTTATTGTTTAGCTAAGAGCTTAACTTTATTATATGAGTGTTTGGTGGTATAAAATCATATTTTAATGAAATTCTTTGAATTCCCAGAATACATTTGTTAAACAAACATCAATTTGATATTACATTTCTTACTAGACTTTGATTTTCCAAAAATCTTTATGAAATCATGAGATCATGTATAATTTGGATGAAAGGGCATGATGTGTGCTTGTGTTATTTACACAAAAAGTAAGAGCACGTCATAAACACAAGAAAATACATGATCTTATTGAATAAAAAGACTTGTTTAAAAAAGGTCTTGTGGTGATATAAACAAGATTGGAGACAAGACTAAAACAAGTTTTAACTGAAACACAATATGTGGACATGACCAAACAAAGAGCAATTATGTAAGTAGACTTCATTTTCCAACTCCAGTGCACTTCTTCTTCAGAGACTCTTGTAGAGGTCATTTCATTACTTGCTCGAGTAAGCTGACAAGACGAGTCACGCTAGCTTTCAAAGAAACCATTTTTTCCTGGATGTGAACATCATGGTGAGCACGTTCTTTGTTCCCCATACTTATTTGGTAGAGTTGAGTTCTAGGAGTTCTTTGGGGACCTATATTTCAATTTGTCGATGATATGTCATACATAGTGATGGATGCATATGAATGAAAATGTATGTACATTTATAACGGGCGTGAATTATCAAGGAGTTTAAAGACAAGTTCTAGGTGAGGGGTAAACTTTCTACCTGGTCTCAAAGGTCCATGAACTGCCGAGTGATCACCTTACATGTAGGTAGTATATGGTTTACAAGAAATGGTTGGGGCACGATATGACCGTCATTATCGAGTAAACACTCAGATCATAGTTGGACGTGTCGCGAATCTAAACCATGACTGAAAATCATGAGGCGCACTGATACTCCCCACCTAACTTAGAATTGAGTTTATTCAAGAAATTAAAATGCATGATGACATTAATTCATACCCAATGTTATGCGTGAATTTAAAATAAAAATGATCCTAAAGCAGTAAAAATACGTGTTAAAAAATGAAATAAATAATAAACAATCAAACAAGCAAAACTTAGTCCAGCACAATCCTCAATGGAGTTGTCATCTGTCGTGATGATATTTTTTTCGTACTTCGTGCCCTGCCATCCCAGAAGGGGAGATGATGCACGGTGAAAGGAGGGTTTTATAGTCCTAAGAATTACGACTATAATTCTTAGGAGTCGTCACCTAGTATTAAGGTCACTAGAAAACCTAATGGTCTGTAAGAGTTTCGGTAAGGGGACTTGTTGTGCAAAGAAAAAATACATCACCTCAATACACCCTACCTAAGGCAAGCTACATTGTTGTTTGATTTGTTTTCTATCTTTTATTCGTTGGTCTTCTCTAAGGTTCAAAGAATGTCTCTACCTCATCAGGAGTCAAAAACCTAACCATTCTAAAGTTTAAAATTTTTTACATCGCATTTTTTTAAAACTTTTTTACTATCTACGAGTGTACTTTACAATGTAATTTTACACCGCACCAGCTAAAACAAAATAATTTTTTTATATATTTGGATAAATTCCAACGGATAATCATAAACTAGTTACGATATCCAATTTTTGTGTTAAAACATGTGAAAAATGCAACATATATATATTTTACAAAAATTATGCTTAGAAAAACCTTGGAATTCGACTATATGCACAATACAACACATTTTTTGTTTGTTTTTTTAAATGTGATTTTTTATATTATATTTTTGAAAAACAAATCGGACTGGGCACCTAGCTAAGTTGGACTAAAAAGGCCCAACTCTTCTAGACTTGGGTTGGGCCGAGAGTAGGTTCAACCTAAATAAAAGCAAAACACAAAAAAAAAAAAAATTGCTATAGTGTTCATGTATTATGCAAACAGTGTAGAGTGAATTAAGTCACTCTTTCATTGTTCACGTGTTACGTGAATAGTAACAAGGTGGTTGGCCGACGATGACAGGAAGCCCACTTTCCATTATCACCTTGTAAAGGAGGCCGAGGTGGTTCTTCCTGTGGTGACAGGGTCGAAAATGATAGCCTGTGGTGGTGGGAGGAGCGCTGGAAGGTGGCTAGTTTATGTTGCTGTTGCTGTTGCTACTGCTGCGTTGCCGGATGCCACGATTGGGTTACTGTCGTGGAGGAGAAGCTAACGATGATGAGGGAGATGGTGCTAGGTGTTTGGCCGGTTGCTGCAGGAGAAGAGAGAAAGCTGTTGGTGTGACTGGTTCTTGAAAAAAAAGAGTTGTCGGCTGAGAGAGAGAGTTGTTGCTGGTGATAGAGCTCCTGTCAGCGCCGAGGGAGATGGAAGGGTGGTTGTCGTGTGCAAGTTGTTAGTCATGGTGTCTCTAAATTTTTTCCCATTGTGTTCGTTGTCCATTGTCTGTGTTTTTTTTCTTGTTGTCTTCCCCATATTATTTCATTCTCTCCCCCTTTTGGCGTGTAAATCTTCTTTCTCTTTTTATAGACTAAATTTACAGGTTACAAGGCATGAGAGAGGTTTACAGGGCATGATTGCTGACATGGCAAAGCATGGCTGCCGGTAATGCCTCGACATATAAGTTTTTTTAATTAAAAATTTGAAATAACATTAAAAATATTATATGACAAAAAGAAGTTTTTTGACGGGAAAACCAAGAAGAATAATGTTTTTTCTTTAATTTTGGCTTCCGATTTCATCCAAAAAAGTTGTCTCTGAAAATTCTGATCTTCTCAATTTAACCCAAATTAGGTTTCCAAACTTAATTTCTCACCAATTAAGCCTTTAATAAAATTAATTTGACCTATTTAAAATATAATTAAGTCCTTACACTTAATTAAATCCTTCAATTGAGCTCTAAATTAATCCCTAAACATAATTACACTTTAAATTGCCCAACGATTAAATCAAACTGACCAATAAAAATATAATTATGCATTTTGACTTAATTTTTAAGCATATTTATCCAATAATAAATAATTTTAGCCTTGAATATGTATTCTCCTTCATTTTTTGACATAAAAAGTACGATTGGGCTCTCGAAAACATCTAAAATCTCCACATTGATTTTTCTGTCAACACTAGCCCCTTTTATTTTATTTTTGTTATTTTTATTTTATTTTGGGTAGATTTAGGGGAATAACCCATAATTGGGTTATGACAAAGATAAAGAGTTTTTAATTAAAATGATGTTTTTTTCTTTGTTTTAAATTGTTTTAAGTCTTTTGAATATCATTTTAATCACCTTTTAGTTTTATTAATGAAGTACATTGCTAAAGAAAAAACTCAATTTTTTGGCTGAGAAAATAAATTTATATAGAAAAAGAAAGACTATACTAGCAAATTATTTTCTTTTAACAAAAACTTAAATTACTTCTTTTCTTGTAGAAAATTATTGACATGTAATTAAATAAAACAATTGAATAATTGCCTACATGCATCAACTTCTTAGTTTTCAATAAAAATATTCTCCAAGTTAGAAAATGAGTTGACATTGCCTGCACTTTAATTTTTTTTATAAACAAATTAATTTTAAATTTTGACAAATATGAAAAAAGTAAATTGCCTATTAATAATTCTATGAATTATTAATAGCATTTATATATTTTTTTATTTCAAAAGCATTTTCTTAAAAACAAATTCAATTTTTTTTATGTGTTGATATAAAAAATAATTTTAAAAAATTAAAATATTAATTTAATATATTTTCAAATAAAAACACTTTAAAAAACAACTATTATCACACTTTCAAATATTTATTTAATAGATTAAATTTAATTTAGTATTCGGTTGCTCATAAGGTACTTTTATAATGCTAATAAATATTACGATAAGGTAGTGCACTTATTTTTAACAGGTAATATAGCATTTATAAAATCTAATATTGATCCTTAAATGAAATTAAATAGTTGGTCGGTGTAAATAAATCTCACTTCATATGAATCGAATCGAAACCAAAACAATGTTGTCGTTTAGTTGTAAATTAACTGAAAATGAACGTGTGAAGAAACCAACCCATACCCGCCTCCTCCTCGTCAACTCAACCCCTCCTTGTCAACATCCCTCAAAAGCAAATGACAGATCAGTCGTCCCGTCTAAGCATCGCCAACCTTCGGACAACCTCAAAGCTAATCAAACACACTGCCTCAACCTTCTCCTCCAATCTCTTCACCTTAATCTTCCTCTCATTGTTGCTTTTCTCTTTCCGTACATTCTTCGAAAATGGGGCCCACGTCTTATCTTCTTTCATCGACCGCGACCCTTCTCTCAAATCCCTCCTCTCCCGCCTCGACCTTGCAGGCCGCCACCACCACCGCATTTACCGTCGCCGTCCCTTCCTCCACCTCACTCGTGTCGGTACCTTAGATGATGATTTCTTCTCTGCTGATGACGAATCTGACTCCCCTGTGGTCCCAAAGTCCCCTCCCAATGGCAGTTACGTGATTCTCCACAACTTCGATCCCAAATTCGGATATTCGGATGTCGTCATCGATAACGGGGTTAAAGTCCCGGAAATTGTTCGGTCCGGTATTCAGTTCAAGGCCGCGGAAGAAAATCATTCGTATGTTGATAATGCAAATAATGATGAGGATGAGGATAGTGAAAGAAGCCGCGAAGATTTTAATAGTAAAGAGAGTGGAGAGGAGAAGATAGTGGATTTGCAATTTCTAGTGAAGGGATTGGAATTGGGGAGACGCGACGCAGCTGCCTTGTTTTTTCTAGTGAGTTTTCTATCTGCTGCTTATGGTTGGGTCATTTTAGGATTTACTGCAATATATTCGTGGGTTTTAGGTATTGTTTTTGTAGTTGTTGTTAACGATTTGTTAGGGAGGCATGGTTCGTTTATTGGCGTTGTTTGGGATGGGTCTAGAGTAGGGAATAAGAGATTAGCTGGGTTTATTTTGATGAGGTGGGCAGTGAGGGATGCTTTGACTCAGTTGGTGGGCATGTGGTTTTTTGGTGAAATCGAGGATCAGTACTCATTTTTTAAGCTTTTCGTCAGGTTGAAGTTGATGCCGTTTTCGATTATGTTACCATGGATTAATGGATTTGAGACGGAGATTTCAGGATTTTTGATTATTTGGATGTTGTTGGATTTGGTGGTGGGGTTTATATTTGCTGTGGATGCTTGGGTTACTACTGTCGATACAAGGAGAACTGGAAGAGAAATTTTGAAAGAAGGCTGTTATTTGATATCCACTATGTTTAATCAAGCAGTACAGATTAAATGTTATGAAGAAATACTTTGTGGGTCAGCTGCGAGATGGGTTTTTGCTCAGGTTTTCGGGAAGATTTTGGCCACTCTTTTGCAGTCAGCATTTGAGGTTTACTTTATGGTGGCTTGGCTTATTTTTTACTTTGTGGCAAGGTGTAAGGATGCTGATTCTGATGGAAGGAGATTTGGGAGGAGAGAATTAAAAGGATTGATTGATGGCCTAAGATGATAACCATTGATGATGAGATTGCTGCTCTTTCATTTGCAGGCTGATTCAACAACGATGCTGAAATAGCGAGTGTGGTAATCTGTCAGCACTCAATGTGTGTGCTGTTTTTGAATTCCTAGTGAATCAGCACTGCCACTGGCTGCTGTAGCCACCAAAAATGTTGTATGTATTTTTATCACGAGGCAATGTACTAGTTTACAAACTCACAAGTGCTTCATTTGTATATCTGTTGCAATCATTGTTATAAATGCCTTTCAATACTGTTGCTGCTGTTGATCATGATATGGATGAAAGTATGTACTTACACCACCCTGAGTATTTCTTATCTGCTTTTTCCATCGAAGCAAGACAGCAGAGTTTGGTTCTGTTGTGCATTTCATGTGTACCTTTTCTTGATTCTCCTTGCTGCTTGTCAAGCATTTCAGCGGAATTGGTGTGCAAATATTTAGACATTTGAGATCTATAGATGAGGTTACTTGGAGCTCGTGTGTTTGAAGAGGTAGTAGTGCATATTCTTTTTTCTTTATATATATATTTATATATATTAGCAATTATGTTGAAGAGATGTTCGTGAAATTTAAGAGAAATTAAGTTGATAAGTTTAGAGATTGATTCTTAGATTATCTTAAAGCATGGTGAGGATATTAGAAGGTGCATGAGGTATAAAGCTTTTGAGGAATATATCTTCTGGTGAGAGAAAACACTTAAGGGGGGTTATTTCTAACTCTTCCCCATATTTGCTTGTAAGGGTGGGATATATTTCACTGTAGTTTCCTTTGAACAACTGAGAAACTCAATCATGGAGATTTGTTTTCAATATTTGCATTGAACAGGCAATAGGCATACCTGCAGCATATTTCAATACACCCCAAATGCTTGATTTTTTCTTCTTCTAATTTTATCGGGACTCTAAATGACAGACTTTTAGGCATTGTGCTATGTTGTTTGCTTCTATTGCATATGCCTTCTCCAAATCCCCTGGATGTGAATTCATAATCCACTATAGACACTCCTTTTGAAATTTTTGATTATATAAACTTTTTTTTCTCCCCATCTCTTTGACGATTCAAAAGAATTGAGTTTAGTTTTGCATGCAATGTGTACTTTCTTTCAATGAACCTTGCTTTTTATTATGGGCAGCAATCTTGGTTGCGTCACTCTTATAGTGGATCAATTATCTGAATGAGAAACAATTTACCCTCTTCAGTTATCTAGCAAGTGCTTGCTGATGCTGAGTAACTTTATCAACCCCTTAATAATTGGTTTGTTTAACATTGAAAAAAAAGGGTTTAGCATTCCAAAAGATGGTGCAAACCAGCAGTTCCTTACTGTTGAGTTCTGAAAGGGAAAAATAAAAGATTTGATCTAATCAAGGACATTCATGAAAGAGCTTTGATGAAGGGAAGATTAAGGTGAGGTTACTTGTTTTTGTTATTTCCATTCTGCTTTCTCTAGCATTTATCGTGTGCATAAATAGTGAGAATGTTCTTCTATCTTGTTTCAAGTGGGTGCTAGCTAGTATGTTGTCAGTTTCATTTGTCTAAGATTTTCAGTTTTTGTTATTATTCTTAAGAGATGCTTACATTTGTTGAAAGTTGAGAAGTTTGAATACTACTGATAGAGAAATTCTCAATTTCTTTGTTTCTTTCTGATTTCATCTCAGAACATTGAGACTTTTAGGGAGAGTTATGAAAGTGTTTGAATAAGTATAGAATGGGGTCACCAGTGCTGTAATTCGTGCCATAGATTTAGAGAAGGCTGGTGTATTGAGTGTGCAGCATTTCAGGCATTGAAGTCCTGAGGAGAAAACTGAAAGATAATTATTTCCAAGTTTTTATCATTTAGATCGAGTTTGGCAATTTTTAGTTTCTCCCATTTTGATCAGGTAGACAATTTGTGGGTAAATTTGTCGCTTTACTTTCCTGAAGCCTGATGTCATGAGCTTGTTATTTTCCTAAACTCCTTGGACATCGGTATGGACCCATAGTTGTAGCACTAAGAAACTAGTGAACTATCAGCAGTCTGTGTTATCTATAATGACGCGGGGATTTGCTCATTCTTATCCAATGTGATGTTTTTTCTTTTGAGATTGAGCTTTTTCTAATTATCATCTAAACTTTCACTGACATCAATGGTAATAGTTGCACCTACTGGTCTGAGGCACTCCTAGGCCATTTATGCAGGTGGCCCTCCAGGAGAAAATGCAGACCTGAACAGCAATTTTTAGTCCATTCAAGTGTGCTTTGCGATCTGAAAACTTCAGTTTGAGCACAGGGTATAGGCAACCTTCTTATTGGGCCGAGCATCTTATGGAACTTCCACATAAATTTTATCAGTTTTAGGGTAATAACAATAAACTGTAACCATTAGCTTCCTGAAGAGGGTCATTGCTAAGCCAAGTACTAGAACAGAACTTTGCTTTTGCTTTCCCTCCATTAATGGTCCAGCAAAATAACTTCAATTCTCCTCTTACCAGATGCAATTAGCAGTTTACAAAATGACTGCCTTGATGAAGTTTAAGATAGTTAGTCTTGAATCATATAAATCTAGAGTCTATGAGACATCCCAGAGGGAAGTAAACGCTTCCATTTGATTTTTTTCCCTGGAGTTGGTGATGAGTTGAGTTCTTTGCTTGGCAGCATGTTTCCAAAATGGCTTTATTTGGACATTATAACAGAGTCAGGAATTAAAGTAGGAAAGGAGTTAATTCAAGGGGTTGGAGGCTGTAGGGAGGGGAGGGGAGGGTATAACTGCCTATCTTCATCCCCTTTTCCCTGTTGTATCATGTCTCTTGTATTACCAAGTCATCATATGCTTCTGCTAGAGGTTTCGATTGGAGCTATAATGCATTTTTAACTTTCGGTGGAGAGGTGAGTGGGAGCTAGTTCTCTTCGATTCTGAGGTGATGAACACGATCCCATGCAACTGTGTCGTTGCTGACCTGGAGAGACTTGTTTCAAATCCAATAATATTAAGCTAATAATCTGTCCATTATATTAACAGTTCTGGCTTCACCAATCACCATGCAAGGTGATGCCTCTTCCTGTAAGTATTGCATCCATTGACCTTAATTTCTTTCAATTTTATAGGTTAGCATGGCCATCAACTTGCAAGGAGCAACTGGAGACCGTAGAGGTACAAAATGTATTGAAAGAAGTATGATACCATAGAATATTGGCCATGATCGAGTTTGTACAAATTCTGTGTAGCCATGCAAGATTGCGTTGTGTTATGACACTACATACTTGTCCAATTTGCTTTGGAGGTCAAATTGCTGATTTGTGAAAGTTCTTTGCTTATCAAACTCCAAATTTGTGGTCATGTGGATGCTGTCGTAATGCAGTATTAGTAACTTAGTACCCATGCCCTGTCTGCAGAGCTCTTGGCCCTCATCTCCTCTAGCAGGGTAAAGCAGAACAAAATTACCCTACTTTGAATTGAATTGCAACTATGAGCTAGACAATCTTTATGTTACAATTCTACATAGTGTATAGCATATTATGGCTAAATATTAGCATTAGTGTAAGCCTCAAGATTGAATGATTTTTTTTTTGTGAACCCTACAGATGAATTATCAAAGACACAAACACATATTTTGATCCTGTGGGGAGCCAGCACAGCGAACAACATCAAGGAAAATGCTCTCATCGCATGGAATGCAGAGTTTGGAGTCAGCAGTGAAATCATATTCTTCCTGAGCTTGATCCAGCAATGCCTTGAAGAGTGGATGCTTGAGTAAGGTGATCTTTATTACAAACCGCTTATTGTTCTCGCCTACATAGACCACTAAATGACCCTTTGGGACATCTCTTGGAATCGACTTCCCTTCATGCGTGGAAGTCCACAAACCCCAGTATTGGTACTCCCAGCAAGGCATGAATATACTTCCCATCTTTCTCCACTTATTAAGGGATGCCACAACAAAGTCCCTCTTAGTATTCTTCATGTTAATTGTTTAAACGAGAAAAAAGATGGAGAGAAAAAGAGAGAGAAACTGTTGCTGAAGTATATGTGAAAGAGAGCTGAAGAGGTGGGGGTGGAGGTATGAAACTGAAAGAGAGGCTTATATAAAAGTAGAATCGGGAAGAAGAAGCCGCTCTTTTCGAGCATTAAAACGGTTGACATGATGGGCAGCTAAAGCTAAGAGGATGAGTTTAGTACGAGTAATAAAGTCTTTAAATACTTTGTTATACACTACTTAGTATGGGGTATATATATATATATATATATGTTTCAAAAATATTTTTATTTTCTGCGTTAATTTTTTTATGTTTTTAGTTATTTTGATATGCTAATGTTAAAAATGGTCTTAAAAAATTAAAAAAAAATATTATTTTAATATATTTATAAATAAAAAATATTTTAAAAAACAATCTTAACATCCCCAATGTATAATATACTGTAGTCGCTGCTGCACTTTGCCGTGCAGTACCTCTTTGGTCTTTCAAAAAGTAATGTATCTTCATACGAAAGTGTACGAAGATGCATATATATATTTATATATATATATATATATATATATATACACAGAGAGAGAGAGAGAGAGAGAGCGCGAAGTGTAGTTCAATAAGTGAGGATGGCGCTTGATCAGTGATCTTTCGAAGTTCTCGAAGTTACAGACCCCTCTAGTTGAGAGAGCGGAATAGATAAGATTTGAAGGAGGGATGGGATAAGTTTATTGGGCAAAGTGCATACGATCCCACTCTTTTTTTGGTGATATATAAATGTTGTAATGGATACAGCAAATATACACATCAGTTTGCTCTGAATTCTGATGGGAGAGGAATAACTTTTCCAGCTCAGTTATGTAAACTTTAAGAGAATTCAATACGAAATGTATACAGCTGGTTCCAGTTCAAATGAGTGAGAGATCACTATTATTCTATAATTGGTATTATTGCAAGAAAATGGGGTTTGAATAATTATTAAATTGCATGAATGATGGTTCTTGGGGTCGAATTGCATGATCAACCATCCAACTAATGAAATTGATTGTGTGGTGTAGGTCTAAGTAGCTCGCCCTGCTGGAACTCTCGTTTGGTGAATGGCATACATGCAGCATGAGGTCATGAGCCAGGACCTCCAGTGACCAGCACGAAATGGTCAGTAATCGCATCTCTTTCCAGATAAATATACCACCTTGCCTTGCCTTGCCTTGCCTTGCCTTGTTAAACTCATCTCAATTCTTCATGGTTGAAGACAAGTTGTGTACTTAGTTGTGTACTTTCCGTACAGTGGTGTTGTTTTAAGGGGATAAGTATTTTGTGCCCTGCATGCAGGAAATGGGCTGTATCTGGCTTCTCTACTGCACGATGTCATTCTGAACCTATATTTGCAATTCATTCCCAGCATTCCATATTTTAGTGTAATTATCTTAATTTGACTCCCATCCCTGTTCTCTTACCTACCAGAATCACTTCCACGAGGGTTTTGGTGAAAGAAGATTGAAAGCCGGCACATTGGATTGGTTCATCCCTTGAAGAAAGTGTTTCGCTGCTCGGCTCGAACGTAGAAGGGGCATCAAAAAATAATAATGTCATAAAATATCTTGAGGATTTATTTAAAGCTTTAAGTTTTTAGATGAGATAATTTTATAATATGATATTAGAGTCCTGTTGATTAGGTAGTCACGATTTCAAATTTTACCATCCCGTTCTATTTTACAATAATTGGCTTTTACTCAATTGAGTAGATGTGTTAAAAAAATCTCATTCTATTAAGCATAAAATAGTGTAAGTCTGTAAAAACAAAACCTATAATGTGAGATGATTTTATGACATTGCATCAGATGATACTTTGTTCATCAAGGAAGTGTAGACTTGTGCAAGTTTTAAGCTTATATTAGATAACAATATAATTCATATCCTGGGGTCTCACCTAACAGTTTTTAACCAAGCGGTTAAAAGTTTGAATTCCAATACGTCATTTTACTTGATAAAAATTAAATACAAACTAATACGAGCGAATGCAAGTTTCATGAGTTTTCAGTTAAAGAAATGTGTTAAAAAATAATTTAGATAATATTTTAAGATCTTAAATATAGATTTTTTTTATAAAAATGTTATTCTTTAGAAATGACGTCAGGTTAAGATTTGACATTTATTTCTTGGGTTGGGGGAGGGCTAAGTCCACCTTTCAGGTGAGAGCAGCGCTTAGGCAATAAGTGGAGAAATGAGTGATTCTCGTGTTGTTGGTGTGAAATTCAACGCCTTCAGCAACATTTTGAGGTTGAATTGTGTATTTTAAGTGAAGTGGACAAGATGTTTGGTTTGATGTTGTACGGCTGGGGAAGCTGTTGTGAAAGAGAATCGCAGAGAAGAAGTGACAGGGTCAGGCCGGTGGTGGGATCATCGGAGGTTGGGCCACAGCTAAAGAGCTCGCAGTCAGGTGGATGCGACCGAGACATGCCATTACACGAAGTGAAAAGAGGTACTTACCATGCGCTAAACCACCAGCTTACGGCTGAGCCCACGGCTGACACCGTGCGCCACAACGATTTGATCGGACTCTCCAGAGTTTGAGCCAGAGTCCTCGGTTGTAATTAGCTGGCAACACTGTCCTTCGTATTGTACCCACCCATAACTTCCCATGAATCCTCGGATTTTTCATTTCCATCAGGCTCTGAGTAGGAAAACGAGTTGTTCGTTGGAAACTTGTGATGTGAGAGTTCAATTATGGCCAGCTTATCAACTCATCCCACTGGACTGAATCGTGCTAGAAATATTGAAGCTACAAAACACAGTTAAACTATGGACTTTACGGATTAAACACAGTTAAATCAGGTCTGATCAAGGCTGAAGCTCGCCATTGAATCACGGTAGATATATATAATAAAAGCTTGAAGAAGAGGGGGAAAACAATAATTTCGGACAGGGATTATTATTATTATTATTATAAACTAAAATATCTTGTTATTTTGCTGTCGATTTGTTACTGTACACTGACACACTATCGACAATCAACGGTAATATATTTTGAAATTATTAAAAAAAATTAATTTGGGTTTAAATTTTTTATTTTTGAAGCCTATTATTTAGATGTTTATGCTTTGATTCTAAGACTTTGTTTTTCTAGTATTTTAGTTCTTAAATGTTGAAAAAGTCCAATTTGATTCTTAAAATTTTCGCAAAAGTTCATTTTGATTCCTAATTTATTATATAAATATTTTGTCCCAATAATTTTAAATGTTTATGTTTGGATTCTAAAAATTAATTTCCCTCACATTCAGTCCATTGATATTGAGAGGAGAGAGGTTTTGATCATTCACATTTCTGCTATAAAAAGAAGGATCTTATTGTTAATGGATTTTTTTAGAGAGAAGAATTCAATAAAAATGATTTTTTTAGAAATATCAAAGTCCATAATTTTTTATATTTAATTTGAATTTTTTATTTTTAGTGATTAAAAGGTACTATAGATTAAAAGGCATCTTGACTTTTTGAACTTCTCGGCATCTGGTTTTTTTCTTCTTAAGGGTCATCATGTGCACTTGAACCGTCTATTGAAACTTAGGCATGCAGTAAATACTAAATAGGCTTCATTCACTTGGTCTTTAATATATATATATATATATATATATATATATATATATATATACAATCATTTAATTATATCAGTTTTAAAAACAAATTAGAGCTTTTATAATTATATTAACAATTATTTTATAGATAATTATATATAAATCTAATAAATATTGAATTAGAATAAACTTATATTTTTTTTATATTTTTTATGAATTAATTATTTGATTATTTGTTTTTTGAAATTTGCCATATCATGATATCTATTTATTTAAAAAGCATGCTCCTAATAAAAATATATTTTTTTCATAATAAAATGAAATAAATAAATAAATAAGAAAAATGAGGATTTTAACTAAAACAAATATAGTTTTCTCATTAATTTAAATTATGTGAATGCTTATTTTAATTACCTTAATGTTTATATGCAGAAGAAAGGCTTATGAATATTTTATGACAATAAAAAAAAGATATCTTGTAATTGTTTTAATTTTTAAATTTATAAAATTAATTATTCTTTTATATTTTTCATAAAAACACTTATGAGCTTGCATTCTAAGTCATGATATGTTTTTATTTTGAAAACAATGTTTCTAATCAAAATATATTTTCAAGAATAAAGAAATGGAGTTTAGATTAAAAAGATACATTATTTTTTTAGTTAAAAGTCATTGGAAGTTCTCACATATATTTATTTTAATGTCTTTATTTTAAAAACCATAATGTTAAAAAAACATATTTTATCAAAATTAACAAGAATGAGTAAGAGGGAATTTTGGCAAGAAATTCTTGTTTCTCTACAATTTAAGTAGTTTTCCAATTTTAATTATTACAGAGTTTTGTTATAAAAATAAATAATGACAAACAATTCGTGTCATCGCGCAAACACTCTGACTGATACGAGACATAGTGATGCCCTCTGTTCTATCTATCCTAAGATTTCGGATAAAATAATAATAATTGCTCGGATTTTCTTCAGAAATGTGAAGAAGCATCATAGAGCACCTCACACAGGAAGCCCATTATGCTTTTTCTTAGCCGATAATATGAATATAGTAAGTCCACTCACGAGATAGGGTCACCCCCCTCCATGAATTAACTTTGGGCTTGGGCCTATTACAATTGAAATTTGGGCCCACTGTCACTGTATAGCAATCATCAAACTCTGTGCGAACTGCCAGAGAAGTAAGAAACGAGAGACTACTGAAATTCAGCATTTGACAGCTAAATTCCGTCCTATAATTTAGGACAGATCGATGAAATATTTGATTCTTCAAGTTCATCTTCATTTGAATTTAGGATCCAGTACAATATTTTTATCCAGTTGATTAAATGTAGAGGAGCAGGAACTACACGCCTCAACAAATTGGGAGGAACCACAGAGCCAATCAGGTAAAACCTCAAACGTAATCAATTATTGATAAATAGAATGCAGAGATCTACTGGTTGGCGCTCTATTTCTGTTCTGTTTTTGGATCATGAAATTCACATAGGCATACTAAGAAGAAGAAGAAAAAACAGATTAAAGATATCCTAGATAGAACTTAAACCATTTATCTGGCTACTTCACTCAACCAATAGAGCTGAACTTAACCTCTTTCTTGTTTGATTTTCGTTTCTGCGCCCCACTAGCTCTTAGAAGATTTCGCCATTTATCCTGCAAAGTTTACTATCAGTAAACAGTTGGAGACATGAAACAAGTGGACTTCTTTTATTGGAAAAAGTGATTGGAGGCATCCTCAGATCTATGGGCGTTCTGTAGGCAGTTGATGAGAACAGGAGCTTCTTCCATATGGAGCAATACCATCAATCAACTTCATCACCTCAGTGGTAGACCACATTCTTTGATGCTTCCTTCTGTCATTGCTCTTCTTACATCTTTTCTTAACACACTCATCTTCAGATTCAAGAAACTGTTCAGGAAAGGCAAAGGATAAATCAAAACTCTAATCAGTAGAAAGCATTTCTAAGTGAACTTCATGGTCAGAAGGGGAAAAAAATCCATGATAAATGGAGATTTTTATTAACCAAATATCGGGTGAAATATAGTTGAGAACTCAAGCTAGCAAAGCTGAGCTGAGTTGGGATACAAGGCCAGGAGTGAAGACACAAGCAATAGAAATTAGAAGTCCATGAATGACAAGCACAATCAATTCAAGTGCTACAAGCATGCACACTTGTAAGTGCCCTTGGATCTAATACTCCAGTATCTACCCCTTGAGATAACTGGACTTGTTTAAAACTATCACAGGCCCGTTAGGACTGATAAAGTTCTAACCCCTGGGTAATGAAGTATTAGTGCAGTCGTTACACTAAATGTAAGGGTTGCAGCCCCAAGCAGATGTTATAAAGATTTGTAATAGATGCCCCTTAATTATGGGTATTTGCACTGACAATCAGTGCAATCTTTTTCTTATTCACCAGTGCTGGCAATGGCCAACACTAGTTATGAATTCTCACTGGTAGCCTAAGGGCTGCCGGTGAAGAATTCACCAGCGCTAGCTTGCTAGTTATGTAGATAGATAGATAGATAGATAGATAGATAGATAGATTACATTGGCAGCTTACGGCTGCCAATTCATCTTTCCCTTGCACTGGCAGCCTACAAGCTGCTAGTTAATTACTTTTACCAGCACAGGCAAGGCAATGATGGTTATAAATGTGTGTGTGTGTAACACGACAACCTTTGGGCTGCCTGTTGAATACCTCAACACTGGTAGTCTACGAGCTATCAGTAAATTAGCTTTAACCAGCACAGGTAAGTCAGCGTTGGTATCTATAATGATATAATCAAAATATAAAAGCAGAAAAAATTGCATATTTTCTTAATAATTCAACATAAAATGACTCTAGTATCACTTGTTAGGAAACATATAGAAATTATTCATGTCGAGTTATCAAGAACACATAAACAATTAAGCTCAAGTGTACCTGAATCCATATCTGCGTGCGGATGATCATTTAGATTTACACGTTCTCATTTGAGAGCCATTTAATTCTCTCTATTGTAGCTTTATTTTTCTGTCTGACGATGGGATGTTAGAATAAGAATGAAGAGGACGTGTAATCTGGGGATCATGATCATATATATAGGTAACAAGCTACCCTTTGATATCCATTTCTTTTGACATTCTTATCCTTTGGTATTTTCACCTTTTGGTATTTCTATTTTAGCTCATCACTAAAATAGAAATAACTCTTAGTCTCTACACATTAAAGATCTACACCCTATTAGATACACAAAAAACTCAATTATCTAAAAATACTTAATATATCATTTTTAGTTAGACTTTATTTTATTTAATAGTTCTCGAACACTCTTTTTTTTTCATAAAAGCTCAATGTTAGATTAATGATCCAACAAATTTTTCTAGGGTCTGGTGTGGGGCTAGGGGTTTAGGCTGGAATAAGAGCTGGTGGTGGTGTTTGAGTGGTTTGTTAGTTATGCGTGTGAAGATGGTTTGAGAGGGTGACCGGCAGAGGAGAGGCTAATGGCGGGTAAAGGGTGGAGTTTCTTGTTAGCTTTGGGTTTAGTAAGAAAAAAGGTCATAGGAGAGGGCTAGACCGAGTGGGGTTTGTGTAGAGGAAGAGGGTTGGCTGATTCAGGCCCCGTTTGTTTGCTGGAAAGTAGTTTTTTTTTGAAAAGTGAATTCCGGGAAAGTATTTTCCGATGTTTGGTAGTGTAAGTTGGAAAACAGTTTCCAGTGTTTGGTTATGTCATGGAAAATGAGCTGGAAAAATAACTTATTAATGTTTTATTTTTCTCAAGTTTATTAAAATAATGAGGAACAAATCTTACAAATTAAAAAGTTGAATGAGAATGAAATTGAAAAAATATATAATTTCATAAATTATCTAAAATAAAATAAATAATAATCAAAATAATAGAGATCAAATCTAAAAAATTAAAAACAAATGAAAGGTGAATAAATTAAAATAATAATAATTAACATTTCATAAATTATTTCAAATAAAATAAGTAACAATAAAAAAAATGAGGGCCAAATTTGATAGATAAAAAATTTCAATAAAAAAATGATAAGAAAAAAGCAAATAGTAATTATAAAAATAAGGACCAAAATTAATATAAAAATTAAATTTTAAGAGATGGAATTGAAAAATAAATATTCAAAACAAATTATATATAGCAATTAAAAGTTTGAGGATCAAATTTGATATAATCAGCAAATAATGACATTTCTAATTTTTTCACAACTTCCGGAAAGTGTTTTCAGCCCAAATTTTCCAGGAAAACACTTTCCTGAAAACCAGGCCAAATTTTTCTTTGACTGGAAAGTGTTTTCCGTTAACCAACTTTTCTAATGGCAAACAAACACAGGAAAGTTTGGAAAGTGGTTTCCCGGAAACCACTTTCCGGAAAACAAACACAGCCTCAGAGGAGAAAAAATAATGATTTTTAAAATGATATGTTAAAAGTAAAACGAGTTGAAAAGTTATTAAAATTTGAATTTTTTTGAGATGATATTGAAAATACTAAGAATGACTCAAATACATCTAAAACATTTTTTTTTATTGTTTTCTAAAATACTTCAAAAATTGGGTAGCAACATTGTATAGGGCATAAATCTAAAATTCTCATGCATATTTTATAAGAAATAAAAATTGCATTTTATCATACTTTAGGAAATAAAAAAAAATCAATTAATGGGTATCATAACAAGTTTATTATTATTCATTAGTATTTGTTCAAAATTTCAAAAACACCATAAAATTTATTTTGTTTAAATTTGGGATGTGTGTTTTACATAATTTTTACGCTTTAGAATTATCAGGTTTAAACACGATAAAATAATGACCTTTTTATTCATAATAATCTTTTTTAAATCTTATACCAACCAACATATGGAAATATGACCTTAGAAAAAAATTTAATTAATAATACAACTTGTTATTGGTGGAATATACTAGGAGTGACGCATTTTCCCTATACATAACTAGTTTTCTTTTTAGACTCTCGTAAATCATTAATTTTTTTAAGAACCATAATACTAGGTACTGAGTCATGAACCCTTCAAATTATATTTTTATGATTTATCCCAACATATTCAAAACTCCTTTCAATCTAGGAGTTAGATCCGTGATTCAACGACGTGCATGCCATAACATTTTTTTGCTCTTTCAATTTCATCATTAAATATTAGGTTTTCATTGAATTTTTTATTATCCTTTTGTTTTCAATTTTAACAAAAAAAAATTATGTTTTTTTTAATAGAAATGAATATAAATTTTTACTTGGTTTACGAAAATGATCTCAACAGATTTTTTAAATATTAGAAGAAATTAATTCTGGTAGTCTATTTAAATTTTCTTTCCTTTGATTTTATTCAATCTCTTTCTTGTGTGTGTCTTTTGTTTTATCGTTTTATTAAATAAGGTATCGGTTTCAAGGAATAAAATTATTAAACACATTATTATATATATAATACGCGTGGGGTTTTCACTGTGCCCCACGCACTGTGCACTCAGACACAGTGCACTGTGGATTGCAACAGTGTTTTTTTTTTTTTTTTGTTTTTTTTTTCTGATTACGTTTTTTCTCTCTCTTTTTTCTGCTTTGTTTTTTTTATTATTTTATGAATACGCTCCTCTTTTTTTTTTTCGTTTCTTCTTCTTTTTTTTTTTGCTTTTTTTTTCCTTATTATTCTTTTTCTTCTTTTTTTCCTCCTTTTTTTGCTTCTTTTTTTTTGCCTTTTTTTTTGTATTTTTTCCTTATTATATTTCTTTCTCATTTTTTTCTTATTATATATTTTTTTCTTTTTCTACTTATATATTTTTTTGGTTTTTTATTTTTTAATAATCAGGGTGTCCGAACTTGCTTAAATGCACCACGATTAATCTCCATATCCAAATTTTTTTGATAACCAGGGTGTCCGGGCCAACTTATTCATACCACGATAATCCGTGGACCCACATTTTTTTTTCTAAAGTGCTTTCCTGCTGGTACATTTTTTTTCTTTTTTCTATACTTTTGTTTTATTCACTTATACATTTTTTTTATAACCAGGATCTCCGACCAGCTTAAGCACACCATGACTAATTTTTGGGCCGAATTTTTTTAAAAAACAATATGGATTGCTACAGTGCCTTCACGCTTATACTTTTTTTTGTTTTCTTTCGCTTATACATTTTTTTGTAACCATGGTCTCTCAGCCAGCTTAAGCTCTTTTTTCACTTATACATTTTTTTTCACTTATATATTTTTTTTATAACCACGATCTCCGGGCCAGCTCAAGTGCACCACCACTACTCCTCGGACCAAATCTGTTTTTTGATAATCGGGGTGTCCAGGCTAGCGTGGACACACCATGACTAATCTCCGAACCAATTTATTATTATTTTTTATTTTTTTTCCTTATACGTTTTTTTGTTCACTTATATAATTTTTTTATGACTGGGGTCTCCAGTCCAGCTTAAGCACACCACGACTAATTCCCGGACTGATTTAAAAAAAAAAAAAAGGATTTCTACAGTGCTTTCATGCTTATTTTTTTTCCCACTTATATATTTTTTTATAACCGGGGTCTCTGGGTTAACTTAAGCGCACCATTACTAATCCTCTGACCCTTCCTCTGACCCTTTTTTATAATCGGTGTGTCTGGATCACCTGATGCGCACCACAAGTTCTATAAGTACGTATATACCCCCTATAAGACAAAATCCAAGAGTTGGTTATAGGGGTGTATTGGTAATTTACCAATTATATTTTCTGTAGCGGTGTTATGGGCGCGTCTTCGGGCGCGACTCCAATTTCAGAGCTCATACACATTTTGGATGGCGCGTGCGGCGTAGAACTTCAAAAAATGTATATTAGTTTTTTATATATTCATTTTATTATGTAAAGTGTGTTTTAAATAATATCATGGTATTAGAGACATTTTCAATTTCTTTCATTTATGTGCATAGTACAATAATCATAATATCCTCAAATAAGACGAAGACGTTATTCCACTGTTCATATGACGAAAACAAAAAGACTATTGCAATCCACAGTGCAACTTATTATTGATAGAAAATTACAACTTATTTTATACTGGTTATCTCATTGAAACCTACTAAACAAATAAATTTATATTCATTTAAAATTTATATATTTTATACAAAACTTGCACTTCATAAAAATTATATACAGATTTATTATTTGTCTAAATTTATGCTATGATAAAAAAAATCATACATAATAAATATTTTTTTACGTTGAAAAAAATATGATTCCGCTCGCGACGAGGCGCGGGTGCCATGGCTAGATGTTTTCTTTTATTTTTATTTGTTCTTTGGATTATATAATTTTTATAATTTTATTATTTGCGCAATAATAATGATAATTTTAGTGATTATTTTTTTATAAAAATCTTTTGATTTTTTTTAAAGATTTTCCTGAAATTTTAATTTATATCGGTGATCATTTTAAAAGTAATATTACTCTATTTTTTCCTTTATTCGTTTTTTTTTTGTTTTTTGTTTCTTTATTTGTTCTTTAGATTATATGATTTTTATGATTTTATTATTTATACAATAATTATGATAATTTTGGTTATTATTTTTTATTGTTGTTTTATAAAAATCTTTTGCTTTTTATTTTTTTATTTTTCATGGCAATTTAATTATTTTAATTGTTTTGGCTGTAATGTTAGTAATAATTTTAGCTTTTATAGCAATGATAATGGCAAAAACGTCAGGATGAATTTTCAATCTATGTTTTCATCTTTTTGTTGATAGAAAATTAACAACTTATTTTTTTTATTTGATTATTGGAGGTATTTTCACAATTTATATTTTATTTTTGTTTGATTTAAATTGAATTATAAAATGAACTAATCTTAATACAATGGACTTAATAATTCAGATATCCGAGTTTTCTTGCTTTTTTAATGATGATGATAAATTTATGCTGGTTATTTCGTTTGAAACTACTAAACAGATAAATTTATATCGATTTTAAATTCATATATTTTATAAAAAACTTGCACTTGACATGAATTCTACACAGATTTATTATTTTAGCTAAATTTATATTATAATAAAAAAAATACATACAATTAATATTTTTTATATTGAAAAAAATATTGTGCCGCCCACGGCGAAGCGCGGGGGCATTGTCTAGTTCAAGTCTATGACATGTGTTTCAAGATGAAATATCTACATATGTATTTATCTCTCAACTTTTAAATTTAAAAGGGATATTGATTGTTTATCAAAGTGTATTTTGCTTGAAAATACATATTTTTTTTTTCTTCAGAAAAATCAATTTAAAATTAGCACATCAAAATATCCGAAAACATGACAAAATTAAGCAAAAAAATCAATTCTTTTTAGAAAAACTTGTATATTTATTTTTATATTAAAAAAGAGTATTAAACTCGAAACAAATCACATGTCTAGTAGCTAGTATATTATAAAACAGCAGTAAAAAATAAAATACACGTGTGGCAACATCATTTCATAATGTGTGGGGCTTTTTTTTTTTTTGCTATCGGGATGTCCGGGTCAGCTTACGCGTACCTCGACTATTTTCAGGGTCCACTGAATATTCTGTAAGCTCAATGAGCATGTAAGGTAAAGCGGGGATGACAGATGTACTGCGCAGAAATGGACTCAGGAAAGATATGAAGGGAGGAACCCTTCAACCCCATTCTCATTGAGACTCGAACCATGTTCGCATGAAGGAGGATGCCCGGCAAACACTGAGCAACAACCTGCTGGTAACGTGTGGGGCTTTTTACTTGACTCTATAATATATTGTGGAATGTGGACTGAGAGAAGCAGATTAACTTGTTTACTGGGATGCAAGACAAACGTAGACCCTGTTCCCACATATGTAATTATTATTATTTAATAAAGATACGGGTTACGTTTATTTTGGTTGGCAAGCTGTCTTCCACACCAAGATGCCGTGTATGGACTTCTTGGGAAACATCTTCAGTCTTTCACCAGTTTCTTCAAGTCTTTTTGGGGATCTTTTGACTGATATATTTCTTAGAGTGTGATTAGAGTTTGAGTTTAGAATCTGTTTTGTTCTTGTTAGAAATATATTATTTTTTGCTTGATTATGCATTCATTAAAGGATAACCTGGGAGCTATGAAGTGTTTTTCATTCTTCGTTGGAGACAAGAAAGATGAACGAAAGACTCGAAAGTCAGCTCTGGTTCAATCTGTGAGTTCTCCAAGTACTGTTCATGAAATGGGAAGATCTGCGTCTGAATTGAATTCTCAAAATGTTTCTGGCACCGGCATGGGCAGGCCCTCAATTCCTACCATGTCTCCAAGACCGAGCAATCTCAGAGTGTTCACAGTTGCTGAGCTTAAGTCGGCTACCAAGAATTTCAGCCGTTCTGTCATGGTTGGAGAAGGTGGATTTGGTTGCGTCTATAAAGGATATATCAAGAGCACCGAGGATCCAACTACGAAGCTTGAAATTGCAGTAAAACAGCTGGGTAAAAGAGGGAAGCAGGCAAGTCTCATTCTTCATGTCAAAACTTAGCTTTTAATGCCATTTATAGCATTGTAGAAGATATTTGTTTTGGTATCCCCATTGCTAAAACAAACCCTTAATGTGAGATTTGCCTGCAGTGTTCAGAAATATGCTTTTCGGAGCCGATGGCTGTCCTGCAAATTCATCTTTCTGCTTTCTTAATCTTAGATCACACTATTTGGTTGGCAGGGGCACAAACAATGGATCACAGAAGTAAATGTTCTCGGGGTGGTCGAGCATCCGAACCTCGTCAAATTAATTGGTTACTGTGCGGATGAAGATGAAAGGGGAATACAGCGGCTTCTGATATATGAGTTCATGCCCAGGGGAAGCGTGGAGGACCATCTATCCATCCGATCAGATGCACCTCTTCCATGGGCCATGAGATTGAGAATAGCCCAAGAGGCTGCTCGTGGCTTAAAATACCTCCACGAAGAAATGGATTTTCAGGTATGGTGCTTTGAATTTCCATCTCAGCACACCTCATATTTGGCAGCACAGCACCCCTTGCAAACGCCTTCGTTTGTCTCAAGCTTGCATTTCAATTCCCGCCTCCCACAATCTTCTTGTAGTTATTTGTTTTTCTAGAATTCTGTCACCCGTTATCCCTCAGAAAGAGGAAAGGAAAAAAAGCCAAATCGTGGTTCTACATAGAGTCAAATGCGAACAATTAATTAAAGTTTCTGGTAGCTGTCCCTCCATGCCGGTAAGCAATCAAGAATAGCTGATAACGCTGACTGATTCTCTTCTCCTTTGTGTTTTAATGATTGTCATAGATCATCTTCAGGGATTTCAAATCTTCAAACATTCTTTTAGATGAGCAGTGGAATGCCAAGCTATCAGATTTTGGGTTGGCGAGGCTAGGACCTTCTGAAGGATTGACTCACGTTTCAACTGCAGTAGGTTCATGCAATGTGATCTAATTACTACCTGATTTGAATCTCTTCAACTGGCATTTACTTTTAGCATGATAGAAACGAGCCTTGATTTTTTAGTATCTGGATGGGGTTTGCTCTTCAAAATCTCCTGAACATCTCGAAACTGCCGTGCTAATTATCTAATTATCGGAAAAGAATCTTGAATTATGTTGCTTATATAGTTCTATATATTACTTAAGTTGTCAATTATCTTATCTGCATCTGCTTTTGATCACTCGACTATCATCCCTTTGAAAGCTGCATCCATAAGACTTTTTCAAAATCATAAGGTATTCTTTGTCTCTGACTTGAGGGGTTTGGTGGTTATTTAGTTTTGATGATCTCAGCATAATATGAGGATAAATGGAGTGAAGTGGTTGCATGGATTTGTGTACCTTGCATTCTAGACATTTTCCTGTTCACAAGGTTCGTGCAGATGGAAACGGGCTTGCTTTCAAGATCCGGGACCCAAACCTCAGCAGAATAAAAAATGTTAGACTTGGTCATTCCAAAGATAGTGCTGCAACAACTGTTGTGAAATTGGTCATCTGGGTGTTCCCACTTGTTGCTTCTTATTTATTTTATTGTTTCTTGTGATGAAGGGTGCTCTTAGTGCTGCTTCATAGTGTCTTCCAGAGTCTAGGTTTTGCCTCAAACATGGACGATAGAGGTGGAGGGAGACCTATGAAATGCACAAACCTCTGATAGACGAAACAGTTTCATTTTATAGAGCTTGAGAAGCAGAATGGGGTCTTCTTATTTACCAACTTTTCTTGTTTTTCCTTTTAGAATGCAGTCTAGACTTTATGCTGGCACTCTAGATTGGTGCTCCGACATTATTATACTAGGAATTTCTTTTTCACTAATCATGTTTATGCAATAATTACGACTGGTTTTTTCCATCAGGTTGTCGGAACCATGGGATATGCAGCTCCTGAATACGTCCAAACTGGACGTCTTACATCCAAAATTGATGTCTGGAGCTATGGGGTGTTCCTTTACGAGCTAATTACAGGAAGGCGCCCTCTGGATCGAAACCGACCCAAGAGTGAGCAGAAGCTGCTGGAATGGATAAAGCCAAACTTGACAGACTCGAAGAAATTCAAGCAAATACTGGATCCCAGGCTTGATCAGAAAGAAATCCTCAAGTCAGCCCTCAAGCTTGCAAATGTAGCCAATCGATGCCTACACAAAAACCCAAAATCACGTCCAAAGATGAGCGAGGTGTTGGGAATGATGAATCAGATCGTCGATGCATCTGCAGAAGCAGAGAACTCCCAGGAGTCCTCCAAGAATATGGCGTCCATAAAAACTTCTCGAGATGCCACTGAAAAAAATAAAAGGAGGCATGTTGATCTCAAAGCTGGAGAAAGTGGTTTTGTTCGGATGTGGAATCCAAAGCTTGTTAGGACATGCTAATTGCAGTGAACTAAAGCAAATTTTTAGTCTGCTAGTTTTTTTTTTTTGCCTGCTTGAGTGATACGTACGGAAAAACTTGTTGAAGATGGAAGGCTTCACAAATTTGTTGGTCATTACAAAGCTGGTTGGAATACTTCTAATATGTTAGAGAATACTATTCTAACAACCCCAAAAAGAAAATTCCGATTAATTTATCCGTTAATCTTTCCTCCTATAAAGGGTAGATGGAGCATAATTTTTTTTCTCTCTCACTGAAATTTCGAGTCTCCCCTATATCGGGAGATCCTAAGTTATCGACAATGTAACCTGCTGATGCGAACCTCGTGATCACGTGGTCACGCAACCCACAACGAAGAATGAGATAAGATCCCGGAAAGCCGAAATAAGGTCTGATAGGAGTGTGACACAATGGAAACCCGCCCCAAGGCACCAGCACTATTGGAATGAGTAGAATGACGCCACGAAGCCAATTAATCTTCGATAAGTCGGATTCAGTTCGTTCAAGAACTAAAGAATGCAAGAATCACTCTCACACATAAACTGAAAAATTCAGAATTAAGTTTAATCAATGGCTGCCGAAATTAGGGTTACATGTGTTTAAATAGTTCTTAAAAAGTAACCCTAATGGACCTCTTATGTGGAATTAAAAGAGGTCCACTCAAAACTGGCCCAAAATCCTAAATTGAAAAGCCCATGACTTAATCCAAGCAAGCATTGGATCCTAGCTCAAAACAAAGTCTTAATTAAGCCCAAACAAGCCTTGGGCTGTAGCTAACTAACTTAAATGAAACCCATAAGGTTTATTTATTCTTTTCCATCCAGCCCATCAATCTCATGTTTCCAAGTTGTAGTAGGATTCTTTTG
Source organism: Salix caprea (assembly GCA_964035475.1). Classification (NCBI taxonomy): domain Eukaryota; kingdom Viridiplantae; phylum Streptophyta; class Magnoliopsida; order Malpighiales; family Salicaceae; genus Salix; species Salix caprea. The sequence continues at coordinate 23,288,601 of OZ037743.1, read as the reverse complement.
GCTCCTTTGCTGTCCTCACTTTATGGCCGAAATAAAGCCGGGCTAGACCCCTCCTACACATAAATACTTCAATGGTCCTTCCAATTATGACTTGGGTGAAACCTTCAAAACCACGAATCAATCCCCTAAACATGTAATGGGTCCTTGCTGGTGTTTCTGGGCCGGTTCGCATCATCACCTCGTGATCACGTGGTCACGCAACCCACAACGAAGAATGAGATAAGTTCCCGGAAAGCCGAAATAAGGTCTGATAGGAGTGTGACACAATGGAAACTCGCCCCAAGGCACCAACACTATTGGAATGAGTAGAATGACGCCACAAAGCTAGTTAATCTTCGATAAGTCGGATTCAGTTCGTTCAAGAACTAAAGAATGCAAGAATCACTCTCACACATAAACTGAAAAATTCAGAATTAAGTTTAATCAATGGCTGCCGAAATTAGGGTTACATGTGTTTAAATAGTTCTTAAAAAGTAACCCTAATGGACCTCTTATGTGGAATTAAAAGAGGTCCACTCAAAACTGGCCCAAAATCCTAAATTGAAAAGCCCATGACTTAATCCAAGCAAGCCTTGGATCTTAGCTCAAAACAAAGTCTTAATTAAGCCCAAACAAGCCTTGGGCTGTAGCTGACTAACTTAAATGAAACCCATAAGGTTTATTTATTCTTTTCCATCCAGCCCATCAATCCCATGTTTCCAAGTTGTAGTAGGATTCTTTTGGCTCCTTTGCTGTCCTCACTTCATGGCCGAAATAAAGCCGGGCTAGACCCCTCCTACACATAAATACTTCAATGGTCCTTCCAATTATGACTTGGGTGAAACCTTCAAAACCACGAATCAATCCCCTAAACATGTAATGGGTCCTTGCTGGTGTTTCTGGGTCGGTTCGCATCACCTGCACATAGTTTGAATCACATCTCATCCACAATCACATTCAAGTTTAGTACAAACAACTGTATAATTCATTCTAAAATATGCCCATGATCATATTCATATCCAAACTTCATCTTGCATCACACGTATAAGATAATAATTAAAAGAGTCAATTCGAACACGAAGATTTCATATACATATATACATAACACAACACAATTTAATATTCTAACATAATCTAGTACTTTCTAATATTCCAAGCGTAGGTTGATACATTTAATATTACAAAAACAAAATATTATGAATATACTATTATATACAGTTTACATTTTGTTTTTGTATAACAAAATTACATCACAAATCCCTAAGTTCTTAACTTAGACAAAAAGGGATCAAGGACTTAAAATCTATTCCTGACGGGAATGAGAGGAACCTGCAAAATATAGATTTTCTATATGAGTAAAAACAATTAAGTAGATACAAGCAATTTACGAAAGAAATTTAAACAACACACCTATCAATCTACTTAAATCATATGAGATTCTAAATACAACCATATACACCTTTTTAAGGTTATATAAAAGGAAATTTGTTTCTTTTGACTACTTCTCCCCCCCTCCCCCCCTCCACATCGAAAAGACTATAGCCTACACTAATGACCTCCATTAGTGTCTTTATTTGCCCGTCCTGGAAACAACTAATCAGTTTCATGAAAATAGCAACACGAACATAACTGTTTGTGTCATTAACTATTTTTAAAATCAAAATAGTTAATCATTGTTCCATATTACCTTAGGAGGCTCTCGGGTATGCCGATGTCAAGAATTCTTGACATCATTAGCTTTCACCTCAGAAAGCTAATCAAATCTATAAATTTTGTTGATATCGACGTAACCCGCCGATATTAACTATTCTGAAACCGAATAGTTAATCATGTTTATAAATTTTACCGATATTGACGTCACCCGCCAATATCATTAACTATTCTGAAACTGAATATTTAATCAAGTTTATAAATTCTGTCGACATCGACGTCACCTGCCGATATCATTAACTATTCCAAAACTGAATAGTTAATCAGGATTTATATTTCTCCTCCCATGTACTGGTAATGCCGATGTCAACCAGCTTATTTCTTTCTATATATATATATATATATATATATATATATATATATATATATATATATATATATATATATATATATGTCTATTTTTCCATCACTTAACCTTTTGTTTACCCCTTTTCTTTTCCTCACCAATAAGCATCAAATTGTTTCTTATAGTTCACTAGTTAGTAAAAATAATTATTGGCTAGAGGAGATATAAGTACTAAGTACCTACTTGCTGTAAATGCTCGACTTAAGTTCCTTTATTGTTGTTGAAACCACAAACACCCACCATTATTCCATATTAATCCACATATCACACACAACAACAACAATGGTAATAATATTCATTTCTCTTTTACCAATCTTTTCTTTCTTACTTACATTCCTCATTATCATCCTTTAACTTTCAGCTCATTAGTAGTCCAGTGGACATCATGAATTCAATTTTAATCATAGTTTATTCTCTTTTTATTTCCTGAAGATCAAGAAACACTTTATAAATTGCAAGAAAGCAAATTCTACCCTTATCATGCTAAATTTTGCTATTTTATCAACTTGGCCTAATCTGCCAACAGGGGTGACAACTCGACCTCTTCTCAGATTTTTATCTGTATTTGAAGTTCCAGAACTCCAAATTAAACGAGGTTAGACTCATTGAAAAGATAACACTCCCATATACAACTTTTATGAAGGGACTCTCCCTGGATTCTGTATTTTTCAGGTCCAAATTCTCTCAAGAAACAAGGCAACGAATCTGCCCTGTTTTGCAAAATGGAGAAAGTATCTCCAATTCATCTTCAATCCTTACTTCCTCATCAATCACAGCCATGCCTTCCCTTTATTCATGAAAACCCTACTCATTTATGTCCTCTTAAGGTCATTTGTATCAAGTAAATTAGTTAAGAAATTTCATAAATTCTCTTTCCCTCTTAGCAGTGTTTCTGTCGAGACTTGCCCAAGGGAAACAAGAGTTCCCTTCCTCTCTTCTATGCACTCATTTCTTCTTCCTCTTTAAGGTACTTAGATTATTCTAGTCCATTTAAATCTCACTCATTTTCTATATTTTCCCAATATTTTGTGTTAAAAAACCTAATTCTCAATTCAAGAAGAATCATGAACTTCTAAATTGAAGTTAGTTTCATAGAAATTGGAATTAGAACTCCTTGGATGGAATCTAGACTTTACTTCACAAATTTTGGAAGAATCTTAGCCTTCTTTTCCTTGTATATAACCAACCACTCCTCTCCCTCTTTTCTTCCCCAATTCTTCATTTTCTTCTTGTTAATTCTCCACCCAATTGAGTTCCTCCACTTTAGAATTCCAAGGCTTATATAGGTTTACAAATTTTGGTTGTTTACTCCTAGTTTTATGAAGTAAAAATTTGAGATTCTCCCTCCCCTCTTTCTTCTAGTTTCCAGTCGGCCATGGATGAGAGAAGGGATGAATATTTATAGTCCCAATGGATGAATATTTATAGTCCCATATCTTCTTAATTCCATTTTGGCCTGTTTTTTTTTTTTTTTTGCATAAATCTTATATTATAACAATATTTTGAATTATTATAAACCTCCTCCTTCTTTGTATACTTTATTCTCAAGTTTCACAAATATAAATTATATTCTAGGGTCTTACCTAATAGGTTAAGCTTTTAGGTGAGATAGTTTCTTAATATGGTATCAGAGTCTTGTTGACCTAGCGATCACAAGTTCGAATTTCACTACCCCCATTATATTTGATAAAAAAATCAAGCACAAGGTAGTGTGGGTCTGTGCAAGTTTCAAGCCCAAAAAGCTATCACTTGAAGAGGTATATTAGAAAATAATATAAATCATATTCTAGGGTCTCACCTAATGGCTTAAGCTTTTAGGTTAGATGGTTCATTAACATAATATATACACAATTAACTTTTTAACTATAGTTTACATTAAATAATAATAAATGATTTTTTTTCTCTATTGTTGTCTCCCTTAAGAGGAAAAAAAAAACTAGAGACTAGAAAAAAGAAACAGGAGAAAACAATCTAACATAGCCCAAAAAACCGTCCAATCCTTCACCAAAATCATCTTCTCCTTGTCTCCACGAGTATTTCTACTTGTTTTTTTTTATTGTAAACCGTCGGCCCTAGCTTTCACGTCTAGTCTCCCTGCCATCATAACTAGTGGAACTCCCACCTTAACATCACAAAATCAAGATAGAACTAGCCAGTTACTCACGTTTTGTTACGTTTGGAACTATATTTTTTTTAATACAGAAAATATTAATTATATAGCTTTCTTTTTATTATAATAAATCTTTGCAAAATTCATGTGGAGTGTGAGTTTCTTATAAAATATATGAATTTTAAATCGATATAAATTTATCTATTTTGTAGTTTTCAATGAAATCACCAGTATAAAATTATCATCATCATTAAAAAAGCAAGAAGATTTGGATACTTGAATTATCAAATTCACTGTATTATGATTAGTTCATTTTATAATCCAATTTAAATTAAACACAACAAACAAAATATAAATTATGAAAACACTTGCAATAATCAAATAACAAAAATAAACAGTTAATTTTCTATCTACAAAAAGAAAAGAAAAAAACATCATTGAAAATCTATCCCTACGTTACCATCATTATCATGACTATAACAGTTAAAATTATTTTCAATATTATTGCCCAAACAATTAAAATCATTAAATTGACCTAAAGAATAAAAAAAGAAAAAACATTTCTACAAAAACAAACAATAAAAAAATCATCATCATTATTGAGCAAAAAATGAAACCATAAAATCATCTGATCTGGAAAAACAAATAACTAAAAACACCAAAAAAAAAACAAGAGGAAAGAGGGAGAAATATTAATTTAAAATAATCACCAACACAAATTAAAATTTCACGACTAAACCAAATAAAAATAAAACTCCAATAAAAAATAAACTGACAAAAATTAAAAACAAAAACTTAAAGCATAGATGCATAAATACGGGTAAAGAATAAACATTGTCCAAGAAGGACCAAAAAACAAAAGGAATTAATATCAAATAAAAAACCCAAAGAATAAGGGCCGAAATGAAAAATAAAAAATATATTAATTTCAATCAAATGAAAAAATTGAAACAAATAAAAACCTTGGGACCGAAACAAATAAAGGGATTTAAAAAAAATCCAGTATAATTTTGTTAAAAAAATTAAAAGAATAAGGACCGAAATGAAAAGTAGAATATATGATCAATTTCAATTGAAGGACAAAATTAAAACAAATTAAAACCTAAATACTAAAAAAATTAAAAGAACAAAAAAAAACCAAAAATCAAAAGAATAAGGACTAGAATAAAAACCAATATATATAATGAGTTTCAATTAAAGGGCACAATTGAAAACAATCAAAATTTTCATTGAAGAAATCAGGAATAAATTGAAATCAAAAGAACATGGACTAAAATAAAACAACCACAAACATGAAGGATTGTCATGTATTTTCCGGTGGTAGGAGAGACTCTAGTTTTCTTTTCTTTTTGCCTCCTATAGGGCTTGTGCTTTTTTTCCTTAGGCTTTATTAAGCCTGGCCGCCTATCTTAAGCTTCGGGTTTTCTCCCAAGCTTTTCAGGCCCTCTCTTGTTCGGTTTTTTTTCTCTCTTTTAATATACAAATTCTTCAAAAAAAGGTAGGAGAGAGAAAAGGGAGAAAACTAAAAACCATCCATCAACACTTCACCGACCATTGTCACACGATATGCCCCGCACCGGGAGGCAAAAGACATGGCGGCGCACTAGTGACATGGCGAACGGACAATTTCCACCACTTATCAACACCGCACGCCCTTTTTGAAAGGCGCGTGTGTGTGAAACACTATTGACGTATCCGTAAGACCCGTCTATAGTAAATCCGAAAGAAATAATAAAAAATACAGAATTACCTATACACCTCTGGACCCATCGATGACCATGAAAAAGACCAAGCATGAAAGTACCACAGTGCCCCCAGCTCCAGGTCTTCATTTCTATCTTTTTTGGGGGTATATACGTAGTTTCACTATGCAACGATATGTAAAAAATTAAAAATACCCCCAATTGTTTCCCAGGGGTAAAATAGTAGTTTCACTATCCAAATTAAAATGGAAAATACTAGAAACCCCAACAATTTGAAAATATCACACATATCTCCTAGAAATGTCCACAATGCCCTCGGCTCTAGGGGTTAAATTTTTCAGTCTGAGGGGTAAAATAGTAATTTTACTGTTGAAATCTATCGTGATCTATGTCTAGGGACACGGTAAAACTGTAATGCGTTTTATTTGTTTTTTAATGCTAACATTGTATGTTAGTTTGATGAATTTAATTATTGAATTGATAAAAATTATTTTTTTTGTTTTAATTAGGTATTTATGTTGTGTTTTGTAATTAAGTATTTATGTTGTATTGGATAATTATATAATTTTATGATTTCAATGTTGCAATTATATGTTTTTAATATAATTGGGATTTATGGAATCAATTCTACTTGAATTAGAGACATTAGAGTTTAAATCAATCATTGAGTTAGTTGTCATGTTTAATTATAGTATTTCAATTATTAGAAATTGGATTTTAATTGATGCAATTATATAGACTTTTAATCAATTGATTTTATTAATAAAATTATGGTTGAAATCATAACAACTAGAATTTGGGTTGAAATTTTGAAGAAAAAAAAAATATTGTAAAGGTAGATTTTGTTCAAATAAAATCATTTTCTTTTTATTTTATATTTAATTGTTGTAATTTACTTTTTAATTTTGAAAATTGTTCAATTGAATAGTTGTAAAAAATTATCATAATTGATTTTTTGTGATTAATTATTGTTTATTGCTATTATTATGGTCTATGTAATAAGAATTTATGCCTATGTTAAATTGTGAAATAATTTATTTTTGATGTTATGAGTATTTTTATTTTACAGAATGTCTTTAAACTTTTTTATATTGTGTCATTATAGTGGTACTATTTTTCCTAATATGAATAATATCATTATAGGGTTGAGTTGTCCTTGCATGTTTGTATAGATATTTGTGTCAAGTTAACTTGGAAAAATCAAAGCAAGTTAGAGGACAATTACTGATTTTAAAGGTAAAATAAATGTAATAAGTTTATTATTTTTGTATTATATATATATATATATATATATATATATATATTGTTGTATGTTATTTGTACATAAAGTATGGTTGTGGGAGCATTTACTCTTGGATGACCACAAATTAAGAAACCTATTATTATTATCCAAAATTTAGAGATTCATTTACAACTTCCATTAGAATACTGGAAATATATTATTGAACATATAAATTAGTTGGACATATTTAAAAATATTTTTCATGGAAATCTTATTTAATAAGTTTCATTGCTTATTTATTAACAAATGGTGTGGGGTTAAATATTTAAACATAGTGCACTCATGTTTTATTATTTTATTGTAGGGAGTTAGATAGACAATAGTCAAATCAAGTATGTTGATAAATTATGAGAAAGAAATAATTATTTGCATTGATACTGGTAAATGATGAAAATTGTATGCTTGTGTTGATATTCAATTTTTTAGAAATTGGTAAATGTTGAAGTAATTGCTTAAGTTGATGTTGAATTTTTTTGATATTTATAACTTTTGAAAATATTTTTTCGTGAATTGATGTTAATATATGATGATAAATAATTGCATTCTTGAAGTTTCAATAGGTTATGTGGAATTCTTATTCAAAAGACAATATAACAAATGTTCTTGTTATTTGCATGTCGGTCATGAATTCATAAACATCAGTTGCCCTCCCTATGTTTTTGGATCTAGTGGAGATGCATTGCCCCGACCATATAATGTAATAATTTGGATTTAAACAACACATCTCGTCTGACAAAGATATGGGTGATCAATTGCATTCCATTAGTCGTTTGGGTAGGCACACTAATTATAATTGGATGATCCACCAACATATATTGATGTGGATTGTAAAAAAATAATTTAGAGAGGTGCATCTTGTAATTTATAAGGATGAATATATGGATTGATACTTAAGTACAACATGTTGAATCATTACACCAAACCTGACACAAGTTCCCCTACCCACGTAAGGAGATGTATAATGTGCCATAAACATGTTAGATTTAAAATGTTGTAAGTATTTGTTAATTTTTATAAGCTTTGCTGAAAAAAAATTGTATTTTATTTATGGTTTACTGATTTATATTTTCTTCATATTATGTTGGACAATTGTTACATGATGATCGACGTGCTACGACTGATCTTTGTGACCTTAATGATGAGGGACTTGCTCGTTATTATACATCTTATTAGTTTAAGACATGACATACTACACTTACATTGATAGGAGAAACATTAAACCTAAATAATGTTGTGTTAGAGGATGAGACCACACAAGCAAGTGGAAGTCGTGTTATTGATGAAACTAGCCCATCCACTAGTAGTCGCGGAATTAATTGAAAAGCTTAGATGTATTATTATGATGGCCTTCCTCTTTTTCTGAGGTTGGGTTAGGCTAGAATGGGTATAACCACTATAAGCAAAACTCACATGTAGTGATTGTTTTGGTATAGGGAAAAAGAAAAAAGGACAAGAGTGAGACTTGCGTAAACAAAGAGTTATTGGAGATCTTTTTGGTGATGCAAGAAAGGTCAGGGCATGATTAGTGGCAGAGATAAAGGCGAAGGCATGATAGGTGAAGAGGATAAGAGAAGGAAAATAGAAACTAGGGGAAAAAACAATTTTTTCCCTCAACTTTAACTATAAAATTATTGATGTTTTGAGCATGGAATTCACCTTTATTTATGAATGGTGTAAGATGACATTTTTGTCTTCATTATGGTAAAACCTTAGCCTATAAATGAACACAGAAGCCCAATTTTTGGCTCAAAGTTGCTATCTTTAGGTGTCAAATTTGACAGCTAAAGAATGTCTGATAAACCATTTTAAGGCACCATAATAGTGGTTGTGGTGTCAATCAACCGGAATGGACAATATCAAGGTGTAGTACAATGTCAAACCATCATTTTGGTGCAAATTTGATGAAGAAATGAAACATTAAATACATATGAAAAGTAGTCACTCAAGTTGACGTTTTGGCCTATTAAAGAAAAATAATAGTAAATAGTGACCACTAAACATATTTGGTCCTTTGTTTTCTTTGTAATTTTACCCCTACTGAACTTTAATGTTAGCCCTAAATTTACACATCTTTTTTATTTTGACATTTGGTCTTAAATTTGTATAATTTAATCCTCATTTGACTATTAATTTTTTTTTTCTTCAATTTTCCCTGTTCTCAATCAATTAGATCCTTGCAATTGGGTGTCACTTACATATTGATCATTGACTGTAGAATTCTTTAATTTAGTCCTTAATTTACCATAAACTCTTAATTTTCTTGCAATTCTGACCATGATTTAAACCATTGACTTTGTAATAATTAAAATTTGATCTCTTAAAATTCTAACATTCTCAATTAAGCCAAATTAGACTCCCAAACATAATATTTAACCATTTAAAGTATAACTAAGTCTTTGTGTCTAATTGAATCCTTTAATTGAATCCAAATTAATTCTTAAACATAATTAACTCTTAATTGAGTTTATGATTAAATCAAATTGACCTATTAAAATTTAATTATGCCATTGGACTTAATGTTTTATGCAAATTTTTCCAAAATACTAATTCTAACCTTGAATTAGTATTTTTTTCAGTCTTGGACACAACGGGGTAGAATCAGATTCTTAACTTCGACCAAAATTCCATCTTTATTTTTCTACCACGATAGTCCTTTTTATTTATTTAATTTATTTTAAGTAAATTGGAAAATGGGTTGTGACAATTACCATTAGCAGATGTTTAATAAAACAATGTTTTT